>JAMBLF010000129.1:0-399464 GCA_030578115.1 Leucoptera coffeella | reverse complement strand
TTCACTATATATAATATGTATATACTTATTTATTATATGTATGTATATATATGTATGTATATATATATATATATATATATATATATATATATATATATATATATATATGTGTGTATACTTATTTAATATATATTACTTAAATATACGTTGATTAAAACCCTTAACACAAGTCTTAAATAAACTTACCAAGGGCAAGTTCGATTAGTATAATAATGTCGTAAATATTATTATGAATAGTATTATAAAACAATATACGAGTATAGCATGGTCTATTGCGATTAATAAACACTTATTATATCTATAATAAAGGTAGAAACGTGTATGCAAATCTACCTTACCGCAGAAATTCATCAATGAATTTGTCCAATAACAAAATAATCCGTTGATTCATTCGGAACAGGTGATTTTTGATAACAGATAAGCGCGATTAACTGGCGACTAGCGGACGTCATAGTACGAGAATGAGACGGTACAAAATTATGTATTTACAGCAAAAAGTTCTTATCGTGTAGGTTTAGAACATCTTCGTATCAGTCGCTTGAATTTCTATATCCTGTTTTTTATGACGGCATGAAAAGTACGAATCATGATTACTAAGTTCATTACTGTCTAGGACAGATTTAATACTGTGGAAAGAATGTGTTTGCCGTCCTTAATCCAACAATCCTTATACCTAGTTACTCACAATAGATAAGTATTAGTTAGTTAGTCGAAAGTCTAGCTGGTTGTCAAGTATATACAGTACCTACTGGTTAACCAATGAAACTGCCAAATACACACTATCATCCGTACTTACTCTAATCTCTACCTTATGATGTGTTTGCTACTAATAAGATGAAAAATATGTACAGTTACTAAAGAACATTTAATTATACTATAAACGATTAACACTAGTAAATATAATCATAGTCCTCTTAATAACAACAATGTTAAGATTATATTCCGCTACAATTATGAAAAAATACACATACATATAATATTATTATGATATTCATGCCTCTACGTCCCTAAGGAGATAGCTAGAGCCTATCGATCGCCATATAGAACGATCCTCGCAAATCTCCTTTGCTTCACTCACAACTCCTTTCCTTCTCATACATAAATGCTATTCTATTCGTCACACTGCGTCAATCCGGCTTAAGTATAAATAATATGACTCTTTTTTTCATCAATATTTAGTAAGGAAGATTAACAAGTGTATAATTGTAAGTACTGTTGATTTAATAAATTAATAGTAAAAGATCTGTGTCAAACACTGTAGTATGTTAGGTAGTATGACATAGGTTAAGAAAAATAACGGACGTGTAAAAAGTATTTTGTCAAAAGAGATGTACCAACATTATCTCTATTTAAAACCTTGGAAGTCGAGAAAGTTTAGGTATGACATGTATGTATGAGTATATAACGTTATCACGTATAGGAACTAATCGAAGCTAACAGGCACCAGGTTATTTTTATCGTAAAGGGTAATTAGAGTCATATGTTTGAACTTGTTACGATGTAAGATATTACTATCGGCGTTTTATTTGCTGCTAGTTAGGGTTGTCAGGATGTCCTACTTTTAATAACTCCACACACCAAAAATAGGAAGTTTGACGGAAGTTTGATGAACAATATATAAAAGATTCAATTTTTTTTTATATTTCTTATTAAATTAAATCATTATTTTATGTTATACTTCAATTCGATTTAACAATAATCGAAAATATATGGACATACGCATTAACTCACTCACGTGAAAGGGGCTAACAAATTAAATCATACTGTATTACTGAATACGACGTTACCAACCTTACAGCAAACGATACCATTAATTAACCACTGTCATATCTTTTTTCTACTTTCTTTCCCATTATAGATATTCAAACATGCTTGTAGATACCCAAAGTTATTTAAAATATTATTACATACATACACATCACGCCTGACACTTTCGCTTCATGACACTCATACACCTCCTCATACACAATGTTATTTTTGAAACAAAACTGTAACAACCCTGAGCTGGTTATAAAATCTGAGTTATCTGACCGTTAAAGATAACTTGATGCTTTATTATAACTCCTAGGAAACTTACAAAAGACATTTGTCGACGTTTAGTGTGCATTGTTGATTTAGTACTGCAGAACAAAACGAGGATGGGTGGTCTTTGAAATGTGCAACTTTAAACATTTGTTATGAACTTAATAACACAGTAAGTAGATTAAATTCCGGTCAATTACTTGAAAATGTAATTAATAATATAAATATACATTTCCACGCATTCAGCAACTAAGCTCTTGAACAAATTTGACATAATCTGATTATCATTTACATTATTATCGGTTTTTAAGACTTCATATAGGATTAATCACAACGATTTTACATGTCTTCTAATCTGTAACTATTTCATTTGGCCACTTAAATAACCCTTTATAAATACCAAAGTTTATTTTTTCTAAAATTGCAAATATTGAACGCATATTTCCCTACACTTTTTCAAAAACGGAAAGTCGTAACGACTCGACACAGCCATAAAACTAGTGACCCATCGCTTTCCATAAACCTCTTAACTCTTCACACATTTTCTGTTCCACTCAATAAATTTGCGATTCGTCCTCGCAATGCAATAAACGCAGAAAGCTATAGGCGGACTATTACAGCGGTATTTGATGCAATAATGCGACGCTCAATGGTCTTTGTCAGAGCGACTCATTCGGGAAACACGCATTGGTTCAGTTGTAACCCATTTAACAATAGGATACTTACTTAAATAAATTATTTATAGAGGGCTAAGTCTATTTCGTTAAGACCTAAAATTGTAGTTGCAGGCAGAATCTTGAGGACTAAGGCTACTTAAAAATTATTTTAAACAGTTACTGTTATAAACACTCTGAGTAGCCAGACGATGGTAATGTTATTGTCTCTTCGGTGTTTTACTACATCTTAAATCACCAAATGCAACAAGTACTCTTAGAACATTTGACACATACTAAATTAAAACCGTTGCAGCATAAATTGCAAGCACTAGAATAAGACCAGGCCACAACGTCATCATCGTAGCAAATTATGCAATAAATCTCCGAAGTCGACATCAAAATAGCTTTGAAGGTAATTTTTAATCGTAGTTTATGGCCCGTCTCTATTTATCTTTTGTTTGGCCCACTGAACCCTAGCTGGTTGAATGACAGTATCTGATTCATGTCTGCTAACATTGCAAGGAGGTTACTATGTACAGGGCATGTTAATATAGTTTTCTAATCGCAGGTTTGCACATTTATGCACGCAACTTTTTTATACATATTAGCAGTAGTTCTTTCTCATCGTTGTTAACATATGCACTACATAAATCTACGCTTCATAAACACTAACATATTCGCGGTATTCAGATACTGGAGTGAAATAGAAACCTTTATAGAATCGTATAGGATTAGGAGAGTCATTATCTTTAAACGACTATGGATATACCATCGGTCATATGGAGTAATGCAATCTTTTGACTAACAGGATTTAAATGGCATAAACTTACTTAATTTCACCTAACTCAAATCTTTGAGTGCACCGAAAAGGTTAAAGATCCTTAAGTATCTGTCACATGTACACCGTATTTATAGAACTGCCTCGCACCTGTGAATTCTACTTATTTACCAAGCAACTATAAAGTTTTGATAGGCACTTCTCGTTACGAGTGTAAATTCTTAAGCCAACAACCTAAAGCTCGTGCGTCCGTGAATGGTTCACACCTCGACCAGGAGACAAAATCGTGATCTGGTTCTTCACGCGTCAGCCCCGATAGTGATTTGTTATCGAGTAAGTTGTAATGAAGCTTTGACATCGCCGCCGATCGCTTGCGAATGATAATAACTAGGGCAAATAGATAATAGTGACATCTAGTGCGTTAGGAGTTGGCTTATAATGTTTCCGTTATGTATGTAAATACAGATATACCTAGGTCAAGTAAAATTCGATAATCTGGAACAGGATGTCATCTGGCCCTCTAGTCAAATGACTAAACGATAGATAGAAATCAAAATGTATATATTAGACAGACATTCGCTTGACTTACCGAATTAGTAATTCATTTTTTATTAGGCTGAGATTTTGAATAGACACGTTTCCATTTGATTCGTAGGATCCCTGTTGTTTTAAGTATAAATAAAATGAAATGGTTAGTAAAAAATAAAGAGTTTTTTTCACTTATATTCTCTATCTATGATCGTCATACCCTTATTGCAGATATTACTTACGTAAATTGCGTAAAACATATCTGTGGCTAACTCTCAACAGATATTCAAGTGTCTCCGAAATCATGATCGTGATTAGGTTAAAGATTTTATTTCTTTTATCAAGATAAACTATATGATTTTGTGCCAAATCTTACAATTTCGTTTGTGATCTTATTTATACCCAGGCTGCATTTAATTGGCTGCATTTACCTCTGTATCCAAAAATTAATCGAACAAACAGTATGAATTAAGAGCTGTTAATCATAGCAATACTGTTAATCATAGTTGACCAAACTAAAAAGGCTTCATGTTCGATTTCGTAATAATTACAATGTTAACTTACTTCCTTTTTCAATTCTAAGGATAATAGGTATGTATGTATTCAAGATGTAGTATATATGTGTTTTAGCTTATGTAGTTTTTCCATTAACATAAAGTTCCGTAATAAAAATAACACTGAACTTTTGGTTACTGGGAACGGTTCGAAAACATGTTAAAAACACGAACTAGTTTGCATCTTGTTACCAAGAATTAAAGTTTACTACTCTTTGAAAACTCAAAATAGTCTGCACTTTCAAAAGCAATGGAGGAAAACCGATATTTTTCACATACGTCACTGTTCTATTATATACGTAGTGATTATAAAACTGGTCAATTTATTTCAATCCCCTGGTTTTGATACTTCCAAATATTTAGAGCAATTAAAGATGTTGCATGCATCCATATTTCACCCACGCGCGACCGTGGAAAAACTGTTTTTCAATGAATTATTTATTCAGAACATAAGATCAATTACCCGTACAATTGAAAACAGAAAAGTTGTCTGAAAAACTTAATATTTATTATAGTTTTAAGAGATTCGCGATTTATACTCATGATTAATAACTAGCGAGGCTTATCGCATCTTATTATATCTTATTATATTAATAAAGGAAACTTTATTATATAAAAACATACGCGATAAGTCCCGCTAGTTATTAATCATTAATATTTATTCTTCTACGTTTGCTGCAGAATTTCCTATTATCTCGAGAATTTCTTCCAAATCTGCTTACCAAAGTCTGATTGAATGAACGCATCCCCCGCGGCGGTTCGGCAACCCTCATAAACGCCAATAACCTGTTTACCGCGCGGCGGAAACCAGATCCAAACTGAGATCGCGGAATCATCTTAAGTTTCGTACCGCCTTTGACACATTAATTTTCGAGTTAATTGACTAAGTTCACTAAGAAGTATGATTAAGGACGTCCGATAGGAAATTGGCAATGATTACTTAGGATGCCTGTCTGGATGCGGTGTGATTTTAAATCTAATTTAGTTATTTTGGATAGTGGCTGAAACTATATCAATTTAAAACTTATTTTGTCAACTTGGTGCATAGTTTTTTTAAGATATGATTATATAATATTTGGTAAAATAATATCTCAAAGCGGTTATGCTTATATTAAGGAATAGAAGAGAATGAATTAAAAGGCAAATGGATGAAATACAAAACATATCAGCCAAAATCTTTCCATGTTTTCATATATCGATAGATTGTTTTTTCTTACACCGTAGGTAATAGACTCAACATATACATATATGTTTAGTACCTATTGACGATCCATTACTGTAAACACACAGACAGCTGTTAATAAAAGCAAAAATGTTTGCGGGAGGGCGGAGCACGTCGTACGAGACAGAAGGGAGCCTCGGAGCGGCGTCACCGGAGATTGCGACTCAACCTCCCGCGCAATCCAAATAACTCAATCATCGATATGAAAACTTCGCGCAAATACGCTCCCGGCTACGATACGTCGAAGGGCGAAACCCTATAAGCGCTCAATCGAAACGTAACACGCCTCCGATGACCCTGAAACGAAATTCTGGTAATTCCAACCTAACAACAATATCCGACAGGAAAAGTGTTTTTCTAATTCCAACTCTACGCTTCGGAACCGTGCCGTGACGACCCAGCAACGACATCTAACGTCGCTCCAACGTGACACGGCGGTGGAGACGTCAGAAACTTACGCGTGTGAGACGTTCTACATCAATCATCGGAGGACATTTTATTTTCGGTTGGTCCGTATAGGAGCGACACGCGTGCCTACATCGGGATGTTTTTTGTTGATCCCACAATAGATTTGATGCTAATGGTAGCCCACTTTTTATAACTCATTTCGGCCATGTGACGATCATGTGTCACAGAGATCACGTCGGCTCATATTAGTTTCTGTCAAGTTGGATCCACGAGTTTATTACGACATTTGTAGGATATGTACTCACTATTTTGCTCACGACGTATTTTCGAGTGAAAGAATTTATTTACAAAAAAAATTGGTAAGGATCCTCAACAACGTGTAACTTAATATAAATAATGTTGAATATAAACTACAAGTACGTTATGATTTATGGGGATTGAGACAGAAATTGAAGTCTCTGACTACTCCAAGTAAATCACATTCACCAGTCACCAGTCTTAGTAATTCAAACTTTTCTTTAAAGAATTAAAACTGAGACGGTTCCATGTCTGTACATATATGAAGTGCTGTTATTCGTCAGACAGAATCCAGAAATGTTTCCTGCTATATCCAGTGTTAGTGGGCGGGAGCAGAGGGATAAGACTAGACTTTGCAGTAGGGCAGCCAACACCGCCCTTATGGCGAAGAGCCTGTTTTGTGTTGGACCTCTGCTCTATAATAAACTTCCAATAGATGTAAGAAAATGTGAAGACTACTTGTTATTTAAGATTAAAGTTAAGAATTTGTTATTAGAAAAATGTTATTACAGAGTAAAAGACTATATTGAGTAATAGTGATAGTTATAGTATTGATATGTTATATAAATACAAGATTAAGTACAAATAGAAACAAAATTATAAAAATGTTAATTAGACTAAATAAATGATAATAGGTTATGCAATAATAAGAATGAAAGAGTTTAATAATATTGCAATTAGAAATAAATAGTTAATAGCGTTAATGTAATACTTTGTTAAGTGAAAATTTCAGTTATTTTGGTTTTAACTGAAATACAATATTGTACGCCAGGAGAGGCAGCCCATGCTGATACTAAGTAATAATTGTACACCCTATTTACGCATGTGACACAATAAAGTTTCTTTGTCTTTGTCTTTGAAATATTTTGGAATAGACTATTTTAAAATACAGTTTCGTTAACTGCAGTAAAATAGACTAAGACGTTCTAGTTAACATTTCAAAGCTCCAGTCGAAGCAAATGCCCATCGTTGGGGGTATGTTTACAACAAGTCGCCGTTGTAACTACATTTTATTCCTCATAGCGCATTTTGTATAAACAAAACCGGATAATTCATGGAAGAGACTGCATTAAAACGCTGGAGCATTAAAAGAATGAAGTAGCTCAATATTTGGCTGTAATAATGTTGACTAAGTCTGAAGATTTCTGGTGCTTATTCTTTCCGCAAAGATGAACAATATTTCCGAGACTTGGACACGCGCCAAAATTTGATTTTAATGACAATTCATGCACGCGTGTCCCTTGCCTTCTTTGTGCGGTTTGACAAAATCGCCTCAAGACATTACGCTGCATAACTCAAGCCTTGAATATTTGAACCCATAACTGCGCTACATTTTCGAAAAGTAAACAAGGTCCAGTCAAACGATTCCAGTGAATCTGTAAATAAACGAATAGTAGAGACGTTAGTAGACAGAGAAAATTGTTTGGTGAATATTTATAAATACAGTTGCGGTGCCGGTAATGCGCCGCGACAGGCAGTTGCTAAATTTCATCGTGCTCTATTTCGAATTTCAAGCATCGGTTTTCACGGCGACGAGACGCTGTGCTCGGCCGTTCCGCCTCAAGATTCACTCTGCCTTGACGACCAACTTCGAGTTTCCTCTTAATGCGAAATTACTCAAATCTCTGGTAACAGTCTGGATTCTTCAAACTAAATTAATTACGAGGAACCACCTGTTCTATTTTGAGGAAACGGTGATAGGTATGAACAGTTCCATGTACAATTTATAAATAAAGCCTTGATTGAAGTGTCAAAACTTTTTAGATACACCAAGAATGTTAATTTAATATGTAACTTATACTTAGTATGTGACTGAATTTACAATTTGCAGAAGTATCCGAAATCATTAACACTGCGTATATAAACATTCGATTAGGGTGCCTAAACAGTCGAGAGTTTTAATTCTATTATGATAATCGCTTCATAACTTACATGTAATATCGTATAACGCCTAACTAAGTACATTTAACCCTATCAATTTCTTACAAAAAACTGACCAAGTTAGCATTCTATTTCGACTCAAAACTAACACGGTGGGCTAAAATGCATCAATCATACGATTAGGGTTTGTATTAGCAATCCTACCAACCAATCTGAATCCTATTCCATAACGTTAGAGCTTAGGCACGCTAAATCTTCCTTACATCGTGACTCATGTTATAGCAGGTTCTATTCTCGGGTTCCGGAGCCAAATTTTTGAGTTATACTCGCATGAAGAGGAAAGTTTATCCTTTCATAACCTATTTTCTTTGAGAGCGTCTGACTGCGTCGTAGACGTAGGGAGCAATCGATTTGACTTTGAACCATCGCGGCTTAGAGTGGCTTAAGTTGGGGAAATAGTCTCTTACTACCTACTTGGATAGGTGGATGTTGTGTTAGGACTGTTTATGAAGTCTAAATAATACGTAAATGTTTAAAATGACCGTAATTCCTAATGTTGATTACATTCTAATTCCATTAGAATTTAGTTTAAACTGTTTAGTGGAAACCCAGCCTTATATGACATGGGATCAAAGCTTATATTGTGTACAAGCTGGTATCGGTTGGGGTAATTATAATCATACATACATATACATTCATTTGCACAAATCCCTGTCGGGTGGACAGAATCTTGGAGACGATAATATCTCCTAGGTCACTTTTAGCATGAACATTAGGGTTGTGATGTTGTATTCAACATTGGTGACAGATTCCTAACCTATTGCCAAACAAATTCAACACACATCGTACGACATGCTGGAAAGATCGGCAGCTAGTTTGCATTATTTTGCATCCCAGACTAGCACGGGAGAGATATAATTATAATCAGTTTGTGTAAAATCATAGAAGAGACCTAATAAAACTGTAAATGAACACATTACGTCTGTACTCCTCTGATGATAGACATTTTCATAATTCCCTTATCCATTTGTTCTAAGATCTAAAAGTTATCTATAATAAGCATACACTATCCAATATCTATAATGCAGCAATTACTTTCCCTCCACACATTTAGTACAGCAATAACGTATTTATCTGGCATTGGCGCGTTTAATTCATTCATGTCCCATCTACATTTGAATAAGTAGTCTGTATATATTTCTTAGGCATCCGAATAGCCATTAGCATAAAAGAATAACAAAAAGTGCATTTGAGACATTCGTATGGAGACAAAATGTTATGCGCGTTTTTTACTTGAATACAAATTTATTTGGGTACAAAAAATACGATGACCAGACACCTACTATGTTTGGAAGTTTACCATTTTTTTCTCATAAGAGATTGCAAGATGCAAATAAACTTACACAGTAGCAAATTATTTATATATGGTAAAGTCCATATAAATTTTAGGGATGGAAAATATCGGTAAGTATATAACTAAAATAGACATGCTAGAAATCTCCTATATAAAGTTTTTATGTTTAAACATTGAGGTTAGAGTGAGTATAAAATGTTTATTTATTGTATAATCAACAAACGCAATACCATTACTGCGATCTTTATTCATTTAATATAACTATAATTTAAGCATTCATCAAGAATTCAACATTGTTAGTTTGCTTATGAATAAGTGATATAGAATATTTTTTGCTTAGAAGAGACATTAAATCATTACGTGTAATTTAATTACAAACATACAAATCTACATAAAATTACGTCCCCTAATCCCATCAAGGTTACCTTTATCGAGTTTCTTATGGTATGAAAATGAAATATTCAATCCCTAACCCATCTGACGAAAATATTCTATTGAATACTTATCATTCAGTATGAAATTAAATATACCAGAAAAATTACAGCTATTTAACTTTCTACAATGTCATTAACTAGCACAAGACATATTATTATATTAAGGGCCAATGGTTCCTGTTTGTCCTTCAAAATACTAAACATAATACACCTACTAACATTCATGTAATCAAACTATGTTTACAGCGTACTAAAGATTCGGGTTATCAAACGCCTATTAGTTCTAACTATGTCATGATTATCAAATCTTTGTTTACGTTCGTGATGCAATTGAAGAAAAACAACGAGAGACGAGTATGGCACGCTGCCTGCTAGTGTTTTTACAATAATAGCTACATATATAACGAGACTGTTATCCATAGTGGGATACACAAAAACAAAAATTATCAGATTATTTATGATTCTAATGATTTAATTTGTGGACTCAGCACTAAACGTGGTAGCGTAGTAGGCGTGGTTAGCCAAATTTCTGTATAGCCTTTATGGCAAATTCTATCACATTTGTTTTTCATTTGAGTTTATTTTAAGCATAACTATTAAGATTGTGATAGTACTAATAGAAATCATTGTTGAGTCCTTATAATTAGCCAGTTAATCGCTTAATAAACTGTGTAACTCTGTACTTGTTGCTTACAACATGCTTGGGAGAAATGTAGCTAGTAATAAGAGCCCCATTTCTCCTTATGACATGCTGAGAAGAAATGCACCTAGAAGTTTATTCACAGTACAGTTTACCTAATGAGAACATACAGGAAATACAATGACCCGGAAGATCAACATTCCGGGTCATTGTATTTCCTGTGACTATTACACAGCTGGGTCCAGATCAATCCTAATAACCCGTCAGCAACCGCCCACATTGACTCAACATAGCAAGTTGAAAGTAAACAACAAAATCAGGGCACTAGTTCATTAATAACGTCTGTTTTATCTTCACTCACGCAGTACGTTATCAACAACTAAGAGTTACAAATTCCGTATAATTTCACGCAAAAGGGAAACGTTTAACCAATAAATCCACTTTGACTGTGACACATGCAAATTAAATTAAAGCTGGTGCTATCCAGAATTCGGACGGTGGTTCCTAATAGTTTTAGTGGCTGAAGCATTATCTTTGAGCATGTTAGTCATCGCGTCTTACTTATTGGTCGTAAAACCGCCTCGAACGCGTAAAAAGCGGTTATTGTACTAGTAACGTTAAGGAGGAGGAACTTTAGAAGCTTGTTGTTATGGAACGATTTAAAGCATGTGGTACAAAAGTTAGTTTTACGATACGTTAGTTATCGTGCATAAATTATTGATTTATAAAAATTCAATTATCGTTTGAGGTGACAGTATTGAAACGAATAATGATATAACGAAAAATTAAAATGCAAAATTAATGTTAAGTTTTCGTAATTACTAATTCTATAAGCTAACTTTTTCATCCACACCTATGCTTTATGCTGTGAACCTATATAATGTACTATAATAATTTATCCTGTACAAGAGTAAGAGATATACCTAAGGAACAATTACAACCAAAAAAATATGATAAATTCTCATACATTCTTATATAGTTACTAAAGCTTTGATATTGCAAGGTGTTATACACCCTTTTTGTCATACACCTCAGTAGTGTAAGTACACTATGTCCTTCAGTAACAAACAATCCAAAGTGAACATCGTAATTCTAATAAATTTGAGCGTAATTAAGCAGATCACGTACTCTGAATCTCATAACGTAAATTCACGTAAGTATTATTAGATTTGCTGAGGTCATTGACTCTTTTTGATTCTCATGAGTTTGGAAGCCGTAAACTTGTCGTGACAAACCATAAAAATCACGTTGGATTGGGTTTTGAAAAGGATTATGCGAAGATGTGAAACAAAAATAAACATTCGATAATAAACGTTAAAATTACGTCCGTAAGCGTCATGAAGTGAACTGTATGGGGCGAGCAAATACATTTTTACACAAATACAGTTTTATTTAAATATACAAGTAAAAATAAAATAGTTTAGATACTAGAAATATAGTCAGATATAATAAATTAAGTCCTAAACGAACTAAATTACTACTGACTGATGCTATAAATTTATTTATTTATAATTAATAAAATCACGTGGCTAGGATAATACTCTATGTGCTCAAACTTGCTTTAAGTTGACACAGTTAATAATATGAGCTTTATAATTTAATAAATAAGTATTTAAGTTTATAAAAGTGAATCTATACACAGGCTGTAATATAACATATAATACCATTCCGTCATTTGCAACATTTCAACTAACAGATACTTATTTTGCATGGTAACAAAATGTAAAAAAAACCTTAATGTGAGGACTAGACATCGATATAATCTTCTTACAAAGTTCCTAGCACAATGTTTACTCAAAAATCGACGATAAGGACTAAGGGACATGGGTTATCGTCGTGGCATCTTCGTTGCTATCTGTAACATGAAGTTTATTTTTAAATCGCTTTAATCCGTGCCGACTCACTTTAACTTCTGATTAGTTTTCGGAAAATGTTTTTGGGAACAGGTTTTTCGTACTTTTTTCCTCCTTAACTACTATTGATTATATTCTTACTAACTAATAATTCTTATATTTCACTGCAATTGAAACTCTTTGTACAATTAACACGCACATACATAATTAAGTTGGCTAGTAGATGGCTAGTTCAATTTGTGTATTAACTAAGTGTACCAAATAATATTTTAAGTCTATATATTCATAATTAGTCTCGAGCTTATTGCAAACACAATATCAGATTTTAGGAAATCAAAAATGACCTCTAAGCTTCCCAAATAAACGAAACTAAACTCTTACTTTGGTAGCGTATTCCAAAAAGAGTTTCTCTATACTTCGCTGAGACTGATCCAGCCATAAACCCACTGATAAGGAAGAAGACATCCTGTCCGCAACGCATTTAGTTAATTAAACAACCAGCTCTATCCGACTATAACTATCGTTCAGAACAACAAGTCATTCCGAATCACTAAAAGAAAGATGTGGGGAGAATATTGTCAATGGCTAATTTCTGCTCTGGGTACCTACATATGTTTCAACAAACGGCTTAGGTCTATTAACATTTTGGGGAGTTAGGAGCTTGTGATTTATCAGATAGACATCATCCTAGGTGACAACTGATGTTCTATGACGCCATGTAAAGGCACAGGCTAAAACCTAAACTTAGTATAGTATTCTTATATCTGTACCTAAACTTTCCTGTCTGAAATAGTGATGTGTTTCGCAGTTAGATCGCGCAAAAGTGTATTCTAGTGTCTAGTTTGTATTATTATTTAACAATACACAACACCACGCCTGTTTCCCTACAGACGCGAATTTAATAATAACCTCTTTCGTTCCATAGAAATCCCTACACCTCCTTAAACACAGTCAGTAATGTAATTCTAACGTCACACCTTTGCAATGTGTCATCAATCAGTCTGCCATATGTTTTATAATGAATTTATACATACATACATACACATCACGCCTGATTCCCTGTAGAGCAGAGATCACGGATCCCCATTTGTCCCGATCCTGACAGACCACTTTCGCTTCATTGACACTACATCTTCTCATACACACTCGGCGGTTATAGGTACTTCTAACGTCACCCTTTTTCAATATAGCATTATGAATTCATATATATTATACAGTGAAGTTACTGGTAGTATCTTAACTCGTCCGCTGAAGCGTCGTATAAGGTCAACAGTAACAGACGGAACATTTTATCATCTAAGCCAATTATAGTCGAACACAACTTGGCTCTCTCAACTTTGTCCACAAGTTAACACACATACAATACAAAGTAGTCGCATACAAAGTGAATCTTCTGTTCTTGGTACGAGGACATTGCGTTTGTAAGGCTTTCTTTATAATTTCAGTTATGAATTTTAATTATAATGAAGGCAGGTAGTGTTTAAGATTAATATTTGTATTAAAAATAATTTGTACTATAAATACTCGTAATTATATTCTTAATAATGTTACTGAATAGAGCTAGCTTTAATAGGCTAAGATGAAATGATTTGAAAATTAAGTTCAAAAATGTTAATGCAAATGAAATCGTCAATATTAAATTCAATAATCATCAAACCTAAGTTAAAAATATGGCAAATAATGTAAATATAATTTAATGCTATAGCATGCCGAAGCGGGAACTAGAAGATGTTTTCAAAATGAATGAACCAAGTAACTTAAAAATATATGTATAATAATATATAGAAAGTAGGTTAATAGCAAATAACTTTGAATAAACTGAAAATATTAAAATTTAACATCAGTAGTAAGTAATTATAATATAAAAACAATGATTTTTCTTCAAAATTATCAAGTGCCAATGAACTGATGTCATAATTCGTTTTCATTTATCAAGTTATTGAGTATTTTTATCATAATCGGAAGTTTTTATTATATGTGAGGTCAATTCTTGAAATAAACAATCAATTGTTTATCAATCAAAAGTGATACAGATTACTCCTAAAAAAACCCTATTTAGCAAAAAAGTGAATTTCGTAATAAAAACTATGATATTCTTTTTTTATATTATATTATTATATTCATGTAACTAATGATTATTATTATTGATGATTTCTAACTGAAATTGTTTTTTTTGTTATCTTTTATTTGTCACTTTTGACATCAACATTCAACTTAAATTGAATTGATTCCAATCTCGGTTCCATCCCTTTCCTCCCTCCGTGCAAATGAAAATTGTTTCTGACATTCCATATTATCGATAAGCGGAGCCTGAGCTCTAGACTTCCATTATACGGCCCAGTTGACTCGATTCTCACTCGATGGCACCAATGCCGATAACGCTTAAGCCCCAGTCAAGTTTCATTTTCAATCATTTTGTAAAAATATCGAGGAAAGATGCTCGAACCGAAAAGCAGAGGCCTTAACCAATGATCTCCACTTGCGTTTGAATAAAATCACATAAGATACGGCGCTCGTACATTGTAAAATTGCGAGGAATAAGACGCATGTACTGTCATAAGACATATATTAAATAAAGGTGCAAATACGACATCAAAATGGCAAAATGTTGTGTGAGAGTGCGTGCGCTCAACTAAACAAACATGCATAAGTTGACTAAGCTCTGTGCTAACTACTACTAACTGAAGCAGCTAATTACAATAATGGTTCTCAAGCAACTAGATCTACGGTGCGAGCTCAGCGTGGTGGTTCCCGGGAAAGATCTATTTGGCTTTATGTTCCGCAGTAGTTCAGTATCACGGTTGTATGTAATGAGACTTAGCGGTACACTCGACAAAATATTTCTCTCCGGAATCACGTGGAGCAGCCTGTGTAGAAGGAGTGCCTCACTTACCAAACTTCGTGGGATGGCATTTAAGGTGCTCCACCACAATTACCGCTTGCGTAACCCTGGGAAAAATATTTTCTCCGTGAATCTAACGTGTAGGTTAATCTAACAATATGCACCTTACAAGTAAAGAGTTACCTTGAACTCTGCGATTGCGTTGTTACTACTAGACTAGTTAATCTGTTTATGCAGCAAGTGAGGCACATATGTGGCGACTGATCTGTAACTTTGCATGAACGTCTGCTGTGTCTATGAACCACATAGCGGGATTCTAGTGTCCACTCACCTGACGAAGTCTTCTGCTAACTACACACTGGAAACGTAAATCGCGGAATAAATAGCGTTTATATGCACTAGAACAATCGCAGTTGATCCAAAGTAACTCCCAGTTATTCAGTCCAACAATTAAATCAAAACAGGTTATACTTTTACGAGTTGGTACAAGAATAACTAGACCTAAAATTACTATAGTTGTTGGGTTCAGGGTATGTGTTCTCGGTAGAGCTTGTATGATTCGGCATGCTACTTCATCTTAACAGTAACTTCTAAAAGAGTTGATTACTTCAAGAACATTATGAAGAGTCTAAAGAGCTACATTATATCTAAGACTAAAGTTGAATAAAATCAAATAACACAAAACTATTACCGCTAATCGGTGCACTAAGAAATCAAAGTCGATGTTTATAACAACTATAATCTCTATAACACTGAGGTCACTCATCTGTAAACAACAAAATACGGCACAATAGCAAATACACGGGATTATACGTCCACTAAATCAGATGAATCAACATAACACAGAAAGTACGTTAAATAAAACGTCTCACGAACTATCAGCGAATAGCCACCTGAAAATGACGTCAAAACATTAGTTTACGATTAATCTTAGGCACACAATAAATTAACCTACGCTATTTGCGGCATAATGCGTAAGTTTTATCATTCCAAAGTAATCATTTTAAATCAAAACTGTGATATGGAGACTTCGTAACTGTAAGGTATCATTCTTAAAGTATTATACTTATGTTCTTTTTAGATATGTGATAAGATAACAGCGGAAGGTGGCCGTTGAACTTTAGATTTGAGGATTGCAACATTTTCGGTGCTCACTCACGCCCTGAAAACTTTCGTGACTAACTATCAAAACACTTATCTTAAACAATAAGGAAAAAGTAATGTATTAAAACAATTAAAGCAATATCATGTACCTATATAGAAATTTATCTGGCATTGCCTTCGACAAAATTACTGTATTCAGTGTCTTATTAGGTATATCATCTAATTAATAGATCCTAATTCTTTAACACAGAGGTCATTCATCTCACCTAGGAAATATATCATGTATCCGAGGTTCTGTCCACCCCGAAAGGTGTACAAGAACGTGAATGTATATATGTTAATAAGAAATGATTAAGTATTTGTTGCTAACCTTATACGAGTTATTCTTATAATCTTTATCACGTTTCTAATCGTAAAATACAAGTATTAACCCATTAAATATAAAATACTTGGCTAACAACTATACCGTAGGAGAAACAATAGTCTTATTTAATAATATGACAATAGACTTATTTCGCTTTCAAGACCATTAACCATTGTAGAATAGTGAGGAGGTAGTAATTCTATCGCCACCTCAAACCCAAGTGCTGACCAAATAGTAAGCGCTCAATGTGACAAGATGGTAAACAGGTATTTACAAAATACTAACAGCTACATGTTCGGGGAACAAGTAGCAGTCCTCACGATGTTTTCCCTTACCGTAGTATTCATTTTAAATAAATATCATATCGAAACCTCAATATATGTATACTCTAATATTTATCAACGGGATACGGTCCCGCGCTGGTCCCGGACGTAAAATAATAGCTAACTAACTGTCAATTTTTGCTGTGTTAGTTAAGAGACAACTAAGGAACAGGGGTAAATCTATCGGCCCATGGGCTAGCAACCTTTTACCATTATTCTATTAGACAGCACGACCCCAATATGAATGCTAAAGTGTCTGAGGAGATAAATTCATGTCCTATTATGCGTGACCTGGGATATATTTTCATGTCTGTCAGATTCTATTCACACCGAAAGGGATCAAAAGTCGTGAATGTACGATACGGGATAAAGTACGGACTATTTAGTTACAATGTAAGGTCCGCGTCTCATTGAGTGCACGCCAATTGAGATAAAGGCTACAAACGCAATTACTAGCCCATTCATTGCAACGGGCATTTTGTTACTCCCATGTAGTCATTATGTGACAGCATGTAAAATAGAAGTACCTATGACCGCGTGTATATGAGGAGGTGTATATATTAAACTATGTGATGTAAGTTTGTAAGTCAGTGTTGCAAGATCTCGAAAACATGTCGTCAGATTGGTATCCATGGTTTCTGTCTACTCTTCTCTATGGAGTCAGGCGTAATGCTTATATACATATGTAGGAAATGATCATTTCAATAAATTGACAGTTTTACTGTTGATTCATAGACTAAGCCATTAGTGACGACAACATATCGTTGTATTAGCAAAAACGAGTAAATTACGATGTATCTATTATGCTCAATGCTTTGCTGAATAGCATACACGTATTGCTCATATGTGCTCATAAATGTTACTTAATGTTTTATTGAACAAACACCTTATAACACATTGAAACATACATACACATTTATCAAGTCCTTGAATCCCTTTCGCAGTAGACAAAACCCCAGAAACACAATATCTTCTCGGTAAATTTGAGCATTATAATATTTCTAAATTCGTTGTATATTACATACGCATTTGTTCTCAATATTAGCCAAACCGTTACTACAATGTCTTCACAAGTTACATCACATTTATGACAGATTGCTAGCCCATCACCCTATAGATTCCATTGAAGAGGAGGAATTAATCAAGTCGTCTATTTACAAGAGTTTTAATTGAACGTATCGGCCTAAGCATTGGCGTCCATCGGCTTTATGCGCCAAGATTTATTGATACAATTATAGGACACTATTTTTAAACATCAACGCGTCTCGTGTGTGAAATAGTGGTATTTATACATTGGACATTTTTAGAATAACCAAACTCGTGATTTAATTTATTGTCACCCGTTTCGAATGGATTGTTTGCTGATTTTTTTAAAGAAAAAACTATACATTTCTTTCTATATATATCTGACATGTTAATTATTTTTAGAGACGGTTTATTAATAAAGAAAGTTGTAGTAGTACAATTATGTGAAAATATTAAACATACACAAAACAAACGTAATTTAGCACAATGTTGTAAAAGGTCAACCACCGAGAGTTAATGAAGACCACATTGTGCTTTTCATCTGAATTTCAGTAATCAATATGATAGTGAGCCATACTTTAGTTGGTTCTTCATTATTGCTTTTTACTACCCTTATAAACAATGAAAGTAATAATAAAATATACATATATATTCACGTCTCTACGTCCTCAACGGGATGGGCAGAGACTATCGATCGCCACCTGGAACGATCCTGACAAATCTCTCTTCTTTCACTCACATCCACTAACCTTCTCATACATGCTCTTCTGTTCTTCATATTACGTACACCCGCCTTGAGAAGAGTGGAGACCCTCTTATCATCCATCCGCTCCATGTGCCCAAACCACTTCAACACACCTCTCTCTGATTTTGTCACTACATCTTCTCTCATACCACAACGTAAAACTTTTCTACACATTTTACCTTGAATTTAGTAGTTATAAAAGATAATAAGACATATAAGAGTCAGATAGACGCTATATTGAAAAAAGGTGACGTTAGGAGTACCTATAACCGCCGAGTAGGTATGAGAAGATGTATGAGTGTCAATGAAGAGAACGTGGTCTGTCAGGATCGGGACAAATGGGGATCCGTGATCTCTGCCTACCCCTCTACAGGGAATCAGGCGTGGATGTATCTATGTATAAAAGATAATCCAATTATAAAGGTCACAGCAGACATTCAGTATTTGCAGCGGTTGGTGCGCAATATAACATGATAGCCACTCAAATAAAGTTCGTACTGAAAATGGTGCCATTAAGGATGAGTTAAATGAGAGTAGCAAATAGTATAAAATTGGCACAAGCGTTCTGCCCGCAAAATGTCAGCTTCGAATAGAGTGAATGGACTCGAGTTTAACTATCTTTGTTTCTTTTAACGTCCGCGTATAAGTGCCAACAATGTGCTGCCGAAAAATAAAGATGACTTAGACTTTACTCTGCATGTGGAGGGAACTTAAACCAATATTACGTGGGTTTACTGATTAAGCATTCTTTACTTAGTGAGTAGTGACGAATGATAAATTTAAATATTATGTAATTTATATGAAGTAATTTTTTAAATGAATTTCTTTCTAAAAAGCTACGATTAAGACTTAACATAGTTGAATCATATTACTATAGAGGTCTATTGAAACTAAGTTTCTTTTTATATACATTTTAAATTACATTTTTTCATCGAAGTTCAATAAATGGTCAAATAAATATCAAAAACAGTCAAGTTACGAGTATTCAGAAAGAAAACTTTAACACAACGTTGCACAACTAAACTTTGACCAAGGAGGTAGTATCAGATCATAAACTTAATGAAGATTGTACATCACGCAATTCTCCTTTAAATAAATAATAAAGGGCACATGGAACTGCTTTTATTAATCACGAACGTGAACGTGCTTCTCGGAAACGGAAACTAGGTGAAACCGACACATGTTACAGACTGACAACCGAAACAGTTTTATTTCATTCAAAGTAAACAAAAATTTAGGAAACGTTTGTTTACGGAACAGGTTTTGTAATGCGTCGGAACTTTTTGCTACATTGGGAGATTGATTAGACAGATTTATCTGAAACCGATTTAGTAATCTAATTGATAATATATTAAAAGTCTCTATCCAAGATAATGTTGGTGTGACCTTAAGTAAATTAACAGTTGAAAAGTTACTAAAACATGGTTTAGGTGTTTGATAATAGTATTAATAAAATATTGCAGTTTCAAAAAAGCTTATTAATAGAACAAGAAATTCCTCAAAGCGTACCAAAATAATCATCCACGCACTATTAAAAAAACATTGCAAGTTCAAACAAAATCGTATTTGTAGCGCGACAGTTGCATTCCTGAATCAATATCTTAGCAGATAAAAATAAAACACACTGATATTTCTGTCAGGCTCACAGAAAATGTAATTTCTATTTCATTTCAACTGCACGTAAGAGCGTCAGCGAGATGTTTTTTCATCTTATTTCAAAGAGATAAAGAATGGGAGCGTTCAGACGCAACAACTGCGACAAGCAAAACTAATAAAGACGAGACGCTAAAGTCACTTTAAACACCCAAGGTTTACAAGACGCCGCCCTATGACAATAATTGTTACCTCACTAAATTATAGCCTTAAGCAACCAGATTCTTTCTCTATTATGAAAGGTATAAACGGAAACATTGAAGCTATCTAATATTGACACCAAGGAACTTTAGAATGGAATACTATTTTTCAACTTATTCATAGCTTTTAATAAACAAATGAGTCTTCTTTTTCACTGATGAATTATACTTGGGAATAGCACCAAATAATATGAGAAATCACATTTTAAGCTACCTAGTTCTTGCTATCCATTTCGATCATTAAAATCAATAAATCGTCCTAACTACATTAATGTATCATATTAAAACACAATTTAATTTACTCAACAAGTACTAAAGAGAGTTTAATACAATCGATCGATAGATTTAAGTGCTATTAGACCAGTATCATTCCCATATCGGAAGTCATAGAAACCTAGCGTTTAAGACTTGGCTTTTTATTGCTTCCGCAGAGTGATAGACTCCGACTGTTCGTTGTTTAAGCGTAGTCACTGTAAGGCACTCAAGCGCCACGCTACTTCAATGGAAAGATAAAAGTTCTAATAATAGATGGAGAGGATCTTTAAAATTCCTAACGAAAGCTTCTTATCATATGAGTACCTTTTTAATTTGCCTTTCTTCAAAAGGTGTCTAAGAATTAAGAGAATATATCTGTTGGTGGTTTGTCGTAAAAGGTGACTAAAGGACAAAGGTATAATGTACGCTAATGAGGTCATAATAAAAAGGGATAGAAATACTAGGAATACATGGCATCTGTGTGACAGTGGCTTGTCAATATTTCATATTAATAATAAACCCCGGTTTAAACACTTAAAATAACCGATGTAATATTGTATTCTTAAACAGTAGCTTTGTCCACCGTAAAAGGCATTAAACCGTGTTCACGTATGTACATTTGTTAGAATCCACTTGATAGCAAGTTGTAGGCTCTATGATCAGTGCTAACAAGTTCGGATAACCATCATTACAGTCGCCTGCTTGGTCAACCGAACCGTGCGTTGAACTGCCATCTGTGAAATAATAAACAAACGACGCATCTTACCGGAAAAAGCCTACTGTCATTAACTGTCATTACATGTCATTTCTGGCGGCCCGGAAGCGAGTATAAAGAATAGGCTAGACTATCTAACTTAGGCGGTTGTAAGGTTGATGGAAAAAACGTATATAAAGACGCTATTTTATAATAATATATTTTTGTAGAGTTATTCTATTCTGATTTTTGTCTGATTGTTTACTAAATATTATAATTGTACATATATATCATACATACATATCATACTCCGTACAGAGGGATAGCCTGAGATCAATTTGTAACTTCTCGGTTAGCTCGTTATTTTGCACAGACAAAATAGAAATGCTGCAGGTGGAAAGTTACTGAAGCGTGTCACATGGAGACGTTTCCTAAAATTAGATCCGGCAAGGAAATGTCATCTACTCATTAAAATACTACGTAATTTAATGAATGCCTTAAACTTTTAATTGGTAATTTATTTCTTCATTTCTATCTTTGTAAGCGATTATCTACTAGGAAAGCGATCCTCTATATTTTTATAGTTACAGAAAAAAGTTAATGCGTAATAATTACTTTGTCTTTTATAACATCAGACGAAAATCGTGAAGTAAAGCAGAGAATTAAAACTCAGCAGTAAAAGAGACGGTTAGGTATCGTACATACACGTAGGTAATCGAAAGTCTACTTGGTGCAGCAAAGAAAAAAACCCGTTGCTTTCAAAGTTTTCAGAGGTCCTTTGAGCGAAACTAAAAAGCAACCTACACACACACAGAAACCGCCACGGTGCACTGTCAATTAGCATGTCTTTGAAGATATTCCTCTAGACGTGTGATGTTTGTGCCGAGATTCAATAGCGACTACATTCTGCAAGCAAAAACGAACCCTATCACCGAGCCGTAAAGCTCTTGCACCCGACGAGATTTCTCAAAAACCTTTCCTGAGATGTCGTGACACAGCTTGGACGTATACACATGAGTAATGACAAAATACGCACACTTCCCCGTCCATAAAGTCACCAGATGTGTCTGGTTTGAAACGAGTACAAAATTTTACAAGCAACAGATGCAATGAGCGTCAATCAATCACATAGTGCTTCGTTATAATACATTGTTTTGTTTATATGACGAGATTACAGAGAAATTGATTTACTATACTCATAATGCAGAGTTACGTTAAAGTTTTGTAGATAAAATTACGTTTTATGTTTTCTGACTTAATCTTGTTTGATACGAATTATTATAACTAATAAATAAACTTTTTCAACTATGATTTTGAATGAACACTAATTAACATAAAATAAAATAAAACCACGACATTAAATCACCACAATAAATAGAATAAATCTAACGACATTCAAGCGCCTGGGAGATCCATTTGCGGAACCCATAAAAAGAGGTATAATTATCCAGCACTAACTCAATGCTTCGATTTAGTTTTATTAGCGGATTCCAATCTATCAGTAGGCACAACAACTGCAGAAGAATCTCTGGCATTAAAAAGGGAACATGCGTTGTATCTGGACGCCCACAAATCACGGTATAAACATGTACTAGCTGAAACTAGTGACGGCATATCACGGAGATCAATCGTCGCGCCGGATTTAGAATATACCTCTTGCAGCGTCGATTCATCGAGACCTGGTGACGACAGACGAGAGGAAACAACTAAATTTCCACAGACATCTCTGTCTGCTGAGGAGGTAATTAAAATGGCTCCTAATAAAAAGTATTAAATGACTAAATTAAACATCTCTCGATAGCAACATAGAGATCTAAAATTATTAGGACTGAAAGTGTCAGTATAGATCGGGAAAAAGATTCCATAAAAAAATTGATATCTTTATCAGCATTGTAGATGCTGTAGCTAATGTTTTAGATATACAATTTAGTAAATGTTTAATAACTCGTCGATATCTAATTTATATTTTCATATAATTAGTAGTATGACCAGGTAATTTAATTTTATAGATTTACGTATATTGCAGTTTACAACTAAGTTGCTGGTTTCATTTAACTCTCATTAACATTTAACCATTATAATTCATCATAATAATTCACTGTTTCGTTTATAATACCCATAAATTCAAGCATTGGATCAAACTCCTACCATTACTAAGTCCAACACGATTGCACTAAATCAAAGTCGTTTCTTTATATCATATATTATACAATGATATCTTAACCTGACAGGAAATGAACCAGTTATTTTTACTAGACAGAATGAAAACGTTGGCGTAAACTTTGAAGAATTTATTGTTCCTGTAAAACGCGGTGACATTTCAGATCTAAAATATAGTATCGCTCACGAAAGAAAGAATATTGATCACCTATCAAGATAACCATAAATCAAAGAGAACAGAAATAAAATCGTAACATCTATTGATAAGCTATAATAAGTCGGAAAGGAATAAACATTAGCCTCGCAAAATCCGCTAGCCACTGGGTGTTCATGACGGTTGCAAAAACAAACCAAATGCCGTCCAATCCAGTCATTTATTGCCCGCTAAAAGCTAGATGCAGCTCAATGATTTACTCTTTTTACTCGCTCTTGATTTATTAGAAGTAAAGAAGTATTTGCACGAGCGATCCCGTGTCTATTTGTGGATAGGTCGAGTCCGAAAATAATGGCGGGCTTAACAAAGCGTGTATCCGGATGCACCGAGCTCATAGTAATGCTCTGAAGCTCATTATATCCAAACTACGTATTACGAGCAACTTTTGTGCATATTTAGACTATCCTTGCCTATTTAGAAATAATCAAGACGCCAGATATAGGTATTTTCTAGCTGGAAAGTTGACCTAAAAGTGGTTACGATAAAAGTTTCTTCTTGTAATTTTTGGCAAAAACTTAACCTAAAAAAACTCTAGGCTAAAAAGCCATATTATTACCAGGATTAGCTTTACTAATTGAGTCGGTTCGGGATGGCTTCTCGTAGTGCCACCACAGAGTAGACTAAAATGTTTTTCTGGCGTGATGTCAAGAGCAGCTGGCGGTTCCCAGCGCCTCTGGCAATTAGTATGGGGCACATTCGTCAACCAGCGACTCGAATTACGCCTCCCTCTTTCATCGACTTTTCATCAACTTCGCGGACGTGACGGGGCCTTGTAACAATATTATCAAATCCACTATTTTTATGTCTGTGTCTTAAGGTGTCATTGTTTTTTGTTTTGCATAAAACATATCGTAAACATCTAACACAGAAGTGGACACAGATATCCCCACTTTTCTAATATTTTCTGATCCTGGCAAACCTCTGTCACTTGAATAACATCCATACACTTTCTATTCTTAACTTATTTGGCAGTTATATGTAGGTACTTTTAACATCACCCTTTTTCAATATGTCGCCTATTTGCTCTTCATAGAGCTTATCTTTAGTATTACATCAGTTCATACGGCAACCCATGGCAACAGAAGTTCGTCTCTTTAAGCAACACATGGCATACAAACGGTCTGAAGCATCAGCCTTCCACATGATCACCATTGTCCTTAAGGGTTACGTCATGAACCAGTCTTCAGATTTGAATTAAATAAGGACAAACTGTTCAGGCGACCATTTCAGGACACTGCTGCATTATTCAGTGTATGCAAAAGCATGCATTAATAATAGATGAAGACAGAGGTGGATTTGCGAATGAAAAACATTTTAGTGCAATGAGCACGTAGGTCTTAGAATGGAAAATCTCTTAGACGTTTTAGGTAGATTATTTATTTACATACATTTTTATTTACGTTACGTTTCTAATAATCACGATTAAGATGCTCGTTTAATGAATAAAGATAACGAAAATGTACCGTACTACAATCTTTCCATGTAATTAATATTTTGTACTTTATATTTTGTATAATATAAAAACAATAAATCAATAAAATTACCCAGGTTTTTGATTCAGTGTCGTTTATTCACACACAAACGTGTAATTATAGTCATGTTACTCAAAAATAAACACATCGGTGTTATCTTCACTCGTTCACAAATTTCAAATTGAACTTCGTACGATTTCTTGATAGTGCGCTGTTTTTCACTATTGTATTTCGTAAACTTTGTCTGATAAAACTTATCTTAAAACTCTATTCGTTGCCGTTGACAGAGGCTAGCCCAGGGCAGTAAACATGCATACTCACCACACGACCAAAATAGAATAGAAATAGAAGGAATAAATACGTATGCCTCGAACGTTTTATGGCCACTCATAAAAACAAAACTTGTTATTGAACACTGAGTAAAAGCAATCAAAATTTACGCCTGTATATTTCTGTAAAAATTGCAAAAGACTTCATAACTCTAACCTTTATTGTTCATCGTCCCTTAGACTAAAGCAACAAGAAAAAGCGGAATACTTGACCTTTTTCTCAAATCCTAAGTATCAATCAATATCATTTACGCTAGCTTTTTTTATCTTCATGAAGATAGAGTAATTTGTCAATTGTTATATCAGATGTATATAGTCTACATATTCTCATATAACGATGACTGCAATGATTATTACATTTGACAACACATTTCAATGCGGTAACAATCTACACCTGTTAGGTTATCAAAATTGCAGTAAAACAAAGTATTAATGCAACGATTTTTTCTCGTTGAGCATTTCCATGTCAACGTCATTAAATTTGATTGATTCTGAAGTACCTATCAAAACCTTGGCCAAGCTAACACTTTCATTATCATTCAAGATAAGAAATGTGTCCATACTTGTGTTAGATTATATTTTTCGTGTAGTTTTGCCTAAGGTGTTTTAAATCCGACGCAAAATATATTTCAGTGATATTCTCTCCGACCAGTGTTGAGTGAAGTAAAATCTGATAAAATACTACGATTCGTCATCGATATTAAAAATAGTAGTCGTAAGAATAGTACTAAAATAGCAATTAAGATGAAGCTTGATTATAGTCGCCTACTCAAAAACGTATATTAGTTTTGGGTTATTCGCAAAGAAAAGTGACTAATTTCACTAAATGTGAAATAGTATTTTGTATTTTTGTACCTATTAAAAAAGAAATAAAACTCTTCACGGCGATATTAATCGTAACACAAAATATTTAACGTAGAATTTTTATGATCCAAAACAAATAGCACTTTCGTTATCTACTGTGAAGGCATCAAATCTTTATTTAAAAATCTTATCATTTCCTCGTGGTTGGCCGTAGGTGTATTCCCACAAACAATCCAAGCGCCTAACTCACTAAGCAAACGACGCCAGCAAAAAACTGTTTGCTCTACCAAAGATATCACTGTCCAATCTCATGCTTAGGGTAAAATTATCTGTCGGAGTCACCTGTCTCTCAAAGTTCATGTCGTACGACTCCACTTTATCTTCTAAACGTCAGCTTTTTATTAGATTCCCTTAGTGTCAGTATTATTCCACTCGTCCAAACAAACTCGAGACAATTTTAGCATCCGTATTTATGTTTTCTTCCGATTCTCTTCGCGAGATAAATAAACAAGCACTAATTTGATTAGTTTCAACACATTTGGTGGAAATGAAATGAGCCAACTCACTTTTACTACATATTTTTCCAATTGACTACGTGTTGGATACAAATCTAGATTTATCGAGATAGTAGTTTTATCAACGGATATTTTTAAGTAAATAATAACTAATCATACGATATGTTCATAGTAGTTAATGTGCATTGATAGAATACTGCATACATACATTTCTTTCTAATATTTCAAAAGATGTCCTTACGAGGCTAACAACAATAGGAATCGATAGAGCAATAGACAAGCATCTTAACATGTAAAAATCCATATGAATTTCACTACAACCTGATAGTAAAGCTAATGGCGACCGAGGCTATATATAATATATATACTACATACTATAGTTCCATATATCTATCATAAGAATGTAAGGATATACAGTGATCATTATTAAATTTTTATTCACGTTCACAAATTGTTGGACGCGAGAGGTATGTTAGCCTAACACACATACACTCTTACATTTAGAACGAAGATAATTCATCACACATTATCTGACACCTTCCGCACAGTTACAACATGCATAAAACTGGTATATTGGAGGCATTTTGACTCAATCTTTATAAAAGAGAGAGAGAACCAGAAAAAAGTAGTTTAGAACAAGCTATGTACACTTAAAATATTGTCAGGGAAAAAGATTTGATTTTCTAAAATATTGATAATGGTAACCAGCCTAAAGCTTATTCCCCTGAACTGTCTTAGAAAACCTAATATCTTGCTAACTTTTGCAATAAATTGGTAGGTAGGTGAATGTAGTCATTGCAATCAGCAAGCAGTACTGAGTAAGTAAAATACCTCATGAGAATGAAATTAGAATCTAACCAATGCCTACCTAGTATACTCAACAACGCATTAAAATGTTTCAATTAAAATGTCTGGTCTCTCGACCTAGTCTGGGTCTAATAAAAGGTAACCAGATGCCAATCGGCTTAACGTAGCGTAGGGTTACAGAATGTTCAGACTTTTATTACTATAGTTAGGTCACATCACGATCAATCTTAATCCTAAAAGTATTTAATGAATCTCTTTAACCCTAGTTTAAACCGCTATTTCGATATATACATTTATTCACGACACTACTTCTCTAACACGATAGGCAGAGACTATCGATCGCCACCTTAAACGACGCTGACAAATCTCTCTTGATTCACTCTCACCCATAAACTTTCTATACATGCTCTTCTGTTCTTCGCGCTGCTTACACCTGCCTTGAAAAGAATGAATGCTATTTCGATGAATTTGGAAATGGTTATACTAATGGTATACTTGCGGGTTATTTAGTTATTATATTTTTATTGCCTTTTGTTATATGAATTACTAACCAATGTTTTACTTTCATAATTCATTGTAAGTGGTAAAGAATAATGTCCCGAAAAATCCTTAGCACTACGTAGCATTTAGTTTGAGGTTTAGAGAAGATTTAGACGACCATTAACTATTTAGCTCTCTTCTAGGTATTAAGTCAGGAAACCGATTATCATAAGTACATAATTTAAAGATATTTCGTAGTCAGTATAACCTTTTAAAACGTAATGGGACTTGAATAAAACTTAAGAAGATGAAACTTAACAACAGGAGACTAATTTTTGAATATTATTCAACTATTTATTACTTGAATAAGAAACGCTCGAAGTCTACCTTAATAATATACCCAGTGCGATAGGTTACTATTGTTGAAGAATGAATTCAATTAGTAACTGAAGAAAATAGTTAGTCAAAAATCTACGGATATTAAATAAAGTTTTAAGTAGATAAAATTATATAGTACTAACGTAAATACTCGTAATTGATAAATAAAAGTTTTCCTTAGTCGGATATTAAGTATAATCGAAGTCAGGAATCGTCTGTTCAGTGCAACAAACGTACATGAACGCTGCATTTACATAGCATTTGTAAGAAAATGTAACTGTCAATCTGTTAAAACAACATCAGAGACCTAGTTCATAGCACAGGCACACTAGCGTAGAGGAACAATGCTCTTGCAACAAATGGACATATAGAGACAAGCTTACGAGGTCATTAAAGAATTGAGCACGGACTAACTACGCGAGAGATGAATTCGATGTCGTTTAATTGCTTGCCCCATAGTGGAATACTAGAGCTGTAATGACTTGTCATAAATTTAAATTATAGAAAGCGTATGTTGATAAAGAATACTATTATGAAAATGTGTTACGCATTAAAATTACAGCCATATCGATAACTGTTATCTACAGTTGTAGCTTGATCAGTAAGAACATAAAATTGGTATGCGCTCCAATACATCTACGATATCAGAATATATCGAAGCCTACCTATGAAGTTTGAGGTTATGTTGTGATGTTGTAAAAGCCGGTTCAGGAATTGCAATATCCTTGTTCGATCCTAAGGCTTAAGGTCTAAAATCATTCGCATATAAATAACTTGAGGAGGGCAGAAGGTGCGCGCGCAACCGGCATGGCTCCCGCTCAACCTACACCTGACTTTGTAAACTAATATTACAGCAATAACACCCATCATAATGCATTGCAAATTCGCATATATCGTATATTTGATTAACTATAGAGCACATTAACTCGATTTCTCTCACAGAAAACCTTTTGAACACCGAAAAAATGTCGAGAAAAACACTACACAACCGATCAGCTGATTACCAAACTTTGTCGAATTTTACAAAACAATACGCAACATTTGTGTACATTCCCTTCACGAGAATAGTTCCCTCGCTATCCCTGAGCACTGTTTCTAAATGAACACGAGCGTACCTGGTGTGGTCTGCCAGCTGAGGCCTCCGACGAACATTTTCCTGAAAGGAAAAGTTCTGATTAGCGGTGTTTCATCCAGTTTTAAAGGCATTCGCTGAGAGTAGTCACATACCCGGGGTCGTTGGGCATTTCACCCGGGCCGGTGGCATCCTGGCTCTCCATGAGCGGGGCGGCGACACTACGACTACGAAGAGCGACGGCGCGGCGGGGACGGCTCCCGGAGTCGCTCGGTTTCACTACCGACTACCGGTACGAGACTGAGTCGCGGCCGGCGCAGTCTCCACGCAGCCCCCTCCGCCCGCCGCGCATCGATTCATTCACGCCGCTGACTATTATTCATGGCAGCGTGCACGCCGCACCGCCGCCTCCACGTGACACCGTCCACGTGCTGCCGACACGCCCCTGGTCAACCCGCCCACGAAGCGAAGGCTTCGGTGCCGCCCGCCCTACACTCGATCAGGACTGCAGTGGGAAAATTAGGATTAAAAAATAAATTTGAAGAAAATTTATCGATTTCTTTAACGATTTAATTATAGGTGGAGTTTTCGTGACTCTATATTAAATATCGTAATAAAATAATCATATTTCATAGCGAAGAATGACGTTAATATGATCTTCAAGTATTTTTTAAATTAAATGACAAGAAAAATTAATATACTTTTTATATTAATTGGAAGAAACTTAATTTTACATTCAAAATATGATTTTTCATTTGTCGCAAAATCAATTAATTTGTATTGAAGATGTACATGCAAACAAAAATTGTTATTCTAGAGTGTATTGTGCAGGAAAATATTATGATAAACATCAATAACTCTTTTAAAAATTATCTTAAAAATTATCTAATTGAAGCTAATTAACAAGATTAAAGTAAAATATGCATCTCTATAAATACTTACCACAGTACTTGTTTTAGTACTGAATCACATTAAAATAAAAATCAGGCTCCTATTACTATTATGGGTGGACGCTGCCTTGAAACATATTGAAAAGTGCTTTATTGGTTAGGAAGTCATATAATATATTAAGTATGATGTCTGCATATTACCGATAGTTCTCTTGAAGAGAAATATAATGGAACAAAAAACAAAAACAACAAACGCATTCACGACAATTAACCCTTGCGGGGTAGTCAGAGGTTCAGGTGTCCATCTCCGCAATTGCGAAGGTAGTAATTCTATGGACACCTCGAACCCACGTGTTAACCATATAGTCAGTACTCAATGTGACAGGTGGTCAGCCATGTCGCCATTAACAAGCACTAACTATTACCTGTTCGACGAACAGGTAGATTTCCTCACGATGTTTACCCTCACCGTATAATTCAACGCATTTCGTAAATGTGTTTTTATTACGAAAATGTACATAGAAATTCATTAAACTTCATTTCCATTGGTACATGCTCAAACGGGATTTGAACCCTGTACCCACTGATACAGAGCCAAGCCCCAAACAACTGAGCTACGTCGAATACTGAGCTACGTCGAATATATAATATATAATATAATGGATATGGAATGGCATATATATCACAATATTATCGCCAGATATAATTAGACTGAGTTGCTTGATGGTTCTTCTCCAACCTAGAGCTTCCGAACCATCGCTAGAGTCATAGTTTTAAGAAAATCATAGACACACATACATAAATATATCTCTACGTTTAATGAATATACTACTGAACTGACTATATTCAATAACATGTTTTTATTTTAATTTTTAATTAGTGTCATGCAGAGTTTAGTGAAGTACGAATAAAAGTAATTTGCCACATTTCCGTGATCCAGTGATGCTGCTTTAGTAGAAAACCATAGATGATTTTCATAGAGACGTAAACATATCACTCGGACGAAAACAAGATCTTAAGTTTGGTCTTTTGTTACGAACAAATAATAAATTTAGGAACAGTTGTTATAGTGTGACTATTAAAGAATTACGACTAAAGTTCTTAAGTCGCCTCTAACGACATACCGAAATTAAAGCGAAGGCATTGAGTACATATGCACGTTCATGCACATTTACGACCGTACAACCCTTTCAGATTAATCAGAGGTTGAGTATCCACCAACTACTATGTTTTTAATGGTCTCTCCTCACTTTGAACCCAAGTTTTACCTGATATTCAACGTGAGAGGTTATAAACCATGTTGTCTCATAGAGATACTGATTAATTTCTATTTCGACAAATAGGCAGATTTCCCTACGATGTTTTCTCGAAATCAACAGCACATATGGTCTATCTAAATGGTTACCCATCCAAATACTTCCCACGCCCGCGTTGCTTAACTTTGTTGATCGGCTCCGACCGTTGTAAAGTTTTAAAGATTTAGTAACATTATATTAAATTCCCTACTATACAAGTTATCTCTATCTAACTATATCGAAAATTAGATTAACCTTCCAAGTGACGTGTACGTAATTACGCAGCTAAATTGGCACGCGAATTTTCCACTAGATTAATCGATCGTGTAAGTGCAGCATAACCGTAGACGCTACGTAGACGGTTTCGTAGTTGCCAATTTACGCAAATCCAAGACATCAAGGTAACGCCCACATTGGAAGACCTCGGCGTCCGTACGCGCCTCTGACGCATGAATTACGTTATTTAGTTTATGTTATTAAGTATATGCAATGTCTGTAATCTCTGGGTGAACAACGTCAAAACGGGTTAAAGGTTCCTTCTGGTATATGAGTGGGTGTGCTTACCCTTCAAACTGGAATAAGAAGTGTATGGCGGTATCGCTTTACATATATACGCAGGTTTCCCAAGGAAAATACAGGTTTTCAAATCATATAGGTACTTTATTTTGATGTTTCGATCATGATCAGAAAACTTTTGTAGTTACTGGATTCTTCGAAATGTAGCACTTGTCATTATTTTTTACATACATTCATATAGTCACGGTTCTACGTCCCTAAGCTACGTCCTAAGGTAGAGACTATCGATCGCCACCTGGAACGGGCCTGGCAAATCTGTCTTGCTTCACTCACACCCATTAACCTTCTCATACATGTTATAGAGTTCTTCACACTATGTATACGTTGAGAAGAATGTTTCCAATTTGATCTGTGTATTTTCTACACGACCTACCCCGTCCCACTCTACCTTCCATTTCGGCTCTATAAATTCCTTTCCTAACTGTCCTTTCATCCATCCGCTCCATGTGCCCAAAAGCACCTCAACGTACCTTGCTGAAACCACCTTAATATACCTCTCTTTTCCTTTTCCGATTCCGATACTTATCCTTATAGTTAATAGTATTGAAAAATATGTATATATCTCTGAGGTGCTGCCAACCCAAACGAAATAAGAAAATATAATTGTACAAATGTGTATGTTTTATGAGTAGAACGTAGTGGCAGTATGTATGTTTCTCATTACTTTTGATTAGAATAATTATAAGCAGAAATAAAACAAGTGTTATGTAGAGAACGTTTATTAATCACTTTAAGAAGACAAAAGCTCACAATATACCATGTAAAACTGTAGTATCATTAAAAACCAACATAGAAATACAGAGCAATTAACAACAAAAATCAGTCTGCAAAAATGCATTCATATCTTCAAACAAACTTTGAATCTTTTTAGATGAATGCTAAATTTCTGTTAACACTACATATCTGTAATATGAATTATTTCAATTATATGAATTATCGTCACAGTGAATGAAAAATCTTATAAATAAACATTTTATGATTCAATCAAACTTCAATAATTTTTTAGCAGAACCGACAATACAATGATTTAATCAAAAGAAATATTTTGAAAATTTTTAAGAACTAAGTAGTGAAGTTAATATGCCATTTTATAAGAAGAAATCAATTCCCAAGAGGTATAATTCTTTCTATATGACAAATATTCTACGAGACAAATAATACTTTCGGAATCTACTGACGGAAGACTAATAAAGTATATGACATCAATATCCATCCATAACATTTACTGATGATAATTTATTTTAATATTGCTTTCAAAAATGAAATGATTAGATTTCTACATTTAGCTGTAATTCTCACTAGAATATTTTCTATACGACAACAATATCTATGTTACTATTGCTATCAAACTTTTTCACGATTCCAATAAAGACATAAGAATCATATTGAAATTAACCTTATTGGTTCACGAAAAATCTTGGCACCCGCCTTAAGACTACGAGAGCACGAAATCAATATGAAAACATGTTTGCCAATACTAACGTGTGCTTGTCAGAACTGTCATTTAGAAATGCAAAAATAAAGCGTCGACATTTGATATTCTAGTTTTTTATTCTCAACTGTCCTTGTATTAGTTTGAAATAGTTGACTCATATTTTGAAGAATAGGTCATATTTTCATTTTGTAACCGACAACACAGATGAATTGTAAATTGGTTATTTTAGTGCTTGTTTTAATGGACCTTTAATTTTATATTAATAGAATAGTCCTGAAACCAATGGTCATGGTCATGCTAACCAAATAATTAAGTAGGTAATGCTAAAAAGTGAACCATAGGACCATACCAGGAGATTAAACCATAAGATTCAATCCCCGAAATGGATTAAAGGACATGAATGTGTATGTATGTTATTTTACTGGCGTTGTAGAGAAACTATGATCCATTAAAATTATTACTGCGTACACGACACAAACTTTGGTACTTTACTAGGCTAGAAATAATTTAATAGCCCCAAGCGACATGTGATTGAAAAGCTAAATAAAGATTTGAATTCTTAATCAACGGTTGCCAAGATTCTTTAACCATTGTTTAGTTGAGTTATTAATCATAATAATTTAAATTTCACAATTAATAAATACTAAAAGAACTAAAGTTGTACTAAAAGGTTGATAGGTTTATTTTTAAATGTCGTTAAATGATAGAATTACATAAATAATATCGTGATACTTTTTAATAATAGTACTTGTAATCGCTTTTAAAATATATTGTATAAGTATGTATCGTAAACTTTGATAAACTTCTCTAAGAGTTTTCTGACTTATAATTACTATTATGATAATGTTAGTTTAAGAAAATTAAATTCTGGGAAAGCTAACCAGCCCAGAAAAAACTGTAATACATAATGAACAAATGGAGATCAATATTTTATATTCGACTTTATTACTTTGTAAACCTTAAATTAAATGAGCAAAATTAATTCTGAATTAAAATTAAGTTTTCACAGCCAAACGAAAACATAGAAAAAGCTACGCAAATATGAAATATTACAAACATAATCTGAAATAATCTTTCAATCATGCACTTACCATCGTAAAAAAGCAAGATATGTCAAATTTAATCAACAATACTTTTGCTGAATAAAAAGCTAAGCTAGCTAATAAATAAAGCTTTGTGATTTAAAATAATTCAAATTTGGAAACATGATTGCACAGAAAGCTTAATAAATTCAGACAATAATAAAATCTTTGGCCTAAACCTTAAAACTAAAATATGGCAGAAAGCAATTGCACGCGCGTCACTAAATCATAAGCTAAATAAAATAAATATATTCAATAATGAAAATCATCATTCATTCATTGAATGAAATAATAGAAGTCGCAAATATTTAATAAATTCAATAATTTAAGAGATCTGTAAATCAGCGAACATTTTTCATAAAATAAATATTGCAAAGCTGTCAAAGCTAATATAAAAAAGCTAAGGCTAGCTGAATAAATAGAACAATAAATTAAGCGTACACGTTTGCTCGTATAAAGCACCAAACGTCATAAATGCGTAACAAACAAAAAAGACCTTACGTTTAAAATGTAATAATTGACTTAAAAACTAATTACAATTTATAAATGCTTATTTGTACTTGAAAAATGTTGGCACAAAACTTGTTTAAGCGAAAACACATCGTAGCTGAGCTATACTTAATCTTACTTTAAAGTAGTGAGTATATTTATTATTTGAATAGTAATTACTCGGCTGTTTGGGAATGACGAAACGTTAAACTAAAACATGTAAATTATTATTTTACGACAAATTCTTACGCAAATTTAGTTATTCTGAACAGAAAATAAATCATCATCCCTAAACAGCCAAAGCAATGTATAATTATAATCAATACACTATTAGTAAATTATATAAATAGTTGAGTGATATTATGGTTAAAACTATTTTAATTACGACAATATACTTCACACAGTAAAATTTAACAAAATATAATTTGAGACACTAACATTTCAATTTATCTATTTCGACTTCACAAGCCAAGTTAGAATCAACAAAGTAACAAGTTCACATGTAAGGTAACTTAAAGAGGTAGGCAGTTTGGCGTTGAGCTACTCAAAAATACTTTAATCTTAGAAAATAGGAAAATATCATTCTCTAACCAGATGACTTCTTACTATCTTTTACATCACATTTCAATGGGATTGTGTCTTGAACTTTAATTCACAGCCTTAGACATGCCTACAATCAATACAGAGAAATATAAATATAATAATGATCTTTAATTACGAATGCTGTGTATCTTTAAATTATAAAAAAATTAAGCAGTATAAACGAATTTTGTACTACGGATAAATAATGACTTGTACTTTATTAAAAATAAGAACAGTTTGTTTCGACACAATCCGAAAGAAATATGGCACCGACTACAAATCAGCAAATCTGTTGAATGATGTTCAACATAGATAAACTAATCTTGTCTATTAAATTGTAACTACAAATCACAATTACTTAGATTTAAAATACAATTACATCTCTTCCAAATATATCAGGGAGAAAATAGCAGACGTTAAATTTACTATGCACAACCTTCGAAATTAAACCTAATACATTAAGGGCAAAATAGATATTATACTATTCACACATGATAGTTTATTCGATAATCGAAAAATATTTGGATATATGCAATTCACAACACAGAAACCCTAAGGGAGACTACCACCTAAGTTCACTAACATCGAGATCATTTAAAAGATTTCCCACAATATTAAAACACTCCACGAGAGTTATAATTTATAAGTAGATATTTTAAATCATTTGGCACATTTGAAAACTATATATTTTTTTGATTGGGACATACATAAACCACGGAAACGTAATATTCCTCAAAAACTCAATTCAATTTTAACATTGAATTTTCAATTACAATAAATAATTCATTTAATCCTGCCTCGAAATAATTTACCGACTCCATATAAACACAAAAAATACAATTTCTTTCACTCTGGTATCATTACGTTCTTTGATAACATATACATACATACTAACGATACAACACTGAACTATAGGGATATTGGTGTTTTCATCTCACATTAAGCTCCAACCTTTCAATTTGTTTATCTTGTAGCTTTGTTATATATGTTTCTCTTTATTGCGCTTAATTTCCTTTAGTTTTTATTGCGAGCATTATCGGCATTAGACAATAACGCAGATAGTGTAGCGTGAGTCGCACTCAGCGAACTGGTCGTAGGACTTAGTACGTTCGTTGGAATATTGATCAAATTCGTCGTATTACCCGTCATATTAGGAGACGTAATCAACGCCCCATTATTCCCTGAACTGACTATAGTAACATTGGGCGGCGGCGTCGATCCGTTAGCGAAGCCAGTTGATAAAACCTTCTGAGTGTTGTGCATTATAAAAGACTTAGACGTAGAACTGCCTAAAGTCAACACTTTCTTTAACATAACCGAGTTGCAAGTATTGGTTTCTTTAGAATTACTCTCAAAATCATTCGCGTTAGTCGTTGCGGGCTTTACTGTAGTGACACTGAATGTAACGCCAGAGTTTGTAGTAGAAATATTAGACCGATTCAGTAGGTTTCTAGACACGATAGCATTGTGTAAGATGTTGCCGGTTGGAAATGACTTAGATGTGGCTACATACTGTGTGGAGGTGCGTAATACAGTTCCTGTTTGAGTGTGAGGTCCCAAGTTTATTATGTTCGCTGTTCCTTGGGACATGACTGTGCTGAATGTTCCGCTTTTAGCGTTAATTGGTATTCTGTAACAAATATAAGAAACATCATCTTAAGAGAATTCAATACTGTATTTAGACTCTTTTATAATATTGTATTCCGAACCCTAACGATTAGTTTGTAGTGAAATTTCAAAAGAAGGTTTTAGTTATATAGTCAGAAACTTATTTGATCACCTGTGTAACTACGGAGTCAGCCAATCCATAGTCAATCTCCACCTTGTTAGGTGGCCACTCAAACCTTCATAGAATGCTTACTAACTACTTTTCTTGCAGCATAAACATATGTAGTTTTCTCTATTGCATCTTGTCAAAAGTGACTAAATATCAATCGATTCCATGCATCAATGCCACAATCAAACCACATTAATTATACAAAAAATCCTGAGATATTTTATTACACAAATCAGTTCTACACAAAAGGACCTAAGGACCAAGATCAAATAGTCAAAATAGTCACTCACCCTCTAATAACCTGCGAAGACGAGCCCGGTATACTCTGAATAGTCACTGTTGCATGTGGAACTCTTTGCAGAGCCTTGGGCGGAGGCTGTCCCGTGCTCGTGTAGTAGTGAACGGTGCTGCCCGTAATCCTTGGCTGGTTCAATTGGGCTACGGGCACGCTGTATATCATCCCGGTGGTGGTTGAGGCTACTGTTATGCATTTGTTCGGCTCTGTGAACTGTAAAGAAAAATATGAGAATGTAAATACATATTTGTATTCAAGTCTTTAAGGCAACAGATACTCTGATAATTCGACGTAGCTCAGTTGTTTGGGGCTTGGCTCTGTATCAGTGGGTACAGGGTTCAAATCCCGTTTGAGCATGTACCAATGGAAATGAAGTTTAATAAATTTCTATGTACATTTTCGTAATAAAAACACATTTACGAAATGCGTTGAATTTATACGGTGAGGGAAAACATCGTGAGGAAACCTACCTGTTCGTCGAACAGGTAATAGTTAATGCTTGTTAATGGCGACATGGCTGACCACCTGTCACATTTAGTACTGACTATCTGGTTAATACGTGGGTTCGAGGTGTCCATAGAATTACTACCTTCGCAATTGCGGAGATGGACACCTGAACCTCTGACTACCCCGCAAGGGTTAATGGTCGTGAATGCGTTTGTTTTTGTTTTTGTTTAGATACTCTGAAACAGGACATATTTTAGAATAAATATCTGGAACGAGATGATATCGTTATGGAATATTAGTTTTAGGTTCCTAACGCATAACTCAATAGATACTATTGGGCCCATTGTCACATACTCGCCTTTAACAACATGCCGATAAGAAAGACTCCTACATCGCATTTAATTCACATTAAAGACTAACACAGAAAAATACCACGTTATGAAATTAACATTTGCAAAACTAATTAATTAAATAAACGTAAAATTTTTAATAAATGAACACGAGGATACTTACAGTTACAGCCGCCGTGTTCAAAGTAGGTCCCAGATCGAACTCGTCACCCACCAGTGTGATAGTATCCGCATTCGCACCCGTCAGTTTCTCTATGGTCTTCCTTGCGTCCGCGTCACTTTCAATATCACCCAAATTGCTACTTAGAAACTCAATATCCGCCTCTAAAAGACCGTCCACTAAGTTCTGTTCATACTCCGTCTGCTTACAAACGGTTAAAGTATCGTCATTCTCTAGTTTGATATCCTCCGGTTTGATATTCGCTATATTATCTATTTTAATCTCGCCCACGTCTAAATTCTCTTTAATACTTTCTTTAATTCCGTCTAAGTCACCGTCTTTCATACCTTCGACTTTAATATCATATATATCTTCCACTTTAATACCATCTACTTTGATGTCTGCAAAATCTGAATCGTCTTTAATTATAGGTAGATTGACGTCAGGAAAATCTGGATTGTTAAACACTTCTGAGGCGTAATTTTCTGTATTATCAACTTGTGTTTTATCCTGGTTTAAAGTTCCTTGTGGACTTTCAGGGTTACTGACTTCTCCACTTAAGGCTTTCTTCAACACGTATGCCTTTATCTTTTTCAGCATGAACGCTGGTATTTTGAAACCTGTTAATTCTCCAAGCATTGGCAATGAATTATGGCGATAGGAGTCACTGCGGGCTAGCTCTTCTATGTCCTCTAAAACCTGGAAAACAAAATTAAGAAGTATGTAGCAAATAACATAATCACATGCTAATTTTGGGTCTAAATAAAATGCAAACACAAGAAATTTTTGTCATCTCGTTTTGATAGATTAGGTACTATGTGGTGTCGGTATTTTCTTTGAAAAATTAGGATACCTCTAATCAATCTCTGAAAGGAATTGTCATTTTATGCTAAATGGAAATGGATTTAGAAGACGCCAGATTATGGCCAATGTCTAATTGAATAGAACTATATTTATTAGGAGTGTGTATGAGAAGAGGTATGAATGTCAATGAAGCGAAAGCGGTCTGTCAGGATCGGGACAAATGCTGATCTTACCCTACTCCTACCCCTCTACAGGGAATCAGAAGATGTGTATGTATGTAAGTATTAGGACATCTAATATAATAAATCTACATCAAGATCCTTACCATTATATAAGTTTTCCCTCCAACAGCGTTGACTAGATTGTGACCTGCAATCCACTCTTTATCGAATGTGTCAGCCGGGTACCGAAGTAGCTCTGGATGTTTAGAATACAACCGCCCTCGAGCATTGCCTAAGCCTAACACCTGAAATATTAATAACAAAATAATATATTAATTCAACTCTTCTCGTATTCAAGACGGCTGTATGTAGTGTGAAGAACAGAAAAGCATGTAAAAGAAAGTTAAAGTGTGTGAGTGACGCAAAAAGACTGTCAAAATCGTTCCAGGTGGCGATCAAGTCTCTGCCTATCCCGTTGGGGACGTAGAGGCGTGAATATATGTACTTTAGTTATAAGCTTTAGTAAATATGAGTGAGGTAAAAGGTCGCACACACTTTACATCTACCTACAATAGGGCTGAATTCGTAGCAATTGTAATAGCGTATAATAGATCTATCCAAATAATTACTCTCGACATTTTTATAAATTTAAAAAAAACATGAAATGAGATAACCATTATTTCTCAGAGGTTCTGTCCACTCCAAAAAGTATGAAAGACTGTGAACGTATGTATAGTAAACTGAATGCCTACCTTATGGGCATGTGAACCCATTATAAACAAAGTATCTTGTGTCAGTCTATCAGGGTTCCACTTCTCTGGGTCTCTAATTTTAATTGGCATAACCACTGGTTCAGTTGAATCCTCTTGCTTCATCTTTTTGCGTTTGGTTACGATTATATCTATATCAGTTTCGGCTTCCTTGCGTTTATTTTGAGTATTTTGTTGCTGTAAGGAAAAAGTTCAGTGTAAGTTTACATACTACAGATGGAAATCATACAACTTAAAAATCATATTATAGAAACTTTAATTTTAGCACCTTTTTCCTCCTAAAAAAGGAATAGAATAATAAATATGAGCAAAAAATAAAATAAAATGTAATCAATTAACTATTTGAATTAAGAGCAAAAAGGACAAGGTAAATAACTTACTGAAAAAAAGAGAAAAGACCACTAAGTACCTACCTATTTTTGTACATACCTAAAGTAATCATAAGCCTTTACAAATTTATAACTAAGATTCAATACTCACTGTTTGCTTAGTTTTTAAGTCACTATTAGCATCACTTTCTATAGTTGTTTGAATTGTTTTTGGTGGAGTCATATACAATAGTCGTGTTGCATCAAGCATGGCACGACAAACCGCACGAACCTGTGACAGAAAATTAAAACTATTAATGCAAATCAAAACACTACAGCAATAACCACTAAACACTTCTTATTAAATTCATAATATTAAATAATTTAATATTAATTACTATTTATCATCCTCATCAGTATATGTGGTGGTTGAGGCTATTGTTATACATTATTGCATATTTTATCTATAAAGGCAAATGCAAAGAATATTTCTTACACATGCTATAGATATCCCTTTTGACCTAACCAGGGCATACTTGGTTGCCATACAATTAAAATATACATCTATATAAATACTATTATCTAGTATACAATGAATTGTATGCAATGAGGATATTCAATTTGGAAGCTAATATTATATTAATTATGTATAAAAGAGATATAAAATTGTAAAACCCAATGAAACCTAAGTAATAACAGATTTTTATTAAAACTATTGAGTTAGAGAAAAATATAATACCTGTTCTTCACTAACAGAATCTTCTCCAAGATTAAGTCTTATGTTGTTTACTGCAGGGACAAAGAATTTCTGAAAAAAAGTGTGATGTTCCAATATTATTAAAGTTATCTATAAAAAATTCACAAGGTAATAAATTTGTCACATTTACGATCGTTCATCCTTCCAGAGAATTGTTGATACAACTATGGTCATAAAAACTTTGGGTCACTTAAACCAATATTTCACCAAACAACTATATATAACCCATTAAAACAAGAGCAAACTTGCCTTTAATATTTTTTAAATAATAGTAGAACTAAGCAGTGATAAACGTAGGACTTGGTAAAAATTATGACTGAATGAAACTAACTGATGACTGATAAAACTACTTAACTGGCTATGAGAATGCAAAGTCAGAAAGTAACTAACAGATACACTACAATATATAAACTTACTCGATAAGTCCCGTTTATTATTAATCATGAGTATAAATCGCGAATCTCTTAAAACTATAGATACACAACAAATTCTTAAATTAAACATCAATTTATTTAAAAAGATTTTCTCTTCATTTCTTTAGACACCTAATATTGTGAACTGCATTTACATATTTACCTCTAAATACTTCTTGATCACTTGATCTATTTCTTTTGTGACCGCTGACTGTATGGTCTGTCTCAGCATGTCCAGTGACTTGTTAGCACTTGCCCTGAACTCGGCAATTGGTCTTGAATGTGGCTGCATGGCTCCTGGCAGATTGAACCTTCGGTGCATAGCAGCTAATGTGTTTATTGCTATCTGCCGTGCTACAGGCTGACGCTGGAACAAAATTGGGATAAAATGGTATTAATATGAATTGGTGCATAAAGCAAGATTTATAGCAAATAGGGAGACTGGATACAAAGGCTGAAAAAGTGTTGGTTTAATCTTAGGGATTAATATGTATAATATATTCATAAGCTTATGGGTGAATAGGACTTTGTGTGACGTATAGATTGTATTATCTTGAGAATTAATATTGGGTTTGCGTTAATATTGATATGGGATAGTCAGTATTAAAATTGTACATATAATTTTATTCATATGTAGACAGGATATTGTAATAAACACTTCCAAGAAACCTGTCATCATTCAATGTACAGAATATCATAACATGGCTAAATCAATGAAATGCACTGTTTCCAAAATTTTTTTTCTTTTCATCTATATAGGGCCACTGGTAAGAACGTGTTTCTAAGTATATTCTTAATTTTAATTCTACGAGAAGTAAGTAAATAAAGAGTAGGACAAATATATCTAAGGTTCAAATAAAAGAATGCAATTCCTAGTTACATTAATATTCAGTTTACTAAATATTTGTACCTCTGTCGAAGTGCTGGCAGGAGGAGCGTCATCTGTACATTCTTTCTTCACTACCATCTTCATGGTAAATCAAACGTAATAAATATGCGATCACGACATTGAATAAAAACAATAGTAGTAAATAGTGCAAACCTACGACAATGTTTTGTCTAGTGACATAAAAGCTCACCACATCGTGACATAAACTAATAATTTTATAACAGGATGATATAATCGGATTTCAAAAGGTTATAAATTAAAGCAATAAAGCATTTATCCTGCTGCAATAAAGAACATAAAACATATTTAATTTCACTCCACAACTCTACTCAAATAAACAATCAAGGCGCCATTACGCTCACTCTCTCTTTCTTTCAGCTACTTACGTCTTTTTTTATTCTAGTTATTTTTTAAGGTTCTACCTCACTATCAGAACATTATTTCTTAGCGAATTAGGATAGGGAATGCGACATGTACATAATTATGTATAGTTATATCAATGTAAAAGCTGTGGTAAAAGTAAAAAAATAAACGCTTTCACGACCATTTAAACGCGGGATGGTTAGAGATTCGGGTATCTTTCTACGCAATTTTTATGGTAGTAATTTTATGACTACATGAAACTCATGTACGGTCAATATCAAACGTAAAGCAATTATGTATAAGCAAGATTTGAGTAGATGAATACTATGTGCTTAATGGTATAATTAAATATAAATCATAACATAGTATTACATATCTTTTTGGTATAGAAATTTGATGTAGAGATCCCGCCACATAAGGTGGCAGTAGCCAAACTTGGAACTAAATTTGACGTTACCGCCATTGCGTGTTATTTTGTATGAAAGGTAAATTTAGTATTACCAGCGTTGTGTTTTTTGCCCACTCTTTGTAATTTTTATGTTTGTTAAGGGTGATTATAATAAATTGATTTCCGGAGTTTCTTGTTAGTTCTTCTCCAAGCTAGGGTCTCCGCTGATCTAACCTCGGTAAAAAATATGTAAAGACAATGCTCAGTGCCATGTTTGAAATAATAGTTTTAAGAGATTCACGATTTATACTCATGATATAAGATATAAGGGTGTGTATAAGATTGATTGCAGCTGTGGGAAATCCTACGTCGAACACACTAAACGGTCTATTGCGGACAGAGTGAAGGAACACATAATATATGTAATATATAATAAGAAGGATAAGTCCCGTTAATTATTAATCATGTTTGAAATAGTTTAATAAACATATTTTGACTTTGATATATTAATTTGTTTTATTTGAGTTTATAGCTCTGCAACCAAAGACCGTTACAAATGAAACCTATAATGTATCGAGCCGTATGGCACAGTGAGTGCTAGTTTTGGCGTGTTTACTGGTAACACTGAATTACGCGACTGTGGCGACGCCTCCAACTGCCACCTTATGTGGCGGGATCTATAAGTAGTGTTGTATTGTTATTTGTGAAGTAGCATGATTTACATTTTCCGTTTTGGCCATTACTCTTTCACTTCTGATGCACACTAAATGAAAACCACGTGATAAAAAATTTGATAAAGGTATTACGGACACTTTATAATTAACTAATGACACGTTGCAAAACACTTTACACATATACAAAATCAAAAAAATCCACATGCATCGATGATGAAAAAATAATAAATTATAAAAAAATCAAAGGCTCATATAGCAAATTTACCGTCGCATGCTAAAAATCTGCTATGTCTTCCTAATAGCAGCTACACGTTGACATGGAACAATATTGTGACTAAAATACTGAATATAGGATTTCTTAAATTTTAAAATATTTTCTTTAATTAATGGCCGAATGGATGGATGAAATGAATACAAAATCAAGGAACAGCATTTTATAAAACGTCCAAAGGTTCACACAAATCTCTACATAGCTTATGTATTACGTTGTTTAATAATTTATTTAACGATGACAAATAAAACTATCGACATGTCTTCAACAGGCCTAGTCAAACGTCAGACGTGAATCGTGAGTGAAGTTGCTGTGAAATACCTACGTAGAGTAGGTAAGTAGCCTTGATTACAGTGAATTCGAGCCATTCTCCAATTTAAAGTCATTGTGTCTCGGAATTGCTTGTTAAATAACCGGTAAGCCTATTCAATTTTATTATTTTCCGAGAAATTTTAAATCTTTGTTAACTAAAATATTATAGTTCACTATTAAAATATTCCACGTAGCGAAACTGTCGTAGCGGCATAATTACACCGGTTTCATTTAATTTTTTTACCTTGTACTCAAATTATAATTATATTATGAATGAACATTCCTATATTTGTATTACCGACTTTATTTTATGTAAGAACTTAATTTTTTTATCAAATAACATTGCCTATAGGCTAAGCCTATAGGTATTCTAATATGCAGTCCCATTTTAGGATTGGTATTGGAAAATAACTGAGTAACATAAAGCGTTCGTTGTACTCATGAGGAATATGAGTGCTCCTGTTGTGTTTCAAGTACACTTAGATAAAAGCCTTTAGATGTCAATATAAACTCAAAAAGATATGAAACAAATTTTGTTACTGAAATTTTATTATAATACTATGGAATACGTTACGAAATGCTCCTTTCTTATTAAAATACAATTCTTCAATTTTAGTATAGGTCTGAAATATTAGCTATTATCTCTTCTGTTACTCAGACTATGTAGTTTCTAATTGATAACTCTGCTACATTAGTTAAAATGTGACGCTGGAAGATAAAATATTTTTACAGGCAAACACTAAGCACTTAAAGTGAAACACCAAGGTCAGAGACAATTATAGAAAGGCAATGTAAACGCTTACAAACATGATATTTTCTTAATATGGAAACAACAATTTAATTTTCTTAAATCAAGTAGCAAAATTCATTTTTATATACATTGTGTACTTTAGAAAATAGAACTGAAGAGTACTTCATATATTTTCAGCACTAAATGATTATTACCATCCTCAGTTATTTTTTTGCTAAAACATTTCTGTAGATGAAGACTAAAGAAATGACACAAATCTGAATGTAATGGCTAATGAAGTAGCACTTTATCACCATGATTTCATATCATTCCAAGTTGAGCCGTTACATTTATAGATAGTATGTCATTGAAATTCTATCTACCCTAATAGTTATAGAAGGATGTAGGCATACTTAGTTAGATTGTTGTCATTTGTGACAAAGCTAAATTTTGGGGGTGTAGTACTATTGATAATAAATTATCAGATTTTGATTAACTAAGATTAGTAACCATTTTTGTAAGTAACCACTCTAACCAATGTTATCTACAATTATCTTATCTGGAATTTGTTCTATCAGCACCTTGTGATGTGTGTTTAGTTAAAGAAATTGCCTAATCATTTTTTTCAGGTATTTAGCTTCTTTATCTAAAAGATCTGTTAGGATTTTATAGAAATCTAAATCATTTTAAGTAGGTATTACTTATATTAAAACTCTTTTTATTTAATTAATTAAATAATATCCTTTTTTGGTGCTAACATATTAGACAGAAGATCAGTGATAAGATATGTATTAGAATCCAAATCTCAGCACACAAGTGTTGAATTTGTTTGAACTTTGTACCTGTTTGACTACATAAATTAAGTAAGCAACTTCAAGGTTTTCTCAACGCTTATTTTAAATTCTAATGAAAAGTGTTGAACAGGTTAAATTGTATTGTTCTGTATTAGTGCTATAGGGATTAGTGGCTAAAAAATAACAATTGTATTAATTTTATGGAATTATTCATTGGTAGTTAGAAAAACATGTAATTTCATTCTCTTTAATAATAATAATAAAATTGTTTATTCTACAACTACATAAACAATTTTAGTAAAGTCATTATTTTTAGATAAGTGGGTGTAAACTAACATTGGTTCAGGTTTGCTAATTGCAAGTCATTATGATCTCTCCAAAATTAAGTTGGAGTAGAACTGAAAAATATTTTTAGAAAAATGGAAATAACTAATTGTCATTCATTACTAAAAACATTTACATTTATAATTTGAAGTTAAAAGATTGTATAATTGCATTGACTTGTGAGTTATACATTTTTAGCTATTTTTGGCAGGCAAGACAACTGATTGTACTCAACTAAATCCATAAATATCACTCAATATTTCATAGATATTTGTAGCATAATCAATTTTAATGTTTGTTGGTACAATTATTGCATTAGTTTAGATTTGTTAATTCTATTTAAACTGGTTTAAATATTTATCTTGCTTCTAATCTTTTTCAAACTAATTTTATTAATTTAATAAACATGCGAACACATCACACAAGGAGTAGATAGTTCCTAATATGTCCCAATACTAACAAATCTTTAGATTTTCATTTTTCTATCTTTCTCTAATTTAACCTAATTTCTCTAGCTCAAAATTCTGTAGTTGTATTTTAACAAAATTTTTACCTGATGTAAATAAATATGTTATTTATAATATGACACCTTGAAAGTTTTATTGTGCGTTTCGTTATGAACTGAGATAGCCTAAAAGATAATACTAATTGCCTACAAGTAATATCAAGTATGTAACAATAAGCCAATATTTATATCAATTTGTACTATAATTGCGTTTATGTTATCATGACTTTTAACCATGACCTTCATAGTTTTTGTGACATTCTGGTTTTCATGTGGTTATTCATTGATATGGGTATAATATAAATATGTTGCTCAGTTTTCCTTGTTTATTTTTCAGTTCAAAATGGCGAAGATAAAGACCGGACCCGTAGTAGACATCCTCGGAGATGAGATGACCAGAATCATCTGGGACCTCATCAAGGACAAGCTGATTCTGCCTTTCCTTGACATCGAGCTTCACACCTATGACCTGGGCATGGAAAACCGTGACAAAACCGATGACCAAGTCACCATTGATTGTGCGAATGCAATTAAAAAGTACAATGTGGGCATCAAATGCGCCACTATTACTCCCGATGAGAAACGCGTGGAGGAATTCAAGCTCAAAAAGATGTGGAAGAGTCCTAATGGTACTATTAGGAACATTCTCGGTGGAACTGTGTTCAGGGAAGCTATTATTTGCAAGAACATCCCTCGTCTCGTCACTGGATGGGAGAAGCCAATCATCATCGGGCGTCACGCGCACGCTGACCAATACAAAGCGACGGACTTCGTCGTGCCTGGTCCCGGAAAGCTCGAGTTCGTCTACACTCCATCATCAGGCGAACCTCAGCGCTACCTCGTCAACGAATACAAGGGTGCCGGTGTCGCTCTAGGTATGTACAACACTGACGAGTCGATCATCGACTTCGCTCACTCATCGTTCAAGTACGCCCTGGACAGGAAGTACCCGCTTTACCTCAGCACCAAGAATACCATTCTGAAGAAATACGACGGACGTTTCAAGGACATCTTCCAAGAAATCTACGACAAGCAATACAAGTCCAAGTTCGAAGCTGCCGGTATCTGGTACGAGCACAGGCTTATCGACGACATGGTTGCCTACGCCATGAAGTCTGAGGGTGGATTTGTTTGGGCCTGCAAGAACTACGACGGAGATGTTCAGTCGGATTCCGTCGCTCAGGGATACGGTTCGTTGGGTCTCATGACCTCGGTGCTGATCTGCCCTGACGGCAAGACCGTCGAGGCTGAGGCCGCTCACGGTACTGTGACGCGTCACTTCCGTTTCCACCAGCAAGGCAAGGAGACCTCAACCAACCCAATCGCCTCCATCTTTGCCTGGACTCGAGGTCTGTTGCACCGTGCCAAATTGGACAACAACAGCGAACTGCAAAACTTCGCAGAAACTTTGGAAAAGGTGTGCATTGACACCATTGAATCCGGAATCATGACCAAGGACCTCGCCATCTGCATCAAGGGTATGAACAACGTGCAAAAGTCTGACTATTATGACACGTTCAAGTTCATGGATGCTCTCGCTGATAATCTTAAGAAAAGCTTGAAAAAGTGACTCGATCAAAGATCAGTAGTACGATGTAGTCTCTAAATTACTTTCTGTCTTAATGGTTAAGGGTACTATCGCATTTATTTATTTTTGAGTTAAATAATAATATAATTATTTGCAATGTGTGAAGTAATTGTCGCGAAATCTGAAACTAATTAGTTAACCAAATCTTATATTATCATCTCAACTTGTTACACAATATTCGTGAATACGTAATCGATCTTGAATGTATCTAAAAACTTATACAAATATTATTTTCTGTGATTTTACGAGAATTAGATTGCACATTGTGGTGGGTGCATTATTTAAATTGTAATGGAATTTATGAATAAAGTATTACTACTTATGATAATAAATTTTTATATATTCGTTTACTATGGTTTGTTTTATTGAGGACCAATTATTAAATGTATGTATATAAACACAAAGAATTACGTCCTACTATTCCCATCGGGGTGGACAGAACTTCTGAAATTAGAGCGATAAGTTCCTACTAACTGTATTCTTTTTTAGCCTTGTAATAATGTATATTTTAGCATAGTCATGCCTATGGAATAATAGTGACATGTATTAAACAACACCCCAAATAAATTAAGATTATAACTAGTCACTTCTTACGCAATTCTAGGAAGAAAGGCAGCTAGATACCATTCTAAATATGTTATATACTAGCATAGTTAGTGTATAATTAATAGTGAAAAAAACAAACGCATTCACAACCATTAACCCTTGCGGGGTAGTCAGAGGTTCAGGTTTCCATCTCCGCAATTGCGAATAGTGAAATGTATTAGTATAAATGTAGTGCATTGTGAATGAGTTACGGGAGATTTGTTTCTAGGTGGCGATCGAAAGAATGTCCATCACGTCGTGGAAGGAGAGGCCCAAATGTACTCGTATGCATTTACGTATTACAGTAGAGTTTGTTCTTTTGTGTATATTACTCATTGATAGATCCGCTTGCAAACTACGTACATTAAAATGATTACATTGAATTTTTCCTCGTTCAACAATTTGAACTGGTATTAATATCTGTGGTTTGGTTAAATATATAAAATTTATATTAAATGGACACGGTCCGTTGCGTGGTTCTAATTCTTGTCTAAAATCAGGGTCTTGAAAAATTGCTAAAATAATTCAGCACGGCGCAAATAATTTAATCATTTTAACGGCTACTCATGTAAAGTAGCTACTTCTAATCAGACAGGCGCAATAACTTAAAATTATAGTTTAGTCGTATTCTATCTATCTAGCTAGCAACCGTATAGTTAGGTCTTGTCTCACCTAGTCTGGGACGTAAATAGATTCCTTACTTAGGATAAGCTGAAGGAACTAAGTTTACATTTATTTTAAGGGAAGGTGAAAACGCTAGATTTGTTCTATAACTGCAATATTGATGTTATGATAAAAGCAAGCTGATGCAATGCTAATAGCAACTGAAACAAAAATTTGTTGCACAGGTTCTCACACGAAAATATAAGAACGTGTGATTGTGTATATAAGGAGGAAGTTTGTATATAGTAGGATATACAGTATATATTAGTATCTAGTAGATTGTATACAGCAAGATTGCATGGACCGTGATTGGCTCAAACTTGCAAGAGATTAAATTGCTCCATGGATATAAACTACTTTTTCCCCCCTGTGTATCGTAATTCGAAAGACTAAGTTACTTAATTAAGGGTTTTAGGTAATTGGGTGTTACTATTATTATTCATTGTCTGTTAATAATGTCCATAACGACAGGTAAACTGTTTGTATAGACTGTAACAGACTTTGGTATTTCAAATTTAATACATATACGTCCCTTAATCCTTTTCGGGACGGACAGAACCTTGCAAATGTATTATCACCTCGGTTACTTTCAGCTAAAATTATCGTGATCTTGATGTCGTTGATATAAAATACTAGTGACAAGTTGCTAGCTATTTGTCCACAAAAATTGACTTCTAGTTGTTTTTGACGCCTTTTACGACATGCTGGCATGGAAGGCAGATAGCATTACTCGTATATTTACGAGGATTTATGTTTTATTACATCGTTTCTTATTACTGCTTTTTGCAAATATGCGCTCTGACTACAACTGCTTTAGTTTATTTCAGGGATCTAGTTATTTTGGACATTGTCTCTCCTACATTACAATTATTTGACTAAATTGATCTAATTATTTACTAGAAAGTTAATATTCAATATCACAAAAGGTGAATCCCGAAAAAGAGATGTTCTCACGATGCCAATTCTCTCCGTAGCATGGCACTACAGTCATTCATAAAATACTTCTTCTGTCTGAGACATAAAAACTAGAATAGAACTCTTTGAGACATGCACATAAGTCATTAGGCACAAGTCAAAACCTAATTCAGCTGTGAAAGTAATTTTCTCAAAGCATTCAAGGACAATAAAAGTGAGAAAGATCCAAATTGCCGTCCACATGTCACGGTCATTATGTGACCCTTGCTATGCGGTCCGGCGGCGGCATGCGAGACAAATCGCGAAATAATTTTTTCCTTAGTGAATTACCGGAGGCGAAGGATGCGGTTTCCCCTTCATGAGCTCCCTCCCGCCGTTCTCCCTCCGTAGAGAGGGCCCATTCACAGACTATTCGCGAAGCTCGCTCCGTTTGCTTTGCTTCAGTTCGGTAGTAACATTCGCCGGTGACAGTTGCGCGCTCGACACAGACAGCTTTCGTTTTTGGCGGGAACGGCGCCTTGCATTTTTAGCGTTTGCGAAAAGAATATATTTGGGGATTTTTCATAGTTTGTTGTATGGAAAATAGTGGAACATGATACGAATAAATTCACTGGTGTGGTGGCTCTTCGTAGCAGGCGTTGTTTTGGTAAGCCCTTTGTTGTTTTTCTACGAATGAGGGAAATTCATGTGTGGCGGCGTCTACGGTTCACACATACATTTTTATATCAACATAAATACACTATGTTATCATGTATGATCGTATATTTATGCTAATATTGATTAAAATTAATCATTATTTACTAAAGCGCACAATATTTTTATATAAAATGAATTAACGTAACTAATAAAAGTATAACATTTCAATAGATTGTAATATAATTACTGTGCAAGCATTTATTCAAAAAACATAAATAAGTAGATACCTACGTAAAATTGTAATAAAAGTAAAAGATTATATTTACGTTCCACATAATAGTATCGCATCCAATAAAATTACCGAAATGTGGCTTTTCAGAGCCATCATATTTCTAAGATGATCCCAGCCTGACAGTTCCTGATAACAAAGGTCAAAAAAGTCTGGCAACGACGACGTTATTTTCTCCGTATCATCTCATTGCACTCGTAAAGGGGATGCTGGGATTTGCGGCTTCCTTTTGTACGAATCTGTTTCTTTGTACAAAACGAACGAGGAAGTACCTACATATCTTTTCAATATATTTCCTATTGTGAGTGATATTATTAATCTGCGATGGAATTTTATTAAAAAGATGTCTTTCGGATTTCGTAAATGGAATATTCTGTTATAAAAAAGTCATTCACATAAAACATCTTTGGTATTTACAAATTTAATATTTATAATTAATTGATGCATATATTTAATAGAAATGACAACAATTTAATCATGATGACGTTATGACAAACTGTAACTTACAGAAACTGAATAAATTAACTGTTTAAGTCTAATATTGACTGACTTAAAAACAAAGATCATTACAATTTAATTCATGGCTTAGCATTATCCAAGTGTAAGTAAGTAATAATTAATGGAATAATAAACACATCAGGTGGTAATCTCTGCGTAATAATTAATTTGATTTGCATATGTTACGCGTGACTTAATCCATTACTGTAACTCTATTTTCCCACAATATTTCACCTCAGTACATCAATGGCGCCTTACGATTATTTATTTGCGACCACGTTCACGCTTTTCCCGTATCTAAATATGCTCTGCACGCACTCGCCTTGACAACATCATGATAGAAATGCTGAAATTACGAGTGTTTAGTAGTCAGCTATTAAATACGGTCGTATCTACATAGATAGACGACACGATAGGTTTTTACCACATAAAAAAGGAATTTATAATACAAACTCACGAATGATGATAACACCTGAAAATTTAGACAGAATAGTAATAGTTACTTTTGGTTATTCAATTTAGGATGGTGTTAAAAATAATTAAATCTTTGTTACATCTCTGTTACCAGATATCTTTTATTATTTCCGTTGGTGTTTTCTTAGGAGTTAAGGTGAAATAATAAAGCTTCTTTAAAGCTCCATTTGTATGTCGATGTCAAACATAAGGTACATAGGTATTCGTAGGTTCTACTACGTGACTATAGGACTAAACAATTTTTAATGTAACAAAGCATGGAACTTTTGTACTGTACATCTTCTACGAGCATGGATGTAAGTGTAATGTGTGTGTAAAAATAACATTCATAAAATATGTGAAAATTCATTATTATTGGGTTTATGAAATAATTTGTAGAATAATACAAACTCAATTACTTACATATTTCATAAACACTTTCGAAGTGAAATTATGCGTCTATAATAACCTTCTATGTATATTCAAATAAATTAACCTCATTCGTTTATTATTATCTAATGTTAAAAACCGTTACAAAAGGTGTAGCTACAACACTATTTACACGTAACTCAAGTACAAGCACAAGACAGGTGGATATGTCACGCATAGTAAAAGTAACTTAACACGAGTATCAATCATCACCGTTATTTCTCGCGGAAGGGTCATAGGTTTGCGTAACTATCACCGAAATTATGACCACAATGAAACTCTTTTCCCCTTTATACACATTGAAGTTTATAGGCGAGAAAGACTTTGATAAACCGCGGTTCATTTAAGAAATAATTGCGGCAGTATAAAGTACAACTACACTAAATGACCCGTTGTATGCACTTCCATCACACGACGGGTCATCTCAAATGTAAGTCGTGTACTTGTGCCTTTTAAACTTTACGCCCACGGTGCCCTGAGCGTGTTTCGTTCTCGATAAGCATCATAACTGTAACCCGTTGCGACATTGCCATAACGATTTATTTATTATTCAACAAAACAAACTTTGATTCAATTGTCGTGGAAACCTTCGGTGGTATGTATGTAAAGAACCGCTACCTCTGAATATCAATTACGGACGGTCGGTTGCATCCAATTATTATCGACAATTGTCTGTTTACAAAGTGCTGCAGTAAATTTTTTGATTAATCGTAATATATTAATTTATTATTGTAAAGAGTGGTACTTGAAAACTCTTATTTTTTTGTATTTCAGACATTTATGCTAAAGTTAAGTTTCGTAAAACAAAAATCATTCGATTTTGTTTATTATACTACTATTGATGTTCCACATTCTTGTCTTAACTTATAGTAAAACTCGATACATCGAATCGAAACTAGCACAACACATAACATAGTGAATTTCTCTACTTCCATCGTATTCGCCTCATCTACATCTCGTGATTTCCGATAGTATCGACAGCTAGTGCCTCGACTGACGCTTTCTTGACGCAATTCTGTCACGTGCGCTGTGATTGAATCGGCGCACGCTCCAGGGTGTGCCTAATAGATACCTGCTCTGTAGTAATTAGTTAACTGGTAGCTTAGTGGTTAAGTTCTAGATTGAATCCCAACCCGACCTTGCGAAAAAGACTACTGAATTTATATGCCCGTTTGCCCAGCAAAAAAAATATATATATGCGAAAACCACTACTCTCTTACGGTGTGGCAAACATTAAGAACCTATCTATTCCATGGAACTGATAATAAATAGTCAGTAACACGGTTTAGCCTCTGATTAACGCATGGGTTCGAGGTGGCCATAGAATCGCTAACTCTGCAAGTTCAAAATCATAGGTAACTCTCAAATCTCTGTCTACCCCTCAAGGCATAGTTTAGTAAAGTGTAAATATATATTAACTACGGTTCTTTCTAGCCAGTAAAGTTCCGCGACAGTTAGGGCACGAGGAAGTCGTTTCGCATGTGATATTGACAGCACCCACTAATTTGCACGTTTCGTTACGCTTCAGCGACTTAATACATTTGCTGGCACCGAAACGTAAGGAACTATTGCCAGCTGAATTTTAATTACTTCGAACGCCAGTTAGGAAGTAATCAGAAAATTCAACAATCGAATAGAACTATTAAACTACTTTTAAATAGAGTAAGTAAACATAACAACAATTAAAAGAAAATAGACAGTCAGATAGACGATGAATTGAAAAAGGTGACGATAGAAGTATGTACCTATAACCGCCGAGTATCTGTGCAAATGTGTAAGGATGTCAATAAAACGAAAGTGTTTAATCAGTCAAATAGCGAACTATGATCTCTGCCTCCCCCCTGTAAGAAAACGGGTATGTGTATGTATGTAGCTAAACATGCGCTCAACTTATTAATAAGCCCTATTAAAGCACGATCGGAATGCTTTGCAGATAATGTGTACCTGAGCTAACGAAGCTCAATTAAAATAGTTCGGAATATTTCATAGAATCGGCATTCAAACTTGTCTTTGTGGATGCGTGGGAAGGGCTTCCTGAATCGCAATTAGGGAATGTTGGGAGCAAAGGGTACCCCGATGCTTAGCAATTACGGAGGCGATGTTTTTATTATGGCTCTCCGAGATAATGCGCTAAGGGCCAGATAGAGATCCAAGATGCGAATAAATGAAAATAGTGACTATAGTGCTCGTTATTATCCATTTTGGTGGCACGTTTCCTGCCTTGTAATGTTTAAGTATAGTAATTTTGTATAGCATTAATAAAACGTAGACGTGGGATTGTATTTATGTATTCCTCTGCAACGACAAATATCATGATTTCCTTTACCTTTCAAGGTAAATAGAACCTGGGAGATATACTATTTATTGCAAAACGACTTTGGAACTAGGAGTTAATGGAATGTAGCTACTCATATTCTATATTAACGCTAGATAAACGATTTCAATTCAATTAGGTAATCTTTGTTAATGATTCTTTTTATTTATTTACACTATACCAAATCCCATAGCAAATAAATTTCCCAAGTCCATTCGAAAGAGCGATTGTTAATCCGTTCTCGGAGCGGTTATATCAGCAGAGATAATCCCTTTACGATTCGACGCTCACACGGAGTAATTATTATATTTAATTACTGTTGAAGAGAGTTTGAATTTACATTCATCATGTTCAGAATGCCTGCAGTCAGCAGACCATGTTTTATAGTAGTTTTAAAGATCTAGTCTTAGATGAACGTCCTAGGGTAATGGAAGAATGGCAGGTGTTATTTAATCATATTTACGTTCCATTTCCTGATATTGATTTGTTAGACATGTTTACGAGTATTATGACATTAAAAACGACTTTAGCACATAATTACTTTTAACGATTAAATAAAGTACAAAAGTTGCGTAAAAAGAACGGAAATTTAAATGATTATGAGATCTCATCTATATTAATTTAACCAAAAGGATTGTAGATTTATATTTGACTAAAGCAATAATAATCGTTTTCTTTTACGACTGTTCACCCTTTTATCTTAGTTCGAGGTTTAGTGACCACCATCGCGGAGTCTGTGTCTGTTTTTTAATCTATCAAAGCTTGTTATTAGTAAATATTACCTTATCATGAAGTCTATTTTTCTGGGAAAGTTAATGGCTTTTTACGTTTGTTAATTGTTGTAACAACTTAATTCATTTCAAATTGAGTCTTTAATCCCACGAGATATAACGTGGAAATTATTACATGTAAACGTACTTAGTGCTTGTAAGAAGTTAGCCCTGTTATGTCGACAAAGACATAACCGTACTTACATTACAAAGTTTATAAACATTGCATGACTTATCACAATCAATATAGTTTATCCAACGGCAGATATAAATTAAATCTGACAATTAAACGCACCCAATAAGGATGCTATTCGAATGTGCATATCGTTACTGAATAATTGGTTTTCGATGTCGTTAATCTAGCCAATTTCAATATGGACATGAAGATTCCGAACTTGCATACTCTAGCGTGGTTTATTAGGAATTCAGTGCTTAATTTGGGTTCCAATAAATAAGGACAGAAATAATTGGAATTCAGTTGGCTTTACTGTTCGTAACATGTATTAACATACAGTTACAATTTTTTATTTAAGATGTTGATTGTATTCAATATTGCAAAAAAATAAAAGAAATGTATTAATTACGAAAAGTGACGAAAACACATATATACAGATTCCTAACAGAATAATTGAACTTAATAAACATTCTTTGACCCCAAAGAAACAGAAATTACACTAAAATCCCTGAAACATTTCTCACATTTAATTTGAACTCTCTATGTTTGTTATTTTATATATTTCTTATATACTTCCGAATCTATTCTGAATCACGTAATCGACGTCCATCTTTTTTCTAATTAAAATTAATTTCTTTTCATTCACGAGCTCTATTCACGATATAATGAACCGATTAAATCTGATTTGTCAGTCGGACGTGTAAGTAGCCGATACATTCGCGCATCTTACATTCATACTCTTGAAGATAATAGCGGTAACCTGTTCGCGCAGATGTGTAATCATTTATTGAGGTTGATGTTCGTAGATCACATTCTAACTAGGCTAGGTCGGTACTCCTAGACCTACAGTTTGGAGGAACAAAAAATGGCTTTATCTGTTTGATCGAAAGTCGGTAAGTGAGGAATGCCGCTTATCACCTTTTTGTACTAATATTGTTTTAGGTTTTGATGACTCACAAAGTTAAGTAACTGAGTAACTTAAGGTAGTTATTTTTAAACACTCGCTTTTTGTACTCATTTCATTTACTATCTGAGTCTTCCCGGGACCACGCCCTATGCAACTGGGTTGAAACGCCGGGTGATATAAAGGTAATGTTTATTTAATTTTATCGTGATACGAACCGCTCTCATATAGTAAATTAAATAACTTAAGATAATTTAAATGGTAGACAATGGTGATTTCAACTGATACTAGTTGCTCGTATTATAATTTAAGCAATATTTTTACAATCCTTGCTTTTCTGCTACTTCTATTCGTACAGACTTTTGAATTATTATTCACAAAAAATTAAGTTCGAAGATGCGCCTTTGTCACTGTCGGTATTGCATAGCCATATCACGTAGACTAAAGACAACATCCTTTGCTCGTAGTTTTAAATTGACCGAACACGTTGCAACCTATTGATAAGGATTTGCTTATTAAACAATAATAAATCTTAGTAAAGCAGTCCCCATGCACCCACGCACAATAACGCACCATGGAGGACGACCCAAATATCGCCTAATGCCACAATTTATGGCTTTCTCGCTAATACGCCAACAGCTTAATGCATTTCGGATGATTCCACGTCTTCAAATGTACCGTTTGGCGAGAGTGGCCTAGGGCCATCAGACATCAGTGGCCAGGCCGGTGCCTATGACCTGGCCGCCCTATCGATCCATATACGAAGATCCCTATTCATACTCCGGTCTTCGCTCTGTAGGTTACGTTTCTTGTGTGTTTAGTTCAATGAATAGATCTTATAGAATAGCTCTACATTTTATGGAAGTAAGATAAGGCTGATTGGCTTTATTCTTTAGCTAGGAAAAAAACCTTAAGTACCTTAATGTAGTATCAGTAGGTATATTTATTTATATCGTGTGAATGTAGTATCAGGATATTTGTTTATACCATCAATTGAGTAACACTTAAACTGTGTTATTGTATTTAATATAGCAAAGTTCATATTGATATAAATAATTGAACTGAGCAAGTTCTTAATTACAAGGCAAAGGTGCTTTACGACGATAGCTTTACGAAATTTTCTTTTTATTTTTTTCAACATGCCTTTCATTTACTTTGATAGAAAAAAATAGTTTTATAATTAATGACTGACGAAAAAGTAAACAAAAAAATCCTGAATCTATATCGCTTGTCCTACATAGTTTTCGATATAGTCCGAGCTATGAATAGCCTAGGTGCACCTAACCCGAAGGTACTCGCACTCACTCACTTAGGAACTTTCGATGGAACCGTTAAAACTACTAGTTTATAATATGGGTCACGTGATTCATGATATGCATGGAACTAAGTCGCCACCAATAATATCGTGATTGTTGAGGACCTTTGCATTAATGTCATTCGGCACGAAACGGTAAACGACTTTTATGGGCTCTTTGTGTACAGACATTAGCTACTTAATGCTACGTAGGTTGGCTTTACGTTTATGCTATTGTTGTTGGGGTGGATAAATTTACGTCATTTTGTGGTTGATATGATAAAATATAGAGAGTTGGAGATAATAATAGGCAGTGTGCGAAAAAAGGGATGAAACAGCTTAAATACACACATATATACATACGTACATACATACATTTACATTTACGTCCTTCAATCCCTTTCGGGGTGGACAGAACTTCGGAGATTCAGTATCTCCTAGGTTACTTTTTGGCATAAACATTGGGATAGTAATATGGAACATAGGTGACAGGTTTCTAACCCATCGCCCAATTGTTCCCATTTACGCGTAGTCCCTTAGTGGCCTTCAACGACATGCCGGGAAGAACGGCAGCTAGTTCTTACGCCTCAGATTAGCACGACACATCTCGGATGAGTCAGTTTGGTGTGGATTATTCAATATAACGACAATGAAAATGTAGCCAGTGGCGATGGTATAAGGATTTAGCAATGAATCAAACCATCATATCGGTATTACGTTTTTACCCTCAAAAGTCTTACAGTATTACGTTTTTAGTTATGTATCGCAAATATTCTACTTTACATTATGACTTTCTGCAGTACGTTTATCAATATACGTAATATAATACTCGAACGGATTACATTATAATAATAGACGAAAATTTACCATTTTCTTCACCGTATTGTTTAAACATGCTCATTATACACAACTACTCAGTGGCTTTATGACTTAAACAGTGCAGTTCTTTCCTAGAACAATCTACGGCAACATTACCCATTTCCTTAGAAAGTCACGCATGGTTTTTCCACTACACTTTAACATATTCAGGCGTACTTGGTCTAAAATTTGACTAATGCATGCTATCTATAAATCAGTGTGTCAATTACCGCTACCGGCCTGGAAGTCCTTAACTGGGCTACTTTCATTAAACAAATTAAGCAAAAAATATGTGTTACATCGCGCTCATCATCATTCCACTCGATTAATTGGTGTAAGTCAAACGATTAGTTTTTTGCCCAGGCGGCAACGTTTAATACAATTAAGCGGACATTCAACATCGCGAGAGCCAATCAACCTGCAAAAAGCTCCAGAACCGACTTCACATCGGATAAAGGAATAAAAATCGTATGGTCTAATAAAGTATTCGATATTGAACTGCGTTAGTACATGTTGATTTAATTAAAACGTTTTTTTTAATGTCAGCATTTATCTATGTGAATCGTATATGCCAATTTTATGCAGATTCGTAGTTACAGTTAAATAAACATTTGAATGAAGTTACATCGAATCACAAATTAAAAATAACTGTTACTTCTGTAATAAATTTTAGTACCTATCCGCTGAAGATTGAATAAAAATTACTCTGCAATTAAAATTAATAATATACATATAAATATCATTCAAACAACTATTATCTTGTTACATCCATGCCACTCGTCTTAATAGCTTATTCAACAGTATAATTTTGCATATAACGTACATAAAACTCGTTCCCACTCATTATTTTGCTTCTAATTAGTTACCTATTTCAAAAGTAATTTGTTCGTAGTCGTTAAAAAGCTTCTTTGAGGGAGGTCGGTTAAGTGTACGAGCCTTCAGTTCTAACTATCAGGGGCCTTAGTCCACTAATGCTTTTTTAAAATATCAGTATCATCAAAATATCAGTTCAATGTGATACCAGTAATAGTGTGAAGTTGGTAGTGGATTACAAAAATAGTCGAATTTCACCATTGATATCGGCACAAGTGTCAAATTTAGCTAAAAAAATATGCAAAATTTGTCACTTTTACTAATCTACTACCAAACTTCACACTGTTACTAATCAGAAATTGAACTGCGTTAGTGCTAAAACGCATTAGTAGACGTGGGCCCCAGGACGTTCGTCTTAATAATGCTTAGTATACAGTTATGCGAAAATGGAATTATAGCTAATTACATGTATAATGAAATATACAGTTATGGTTAGCCACTTACACTAGACGATTTTATTGGCTTGTGAATTTAAGCTGCTATCACAGCTCGATCGAAATGTCTCAATTTGATATCGATCTCGTCGCTTCGATGACTTTGTCGCGATTTTGCTGCTTGACAGGCGACAGGTTGACAAACTGCGCCCGTAAAATGAATAAGATGTCTGACAGTTTACAAATTATACAGATGTTTTTGTTAGGCAACGGAATTTTAAAGCTATTTACGAAGAAAAAGAAATTTGTTACGGAAGTTTTTGTAAATGTCACGTATGATTTCATACTAATAATCAGATTTGTAACTTTATTTAAATGAGCCCGTTAAGTATAGTATTTATGCTAAAAAGTGAGAGTTATTGTAAACTAACAAATTATCGTCTATTAAAATTCCATACAAATTTCGATTTCATGTTGTAATTAGCATGAATAATAGCCATTTTAACATTGACAAAGTGTGAATTAATTAAGACAAATGACTTAGCTGTTTGTTTGCAAATCAGTACTATTTCGTACTTCTGTTTGTCCGTTATTAATTCTAGCTATTTTTAAGAAGCTATTACAATCATATGAGAATCATCATTTACTCGTATAGGTACAAAATCCAATATGGTATTTATTAGTTCGAATGAAAATGTACATGTGAAAATAACAGTAAAATTGTAATCGCAAGCAACTACGATATGTTTGCATTAGTAAACTTTATTTCGGCAATTCCATCTTCAAATATCGATGGTATTTGGCAAACTATTTGCCTGATCCCCTTGTAGGGTGGGAGCCACCCTCGCTCTATAAATCACTGGCCATAATAGAAGGTCTTATATGATGTCAGCAATCTCGTATTGGTGTATTAACCGCACTCCCTTTGAACAAATTAATGAGAGCTTTGAATTGTCCGCCGCGCTTGCTACTCACGTGCGGTTTCGATAACAATCTTCAGGTATTAAGTGGGTAAGCTATTTAGTCAATGGGAATGATTGCTCAACTGATATTGATCTGTCTACTAATGTATTTAAATACGACAAAATTGCAGGCTTTTACTTCCTCGTATGATATACGAATACATTTACGTACTTTAAGCCCTTTTGGGTTGTGATGTCATATAAATTATTGGTCACTAGTTCTTAGCCCATCGCTCAATAGATTCAATTTAGCTCTATTCGCCTTCTACGACATAATGATATGAAAGGTAGCTAGTTAGCATTCTTGTAACGTCCCAACCCAGCACGGGTCTCGTATGAGATGGTTTTATTGCAACGGGAGCAATAACATTTGCCATTAAACGCCGAGATTGACGTTAGAGATGAAATGAAATCAAGCTAGTCAACTTTTGAGTAATTTCCCTGCAAATGCTTCACATTGATAAGGTGAAAGTTGCAATTATTTTTAGTTGCACGTTGCATTTCCCTCGGTCGTGCTGGGACCACGAGATAATTCGATAGAAACTTAAGCACAAAACTTAATCTATGATCATGTAAGTCAATGCAAACAGCTTAATTTGATAATGTTGTCGGCTAATTTAGTGAAGTTGTTGAACTTTGCAGGGCTCAGCCGTTTCTATGTGTACTAAAATTTGTCTTTGTAATTCTGACAAATCTAACATCATATGCTTCACTCACACCCATTATTCTTCTTGTACGAGTAGATGCTCTTTTGTATCTCACGCTGCATATACCCGAGATTTGTCAGGATCGTTCCAGGTGGCGATCGATAGTCTCTGTCTAGCCCCATAGGGACGTAGAGGCATGTATATATGTATGTATACGATGCAATAACGCTTTTAGAGGTATCAAGTTTTCGTTTTGTGATTTCACACGTAGATTAAATCTGTTAACATCAAGTTGATAAGTGTGTAAACAAAACACATTACGCATATTTCCTATAAGCGTAAGCTATTTCTATATAGGATATTTCTCCAAAAACCGTCCAAACAGTAAATCTGGTTTATTGAATTTACTACAAATACAATACAATAAAAGCTGTTCAGATTAAATTAATTTTAGCAATAGAATAATGACTGAATAAGACGTTAAACGTTTTTGCTCATTTTTCCGTGGCCGCACGAGCGTTCCTCGCGAATGGCTCGTTTAATAAAAGTTATCCCTTGTACCCATGCCATTGTTATTTTAGGAGAATCGTGCATTCAGTCTGCGGCTTAACGGTTGATCTTGAACTTTGAGAATTTAACTTTGACACAACAAATGGAAATAAATTTCAACACTGGTTACAGCAAGACGACTTAGAATTTAAGCCACGGTGGCTTTGGCTTGAATAATATATTTTACGGGGACTGCTAAAAAGTAACAATAGAGTAGGAGGGAATTCCGAAATTTTACAATACGACGTTAGCCTAGTCTCTCATTATAGTCGTCTAGACGCCTAAATCATGCAAGCTACATAAATTTTGGATGAGAAATCGTTTACCAATTTAAATTGTATTCAAAATATAACTTATTAATACTAACAACATAATCTTTTTATTAGGTGATCGTAAATATAAATTGAAACATTTCGACTGTGCACCGAATAAATTTCGTCTAAATCACGTCCCCAGATACAGTTGTCATAATTTCGCGTCACAACCGTTACGAGTGTTCGTTTCACCAATATCATTAACGAGATCAATGCAAATGGTGTGAAAGAAAGTATTTTGATGAAGATAATAGGTTTTTTAACGCTCTTATGGAGACACGTACAAAGCGAGATGAGCAGACACTTTTCAATGGCAGACCTTGCTCTACTCTTGACGTTCCAGATAGCACAGACTTAGCAAATTAGCGATCTTAGGACTATGTCGGTCAGCCTATTATGTAAAAGTTTTTTCTTCATTAGTAATCGATATTGAAAACTATTCATTACCTATTATAACAAAAGTCTTCCTTATTTACTAATCATTTTTTTTCAATGCTTTATATTTTTTCTTTACATGAAATTTCGTTGTTAGTATCTAAATACACAAAAACACAGACCTAAAAGTATTAAAGAACAATATGGCGAACCCTTCAAATTCCTTCATTCCCACATTAACACGACTCACGACAGTCGCACCAAAGGTCTTGGTTTCGAGTTATGACTAGTATTTAGATAACAATCGGCAAACAAACGTAGAGAGGATTGACGGCTGGCAGAAAGGGCGTGGGTCATTGACCATAGTCTGGTACAAGTCGGTGCTCATGGGAAGCTGTCTATGCACAATGCACTTGACGCGTGCGTCGCTAACTGTACACTGATTGAACCCAACCTCAGCGGGTTTAATTAGAGTCGATTAAATCATATTATAGAAACCACCTGTGGTTAAAACGAGATCAAGGCTCGCACTTGATTGATATGCGGCGACAAATGATCGTTTTTATAGTGCGTAGATTGCATGGGAGTTGCGGGCTTTTTTACGAGGTTCCTACGGAGCTTGCGCTTAATTTAGTTGTAATAAATGGGTACATTTACTAAGGGTTGTGTGTTTTAAAAATATTCATACCGTTTAAACTACAGCTGGGTAAGGTTGAATAAATAATGGTATTACTATTACACCCAAAAAGTAGTTGAAAAACATTGTAGTCCATCGCAGAGAATAAGATTTTTTTTTAAATTATATATACTGTAGAAAATTTGCTCTTGTAAGGAGAAAAAAAACGTAATTGGAATATATTAGACCCCCAAACCAGTCAAAAATAAACAGAATTAACGTTGAGTCGATAAAGAACTTAGACTCAGATAAAATTGCAAAAATATAAAGTATGCAGTAAATTCCTAATCCGTAGAAAATTGAAAGAATTATTGCAAACCCATGCTCCAAAGCTGAATACCCAAAAGGATTTAGAGTACTCTCTTCAGCTTTACTTAAGACGAACCAAAATGAATAAGATTTTATTCAGTATGGTTAGTAGTAGCGGTATTTTCAAATTCTGTTAAAATGGAAGAAAGAATGTAATTTTTTGAAACAATAATTTGCTCATTTTTGTACTGAAACTTTATGCACTTCAGATTTGTATAGATCATTTATAATTTCATCACCAATTACTAAAATGTAACAACATATGGAATACTCCCTGGTTTACCACATCTTCGGAATACGTATAACTGGTATGAAAATGTATTTCTATACCTTTAAATGATAATTATACTTGACATATTCTAACACTTCATGTTCGTAATATTGCTAATGAATGGTAATAAGAGAAACAAACATGTATTATGTGAATTATTTTCTATTCAATAAATGTCAACGTGTTTTTCAAAGGCAAGGGTTACACGACAGCACTTCCGTTACAATTATGAACCGGGAAGGAAACTTTTTAACTTGGAACATAACAATGATTAGTAAATATGCACATGGCGTATTTCTCATTGCATGCTACTCTAACGGAAGGTTGAGGTGAGATGAGATGAGAACTAATAGGCTTTGAAAAGCTCTAACAATGATCGGCATACGTGTGTTTCATAATAATTTAACGATAAACTATATCGTAGTAAATAGTATACCAGATCATAGATAAATACAAACTGTAGTTATGCATATTTGCTAGTCAAGTGACAGATGGTCAAACCATAGTCATAAGCCGATCGATCATATATGGAATTCAATGTTTTATAATACTTGCACCTCGTAATGTCAAATGCCATAACATATATGGACGTACATATGCATTCACAAAAATAATTAATAGCAAAACGAGGAATAGTAAAGGTTTAAGTAGGAAGTTTCACCGCCATTATTTTAGCAACTGTATATCAAGACATAAGATATTTTTGCTTTGGAAAAATTGGCGTTCGGACATTATGACTATCAAACTAACGGGTGTAATGTCTATTTATGTATGTCACCTTACTCGTATAAGAGTCTCATCTTATTGCCTGCGAAAAGGATAACATCTAAGGCAACATTTCTGGCTTTTTATCTGCAATACGAGATTACCGCAATGGTTGGCGAACATAAAAAACGCAGTAACACTCGGCAAGACGCGCCAGAGCCTCAAAAATATTACCTTTGTTATTAAGCATGACAAAATCGGGTTTCTTTTATGGGTTTACTCACTACTAGGATGGAGCAGGTTTGTTGGAATGTTATTTGTTTCAGAAATATATTATGGCCCATTGCGGTTTGGGTTCAAGGCACTTTAGAGTTTTAAGGTTGTAGAACATTGTGCTGTCGAACAACATAACAATCGTTACAACTGTTATCACTTTGAAGGCTTTAGTGAACGCTGTTGACGTGACGAGGGTCTTTCACTATGATAACCGTTTCGATCATTCAAGCCGACTTTTCACCATGTATTTAGACCGCTTACTACGTGTGTAAAAGTTTATTATATTTTGAAAATCATCAAAGGAATATAGGGCCTTGATATTTTGAATAACAAAAGCAACCACTAATGAATGGTTATGCGATAGAAACCATACGTATAAAAACAATAACAAACCCACTATATATGCGTAAGACTATTGATATCGCTGATGTTGCATGCCTAACGATGAAATGGCGTGCGTGTTATGAAAAATATCATAATGAACTTGTCATTGTGTCAGATTGGAACAGCATGTGCATGCTCGCTAATTACAACTACCGTGTTATAGAACACTAAGTCCAGACTAGTAAACTCTAGTGAACGACCTGCTAAAGCCATTTTAATATCTGTCCCTATACATTGGAGATTAAAACTGGGTTCAAGATTGTTTCGTAATAAGCTTTAGAAGAACAAAAGTTGAAGTTCAATAAACAGGGAAGTCTTCCAGTTATTTAGTCTGAAAGGTTCCCCTCATGTTTTGTTTTGGCATTGTCTGCAGAGCATCTGAAACTTCAATTTCTATTGTGGTTAGCCATTTTCTATTGTTGTATGAGGTATTCACTTAAGCAGGCATTGTTTGGGGAGACAAAAACGTCGAATGTTTTGCTTGAACTCTTCTACTTTCATTTGTACTGAATTAGATGTCATTGAACATAAGCGCGGATTACAATAAAATTGTCCCATATATTTTGTGCCGGATTTGGTCACAATTTAATACAGAATATGTAAAATAATTTGACAGATATAATGATAGGTCTAAACAGCTTCATTAGAAATACAGTAGAGATGCATTTAGGAATTCTAGAGATTTATTTTAGTAGCGCAGTCCAAAGGCTAACGAGATTTAGATAATATCTAAGGTCACTTTTCTGTTAATAGCACAAAGCGGGGTTTAACCTATGTTACCAGCTGCCTATACGATATGGCTGAGACTTCAACTGAATGGATCTGTACGTAGTTTTAGAATGTGGTTTATGAATGTAAGGGTAATCCTTCATTGAATCCATTCAGAAGATACGGTGGTAAATTATTTATAATTTCTCAAATTAATATTATAAGCAATGTATGCTCTAACAACCCATTTTCACTATATTGACAATAATTTGTAAAACGTATATGCATTCACCTTTATTACTCATTTCATCTTTTTAGATATAGCATGTTAACAAAAGCGAATATATTTATTATAGCTTCTGTACAGTCTATCATTTGAGCATTCCTTATAACTTTTGTCGTAATAAATAGTAAGTTAGCACTAAAACACAGCGTTAATTTTACCAAGATAATAAAATTCTTATCGTGTCACATGTATAGTGTGAATAGCGTAATGCAAGCAATTAACATTTCCCATGAAGCGAAGGTACTGTTAGGTTTTTATAGAGACTGTCGTAAAGCAACGGATCTATTTGATGAACAGACACAAAGCTAACTTAACCCCGTTTAACGAAATGTTTGAAATTATGACGCTTTTTCACAACATAGGAGCCACGGGTGCACTCCACGCTCTCATGCCTCCAATAATGGATGTCACATTTCATTTGCCATACTGATATCATCTTGTTGCTAAATTACATATGTAGCTAAGAAGAATGTGTGTAATTACACCCCCGCGTCGAACTGAGTGAAAACACACGAATGCAAATGGTCACACGCAGGAAACGACTGTCACTTGTTCGTATAAGGCGATGGTCGAAATAAAAGTGAATCCGACGGTGACATTGGCAGAAAAACTATCGATATTTTCACACGAGTTTGATCACATCGAGTCATGGCATTCTCGCACTCGCTAAGTGATAATTTCGAGCGATTCTTTGATTGCACTGTCATTACACCGTTAAAATTCTTTTTGCTATGATTATCGAAACATTGTGATGATGTGTTTTTGTTTAAAAGGTCTATTGAGTTTTCAACACTATATTTACAATGGTTTCTCTAAACTATTGTGGATACTTTCTAGATCGATTTCTAAGTTTCTCAGTGGAACTCGTATCGGTCGGTAGTTAGGGTCGAGTGCAGCGAATTCCTCAATGCTCCCTATTTCTTGCACTGGGTGGCCAGTAGGGCTTTGTTTGGATCGGCAGGCGTTACGTATCTGGTCAAATTATGGCCGAGGCAATAACAAGTATCACGAACTCTTCAGTTACAAAGGATTCTGTACCTGAGAATTTGTTATTCAATAGCAGAGCAATGATACAAATTACTTTTCGTGGCTGCGCTATTTGAGTGTACTGTTACTTATCGGAACATTACCACACGGGATTGGGGGTTACATAAGTACGATTTAACTACTAACAACCGCGCTGGGACGTAGTTACAATTCTTACTATGTTCCATTTCTCCAGGCATGTTGTAGGAGTCGAATAAAGGACTAGGGTCAATGTTAAATATTGTACAATGTTACATATTCATTCCGACCGCGATACTAATACAACACTAAAAATTACAAACAACTGTGTCTGAGGTTCTCTATAACCCGAAAGGGATTACAGGAAATGAATATTTATATATGTTAAGTTTCTATGTACAATAAATTAAAATCCAAGTCTTAAATATTCCAGAACATGTAGCGGAAAATTTTTTGCAAACTTTTTCTTCGGTTCACATGTTCGTGTTCATTTATTGAGCCGTTAAACTTAATTGTGATTGATCGCATTGTAATGGTCGCTATAAACACATTAGAAGAGTTATTCAACACCGTGCGATACCAATTTGAGTTTAATTTACAACTGAACCAAATATAGTACAATAATAGGAATCACATTGAGATGATGAATGTGATCGAAGTTTAATTAAAAGATTCCGTTACATTCCCGATTGTATAAATTCATATCCTCCGTATTTGCGATTATAACTTATCGTAAATATACATAAATACGTCCGCATCCTTTTAGTTCTTTTAGTGTGAATAGACCCTTGAAAATACAAAATATTACAAATCATCTTAAGCATAAATATCGGGGTTGCGATTGGATAAATATTCCATACATTAACAGATTCACACCGCATCTCCATATAGTTGCCAATGCCCCTAATCTCTTAGTCTCCTCCACTGACATACCGGGTAGAATGGCAGCTAGTTTGCATTCTATTTCCGTCCCAACTATCACGGATCCTGCACAAAATCCCTAAACATCCGAATTTGCGTTAAAATATTATATGAGTTGCTATTTTTAGTGCGCGCTCGTCAGATCGATATCGTAGCTCGACTGTCTATAAATAATTTAAGACTGACGAGTAGACCCTTGTCTATCTACGTTCATATATAGAGATGCTTCCCACCGTTCAACTTGCGAACATTATTACTTCCGAGGTAGGTATTCGCGAGCTCTGAAATTTTAATATCGGAGAGGCATTAGATGGATTTCGTTGGTGTATTGTGGTTTGTGTTGGAATCTAATGTATTTGCAACGTCTATTACGTGTTTATAACAATAGAATATATATGTATAACAAAAGAATATATGTGTAAAAAGATTTGTCCTTTAAAATCAATTTGAAATTGTAACGAAAGAATGAGCGTGTAAGACAAAGAAATGGCGTGTTAATCCAAAACAAGTTCTTGTAAACCAGATACTTTATTTAATCACCATTATTAAGCGATTCGGAGTCGCGAGAAACATGTCTTTATAGAGTGTTTAAGCTTTATCGTAAATCACAGGTAATTCCCTACAGTAATTGTTTTTTAGTCAAGGTCCATTGTATTTACACACATACATATATACGAGTACACATCTTTACTTCCCTAACGGAATAGACACAGACTATTAGGCTACTTTGAGAGATCTTGGGAAATCTTCTAATCTAGTCAAGCTTCATACAGGTTTGATTTTAAAAAGCTTTTGCACCAAATATTCAAACTTAATAGTGAGTATGTACTTGTATAAAACACGATAAACTCTTTAAAAAACAAAAATAATAGTGAAGAAACTGGTACGAGCATCATACGTCAATTTGACAGCGAAATAAGATGCTTTTTAGTGTGATGTGGATCTTATCTTATGCGCAATTTGCATGCATATCCAAGTCTTTTGCTACAAAGTTATAATTCTTGTGAAATTGATGAGCGGTATGAGAATAAAAAATAAAATAAAGGTCCCACTAGACACTTCAGATACTGCCCATGCAATGAATCAAATCGATAAAATCTCCTTAGTGACATCTCTCTCCTAATGGTGTTAAAGGTGGAGAAATCTCTAGGCTAATAGGCACTAATTTAAGCAAACTAGATGCTATTCTGCATTCAGGTCGGATCAGATTTACTGTCTGCTCTTTAGTACGGACGCTGATATAGAACTTGAATGCTAATAAGCGTGTAACTTAATCTGAGCTTACCTTTATTGATGAAGCGTGATCAAACACTGATTTCAGTTGTAGATTTTGTTAAAATAAATACGAATATTTATGTGTTATCTTATTTTTGTACATATACCGTCACGTCCACAATCCTGTAAGGAATGAATGATATAAAAATCCTAAGCATTTTTCTTTACATTAATCATGTGTTTGGAAACAAAGATGTAAGAAATTTAGGAATAACAGTTAATTTGGCCATCTTATTTCTCAAAACAACCAGAGCATCAATAACTTTGTCGTTGTGTCATGCTAAATGCAAGGATTAAAGTGGAATTTCTCAATAAGTTTACCGAAGACATATCAAATATATTTCAACTACAGAACACGACTACTAATACAAAAACATTATACTTTTTATCTATACCTAATTATTCCATTTTTTTATTTACAGACTAACGAAGCGGAAGGCAAAGGATTGAACGCCTCGTGCCGTACCAACGGCGATTGTGCGGTCCCCCATTCCCGCTGCGAGAAAGGGGTTTGTGTGTGCGAACCTTTTTATGCCAAGTCTGGGGACTCTTGTTTGGAATGTAAGTACTTGTGATACTAATAGTCTTGTGCTTCATCGATACTAATAGTCATAACGTTCTATTAAGGACTATTATGTACCCTTTCGGAGTAGGTAGTGGCGAATGTAATCAAGAAGGTAGTGAGTAGGTAGTATGTAGGTTCTTGTACTACTTATACTCATAGTTTTAAGAGATTCGCGATTTATACTCATGATTAATAACTAGCGGGACTTATCGTGTATGTTTTTATATAATAAAGTTACTTTTATTAACCCGACGTTTCGGCTACGTTACCGCAGCCATGGTCACAGGCAGACTTTATTATATAAAAACATACGCGATAAGTCCCGTTAGTTATTATTCATCTACGTATACTCATAAGCTACTAATAAATATGATGGTGTAGCCTTTAGGGGTAGGTAGAGACTAAGTGACGAATGTCGTCAATAAGGATTTTCCTTTCGCATTGAACCAATAGTAAGAGGTCACTCGATAATTTTGCAAGAAGTAATTGTTCATAAAACTACTTACGTACTTAATTTGTCATCCTGCCTCGTCTGAAAACTTATGTAGGCAAGCAAAACGAAAAATAATACATATAAAGGATTTTAATTCATCTTAATTGCATGTGCTAGAGTAGTTTGTTATATCCCTTTTTACGAGCACTTAAACATATATTTATATGACAAAATTACTGAAAAACGACTATAAAAAACAAAGAATACTTGAGCATGTTAAAATATATGCGATAAATAATCACATATGGAATAAAGTCGTAAACTAAAGTTTTAATCAGCTTCTTATAATTAAAGCTGCGTTTTGCTTTTTTAAAGACATTTAAATTCCAAAGCATAACAAACTTTAAAACTGATGTAAATGAATTCCGTAATGAAATTTATGAGATTAGCTTATGGTGATATTTACGCACCATTAAATTCTTGTTCCCTACCACACATTACTCAAGTTAACTTAACAACATCACAATACTTCTTAAACTTGTACTAAAACTTGTAAGATTAGTTATTTGTATACTTACATGTTAATAGGATCTGAATATGAAAAATGTAGGTAGCAAAGTTTTAAAAGCTGCCCATTATGAAAAAACTTTTGATACGAAAACAAAACGCATTCACGACCATTAACCCTTGCGGGGTAGTCAGAGGTTCAGGTTTCCATCTCCGCAAAGGTAGGAGCATTGCGAAGGTAGTAATTCTATGGACACCTCGAACCCACGTGTTGACCAGATAATCAGTACTCAAGGTGACAGGTGGTCAGCCATGTCGCCATTTACAAGCACTAACTATTACCCTTTCGACGAACTTTTGATACGTATAAAATATTTGCAGATTATTTCAGCTTAAAACACCTATTCATATACAAAGGCATTGCTTACCACGAGCACTAACGGTCTCAACATGTGAAGGCATACGTCCACGCGATACTAACAATAAGGTGAAAATATTATAAGAGAACTTTCACACTCCTATAATTAAGCAATTGTGTCGATAAAAATACAGATGTCGACATGAAAAAGAAATCATATGTTACCCTATTGTCCATCCCATTAAAGCCCTAGTCGCAATACTGAATAAAAAAATCAGACAATCACACAATGAGAATGAATGAAGACTTTTTGCTTTCATTCAGTTCAAATTTTTTGCCCGTATGTAGCTTATTGCAAAAGGCAATCTGTTACTTGATCTGTAAAGTGAGATGGAGAAAAAAGGTTTTTTAAAAAAGGATGCACGCATTTTTATTGATCGGCAAGGATTGAGTACTATTGCTAAGAGTATTTGTAGATGGCATTACGTTATGAAAACATAATAATATATTTACAGATGTTCAAAAGTGAAACCTGATTATCTAGTAAAAAGTGAGCTTAGTTCTTTTAAGCATATGAAAGGTATGACAGAACGCTTTTAGCAAAACGAAATCCGATTTAAGTTGTTAGTATGCGTAAGAAAGTGTATAACAACATGAGTTGTTAACGAATTGTTTTGGCAAAACAGCTGATTCAAGTTCTTAATCGACTCGTTAGTCTTTTAGAAAAGTGAAGACAGCTTAGGCGCTCTTGATCCAAATTTAGAGTTAGAAATCCCACACTTTACCGCATTCTTACTTTCATGCGTTGTGCATTGCCAAATCTGTCTCACACGGCCCACTTGTTTAATCGCCTCTCCATTCGACTTTTGAGATTCACCTTTTTTGTAGAGCGAAAGAAAATCTCACTGTTTCGACCTGTTTATCTGTGCCAATGTCATTCTTCGTAACTACAACGAAAATTACACACGAACACAAGTTGTTCTCATCGTAATTATGCTGACGCTAATCTGAACAAAGATTTAACCGAGCGGCGCGCGAGATAAACGGCATTCGTGGATGTGGCGGATGTAGTGTGTAAGTTTAACCTAGGAATATAGTAACACACTTAAAGTGCAAAACCTGCCTATCCAGTCGGGCGACATTTCTTGGGAAGGCAAGGGACCGCTAGACGCCACCAGCCATAAACGTCTTTATCACTCATTTCATTCAATACTATAAACGTCCTAATCAGATATACTGTTAACGTCTAATTAGGTATTGAGTGGTCACACGTACCAAACAAGATTTCTGTGCCTTTTCTATATGTGGCAGAAGACAGCTATGACTTATACGTTCGATACGATCAATGGTAGGCCCGCTACACTTCAGAGGAGCGAAGGAATACATAAGTATTATTTTGAAGTACGACTTTACGAGTATTTATTTTAGAATTTATTGAAATAGGGCGATAGAGTCAGAATTTTAAAAAAACATAAATGCGAAGTAATCATACCGTTATTTTGAGTTATTTTGGATACCTTAGTAGTCTGATAAATTAATTTCTTTGTTTCTTGGTAGTTATCTCAGGTTGTTTGATTACGTAAGTACTCAAATAAGAATAAATAGTAAATATTTTAGTAGTAAAGACTGTGGATGAATTTCTTGAGTATTGTACAGTAAACCTGCTTTAAACCTTACCATACATCAGTTCGCAATGAAAGAAACAATTTAGTTGTGGTCAGTATGTCGGACGTGAGGTAAACTACTCATTAGATGTTCTAACTGGAAATAATGGCGAAGATAATATAACCACACGCTTTGAAGGATCTGTACCATATTCGTGATGTGACAATCAAGTATTGTAATGATATGTTTCTGGTATCGTGTTTTGAGGTGTTGAGGAGGCCTATCTAAAACAGTGAAGTGAAGTATTGTAATTGGTTAATTGATTGATTTGTTCCTTTTTATAAGTTTAATGTATGGATATCTTTCGTGTGTTTAAGTTTAATAATGGATGATCTCAAATTGAATTTGTTCCATGCTTGTCTAGGACGAAAAAATGCTTACTAGCTGCCAGTATTCCCGGCATGTCGTAACAGGGAAGTTAGGGACAATAGTTCAAAGGAATGTATTGAAGAATATCAGTAGCATCACAACCCCATAGATAGAGATAATCTTCCAAAATATGTCCACCCGAAAAGGATTAAAAGACGTGAATGTATGTTTAAGTTTGTATGCTCTGAATAAATTATTGACTTTAGTACTAAAGTCACCAAGGCAAATATTCCAGTAGATTCATCCGCCGACTAAATCACATATATAACCGATTTATACCTCGTCTATACAGTTGACAGGCACCCATTGAAAGTTTCATACAAGGCGATAGAGGTCTTACATGACCTTAACCGTTACTCCTCTTGCCGGCAGTTCACACGCCATAAATGGTTGAAAATGGAATAATATTAGGTTGCCTAGGTAACCTAGTTCTATGAATGCTTACTCAGAAATCTAGGATTGCAATTATTAAGCTAATTTCTCGCCTTCAGGCCAGGTAAACCATTTCCTTTGGATGGAATGGTTTTAAGCTGAACAGAATATTGCTAGTTTACTTACTGGTTCGTTTACTTTATTATTATAAGTGATTGAATTATTTGCGAAATTCTACTGATAACTTTTTCATAGAAAAAAAACATTCGCAAAGGAAGATTTTAGAAATCATTATGTTTATTTGTATAAGCAGTAATCTAGTGAAAAAGCTGTATTGATACATAGTCTTTGATATGTACCTTTGTACCGTGAATAATTCGAATGGTTATTTAAACATTTAAGAGATAGTAAATTACATATTCATTAGGGATTATCGAAATTCAAATCGTTGTTATGACTGACAAAACTAACGCGATTAATACGCTTTTGCGGATAGTTTTCAAAATACAAATAGAGAATTTTCAAACTTTCTTTAATGAACAAAGGCGTCAAGCAATCAAAGAGTTGTTACTTCCTCACCCATTCACGAACTGCCCATCACCATGTATGGAGTCATCGCTGATACCGGATTAATGCATTTATCGTCATTTGATCCTCGTTTTGTCAAACGATAAATATTTGAATAGAGAAAGTAAAATTATAACTTTCTATAAAGACACTAAACGAGATCAATCAATAACAATGAGTAAACACAATTTAGTAAAATGCAAATGGTGTTTTTCATCGAGAAGCCGCAATTAAAGGTGTCACTTCACTAGCGTTGTTCGATGGTAATTTATTAAAGCATTCGAACATCTAGGAAACGCTTAAGCATATTGATGTGAGGCGACTTTTAATAAGTGCCAATATATCAATTTTAACATGATCGTTGTTTGCATAAGTAAAACCAACACGCATTATAGCGCCAATTAATTACACATTTAAATGTTCGCTATATTTTAATGCTGTGCCTGTCATCGGAGTAAATGTTTCCTATAATTTTCATTTTTAACCGTTGTCTCGGCTCACTTTCCACGCGGATATTGAGGTGTGATGCCCTCTTCACCCGCAATTATTGCGTTCACGTGTTTTTAGTAGATCGCTAATTAATTACGACGCCTAGAAAAGAGCGGGACATGAAAAAATGTGGATTTGTGTCGCAAATAAGGCTGTGTTCGGAATTTTAATAAATAACGGTCGGCGCTTGTAACAATACGTATTGGCTGGTAGCTGCTGGTTGGGTGAAATACTTTCTGCCACATTCCGATCTAGATCAGCAGGTGGCAGAGGCTTTTGTCGATTTATTGCGTGGGCCGTAACACCTTTCCATGTTTATGGTATTCGCTTATTGATATCGTAAGTGGGTATGGACTAATGTAGGCGGCATTCTTATCTGAGTATGGGTAGCTAGTGTTCTATATTGTAAGTTATTGCCAAATGAATAACATACTTTGATGATGAGGATTCACACATAATCTATAAAAAGCTACCGTTGAATTTAGAGTTAAAAAGATATGGATGGAATAAATATAGGATTGACGATTACAGACCCATCACGCCGTATACTCAACAATATTTTTTTTACCTCACAATCTATCTAACTTGACTCTTTTGTGTTAAAATAAACTTTAAAGTTATGAACTAGTACGTATTAACTTCACCATAACTTATCTTTCAAGAAAACGACATATCGCATTTATTTTGATTTCTTGTAAAATAACTAAAATTAGCGAATCTGTTAAGAATATATTCACCATCATTTAATCTCCTTACAATGTGCCAATTTCATGCATGAGTTTATAATCGAAACATTGAAGTTATATGGCAAAATATACGGTGATATTACTTCTCTCATTTACATTTTGAACAGTTTACCAGCATTGCTTAATTTACGTACCATCTGTGCATATTTACTTAGATTACAATAGCACATATTGTGTAATTGTCTGGCAAAAATCATTAGTAACTGTCACTAACGGTATGCGATATAATTCCTGTTATAGAGTAAATATTAATCCGTTAGTTAATATTTAATTAAATATGTCGCTTGATATTATTGATTATATGTCAACCTTGTACAGTGAATCATATGTATGTATGAGTTTACGTATGTATGAAATGAATGTATCAAGTGTATAATACGGTATAATAATTTAGAACATAAATGTGACTCAAATAATCCATTTTATGGTCAATCTAAAAATTGATATTGTTGACTATTGTTGACATCGTCTTGAATCCGATTCTGCGCAACAAATCTTTTATAAATTACAATTTATATATCAAGACTATACAACTAGTATTAAGCTATAAAAACAAACAAAACTAAACAAGTCTCAAAGATTATTAAAGTACACTTAATTTAACTCTAAATAAACGAAAGTGGAGAAGTTGCATGTTCATTTTTCACTTAATATTTTATTTATACACATTCAAATTATAATTTTATGAATTTCAATTTGTATAATAACAAAATTTATATTAATTAAAAACACATCAATCGTTTTGTTTATTAATATACATTTAAAATGTTTGTCTTGCAAATGAATGTCTTTAGATATATTTATGATAATCAAATGTGATTTGAAGTAGTTCTACCCAATATTTTAAAATCTTGCGATTTCTATGATGTATTGCTCAGAAAACGTTTTCTCGTAATTTGAATTCTTATATTTATATATTACAAGAACATCAAAGAATTCCAAATCTTATAGCAATTTTATATTGTTTAGGTAGTTTTAACTAACCATGCATGGTCATATCTTGGATACGCATTTTAATATTTATTTTTCATATTATAATTTAAAAGAATTAAGCATGATAGTCTGACAACGATTTCTAACGTCATCCTAAAGAAGAAGTGTACAGATATCAATGAAGCGAAAGTTATTCGTCAGGATTGAAACGAATGGGAATCAGTGATCTCTATAAACCCTCTGTATGAAACCGGGCGTATGCATGTTAACCATGATTATTGGCGTTTGTATCAGTATGTATGTACCAAACTTATCAACCCTAGTATTTATATGTATGTATTAAATAAACGTACGTTTCTTTCACAGCAACCCTGCTAGGCTCTGAGTGTGAGGTATCAGAGCAATGCTCAATGAAGGTGGCATACAGTGCTTGCTTAGACGGACTCTGCCGCTGTACCGACGGCCATTTGCAGTTCAGGAAACACACGTGCCTTTCACGTAAGTAACCCTTTAAAGTAAGCCTTTTAAGGTCGAAAAGTCTATGATTTAATGAATGGGAGATCGTTTCTAGTCAGTTATAATAATTGCAGCTAGAGCTTGGCATTTAGACAAGTGACAAAACGCTAAGAGTAATAGAAATCAAAATGTATGGAATTGACTTCATTATTTTTTAAGTCACGTGATCTTTCTCTAAATGTTGATTTTTATTCTCTTATAGTTTTGCCACTTGATCTTACACCAGTCGTTACTCTAGATCCTAACCTCGTCAAATTGTGTGGTGAATGGTAATCTAATGATGAAGCGTTAAAGTTACAAATTCCACGTACTGATTAAACACATTTTTTGGAATAAATAAATTATGCTATAAGATTGATTTGTCTGTCAGATTTGTGAATAGGTAAAAAGGCTTCTCGTCTCCCTATAGGGTTTGCTGCACTTGACAATGCCAGCGTGACAGGTCTTTTTGTTTAATCAGAGCAAACGTTTCACCAGATAGTATGTATTCATCGTGACAAGTGTAACAATACCTCTGTGGAAGAATATCTGTTGAATCATAGCTTTTAACGGAACAAACCGATTATTATTATGAGATTTTGTTGTTAGAAAGGTCATTTGTTCGTCGTGTTTCTTTTTCTAATTTCAATACCTTTTTTACCACTAGTTTATTTAATACCGCGGTTACGCAGACCAAATTATGTAAATTTCTCCAATCTGTTTACAGAACTTGATCATTAGTGTAATACGACTCTTATGCCAACAAATTGCGTATAAAATTTCACCAGATGAAATTGCAAAAATTTTCTAGTATTAGCGTGTTAGGAGAGTTACATATTTACATTAAATATTATCTATGTGTTAGTATTAGAATGAACGATCACATTCGCAGAGAAAGAAATTTAATTCTACGCGAGCATTTCTAGATAAAACATTTTTGCATAAACACAGATTGGCTGCAGCTTTCTTTCCGATGAAACATGCAGGCGGCTATGTGATTACGATCAGCGCAAGTGGCGTTTACAGTATAAATCATAGTGATCATGTTCAATAACTTTCAATCTCGTCCCGTCTGGTGTCAACAGAGGCTGGGATTCGCTGAATTACCGACAAATTGAGCGCCCTAGTGCTCCGGATAGCGCGTAAGCCACCGTGCAATACCATGATGAGAAAACGAAAGTTACTGTGTCAGCATTTATTTATTGCTGATCATCGTTCGTTAGTTTCACTTGTTACTGTCTTATCGCTCGCCTAACATGAAGAGCACTGTTTATTTTGATGTGTTATGATTCGTATACATCCGTCAAATTATAGTTTGTTTTATTGTCTAACAAATAGTTGATGATCTTGAAACATTTCATTGTCGGTTTAAATTAAATGAAGTGTACTTAAAAAATTACACAGAGAATTTACAATATTTCAAATGCATTGCAGATATAACTGAACAATGACACCTCTAATTGTTTCAAATATCTGTTGATAATGGTGTTGCATAGGTGTCTCGTATCCATCATATCTGTAAATCGTGTAATGTGAGAAAGTCAAGATATTGTTCTTCAATTGCCCTGGGCGGGTCTCCCACGAATAACGTCCATTAAGACCCACTGGAATGCCTCTAACGCATTGCGAACGTATCGTGAGAGAACACTAAGCATCCGCTTAATCTCAGCTAACCTTATTCCTTATCAACCGCACTAAGCTATGAAAAAAATATAACCAGATCACATTACTCCCAAATGGACCGTAATAAGATACAATTTACATTTAGTGTTCAAAAGAAGTGGGCCACGTACCCATGTCGTGACCGAGATTGATTTAAATTACTTTTCACGCTATTGTATCACCCGAAGTACTTCCGTTTTTATAAGGTGCAATTATAACAAACACATCTCGCTGTTTTCTTTCTAGAAACCGTTGTTTGACACCCACGGTTCGCCGCGGCCTGGACTCGCATTCAACGCAGTGGTGCACCACATGCTACGCCATCGCTAATGAATGCCAATTTGCGAGTGTAGTAGGCTAATGGAACGGCAATGTGCTCCACGATCATAATAAAGAAAATTACACCCGACCGGTTCCATCTCAACCTCACATTAATTTTGTACTTTATAATAACAATTTCGAAACATGTGGAATTATTAATAATTCATTATTCTTCCATTTAATCTTAATTTTGTGTCCGCAGCTGCACCGCCAGGCCACGTGTGCTACAGTAACGAACACTGCCGATTGTGGGATAACGAAAGTCACTGCGAATTCATCATACCAAATCTGTTCGGACGATGTGCCTGCAACAGTTATTACAAGCAATCCGGAGACAAATGCTTGAGCCTTAAAATGAACTCTTATGAAGTATCTTCTGAAGAAGATTCCGTGATAGTAGACTCGGGTAACAATAGTACAAGCTCAGGTAAAGATGAGCCGTATCCAAGACCACCAAACAACCTGAACCCTGGCTCCGAAGACCCGTTCAATCCTCCGAACGACCAGGTTGAAACACATCCGAAACCAAGCAACCTTGGCATCCATATAAACAACGACGTTATCAGCTCTAATGAAGATAATAGTCCTTTAATGCAGGCTGTCTTAAAAGTACCAGCAATTGATGCTAAACACCCTTCCACCATAAGGAAAGATGGCGAACCTAATGAAACTATAAGACTAGATGACACAGCAGGAAACCTTCATGCTAATGATCAACCAGTATATAGAGTGGTCACTCAACCATCGTCATCAGAGAAGAAAATGAACAAAAAAGTCGCCTCAAAAGTTCACAGCAATGTTGGAAAACCATACAAGACTGGACATAACAAGAAATATTTAATAAAAGGTACGTATTATAATTTCTAGTTATCTTATTTTTGCATTTATTTTCCTCTGCAATGTTGAAAAAAGAATTAATCATAACGCTTAATAAAATAACTATTGTACATTAACAATTTACGAAATAAAGAATAGCATTGTTGCTAAGCTGCTAATAAATTACATTCTTTGATCAAATTGTAGGTCACTCATGACATGATATACCTCTATATACATTGACGTTTTGCTAATTCTCACTCTCATTGTGATCTTTTCAACGTAACGGCACACAGCCTAGCGTAACTATCATTCATTCTACTATAATACAAATAAGTTTCTAATTACATACATCGTTATTGTTTATTATCGTATATAAAAAAGAATACATAAGTGAAAAGATAGCCTGAATAATTTCTTAACAAATATACACATACAAATTTATATAAATATAATCTTCATTACCAAATAATGGATATAACCACGGCTTCATGAATTGTCCTCAGTTACCAGATGAGCTAAATCATCTATAGAGGATAACAAAGCATTGATAGTGGAATTGGTGATAGGTTGCTAGCACATTGTTTAATATCTTCTATTGACCTCTAATACCTTTAGTCGCCGCCTACGACATGCCGAGAAGAGCAACTTGTTAACATCTTTGTAAAGTGTAGCTAGTACAGGCTAAGAATAATTTAGTAACATGAATTTTAATCATCTATTTAACTTTACTGTAATATCTATTTAAATCGAATGTGTGTATGTCTATTGGGCTATATGCTAACAACCTGTAACCAACGTTCCATTATGACATCGCAACCCCAATATTCAAGCTAAAAAGTAACCTAGGACATATTATATCTCCCATGTTCTGTCCATTAAAGGACGTGAATGTCTATGTATGTTATATTCTCTTTTCCCTATTCTAGAAAAACATCGTACCCGAACAGACGTGACGGAAGACCTGAGTCCCTCATCCCTAGGAATGCCCTGTGTAGTGGACACTCAATGCCAAAGAGTGGATCCTCATACGAGGTGTATGAACAAGAGGTGTGACTGTGCTTATAGAGGGAACTCTACGTCTGCTTGCTCCGCTAGGAATAGAGGCTGTCTACCAGGCACTTTCCAGGTAAAATCATTTTAGTGTGAGCTAAATCTAAAGCCTTTTAATAATAATAATATTTGGACATTATTACACCAATTGAACTAGCCCCTTGGTAAGTTCATTTAAGACTTGTGTTAACGGTACTAGTCAACGTAAATTTAAGAAATATATACATATTATATATAGATCAATACATATATAGCATATATAATCAACGACCAGACTAGAAAACAGTAGAAAAGCGTAGTTCTTAACTCTGCCTCCACCGGGAATCGAACCCGGGACCTCACGATTAGCGTTGCGGCGGCTAACCGATCGCGCCACGGAGGTCGTCTTTTGATTTCATAAAACAGAATACTTGCACACTTCATATGGTTTCCGAGGTGGTGGTAAGACAGGTACATAATATCTTCTCGGTAAATCAATCAATCCTATGTCAGTCCACTGCTGGACGAAGTCTCCGCAAGGGTACGCCACAAAACACGATCACTCATGGCTCTCAGCCAACCACTACCAGTGACCTTTTTCAGGTCCACCTAGCAGGGGGCGTCCTATATTACGTTTACCTCGGTAATCTAATGTAATGTTGACAATAGGGATAGGTTATTTGACTACAAATTCCCATTTATTTGATGTATTTTAGCTTTTTGTCACAACAACTACTGGTACAAATAGCAATCGTAAGCTTTTTATATATGTACGAATTAGATTGAAACGGAAATATGTTGATACTAAACAGACTTCACACTTTACAAATAATTAGTTATTTATTTTCACCAAACATCTACATAAATGCAAAGCTATTTGGAAGCATAACGTTTACTATATGTACGTAAAAAACGGCCATACGCTTCGAATACAAATTACGTGTCATGATATTTTGTTTATCGAATTTTCTGCTCAACCGGGCGCATCTTCAGTGAGGTCCGATCCGTTATTTTATCTGATGCTCATGTTAAATTTTATTGCTAGATAACATTATACCTAAGAGGATTGATAACAGAATAATCCATTTATTAACAGTTAAAAACCTGTTTGCTACTGTTTATTTTCCCTAGAAATTAGAGATCTAATATCGTCTAAGGTGAAATCAAAAGCACCATGGGTTCGATGGCCTTATAATGGCATATAGATATTAATTAACATGCGTGGTTTTATACCTCTTATAGCAGCTATTAATATCACATTGGTATCCGCGATAAAATCTTGTCAATAGAACGTTAGATATCCAATCTTCGCGTGGATACAGTTATAATTAACACAATTAAATGTTTTTATAGGTTATTCGATGGAGTTTCCGAAATTATAGATTTAAATCCTATGATTAGATTGCAGGATGTTTGATTAACCAATGTGGGTAGGTTTTTTATAGCACATAAATACGAGATTCTTTAGATTTGTAGATATGGTGAATGCGATTTTGCAGGCCATATAAAACTCTGTCACTCACACATAGTTAATTTCAATTAATATAAACGAATACAACACATTGATATAAGCATACAGGACTATTAAACCATACCTGCTCAAAAGTCAAATGTCCCCTATACAATGAAGATTATAATGGTGTCTGCCCAATCGAAACCCACTTTTTACCAGATATCCAATGTGATAAATGATCAACCTACTGTCCTATACAGATACTGACTATTGTCCCGAGTTATAGGTGGGTTTCATCGCAATGTTTTTCTTCGCCGCAGTCGGTGTATTACTCAACTTATCAGGTGTATTACTTCACTGCAAAAAAGCACATAGAAATTCAGGAAACTTCATTTCTATTAAGAAAGAAAAATATTTATTCACTGCTTACATAGGTATATTTTGACATTATTATATACAAACTTTAACACAACAACAATAAATATAAGGAGTACGCACCGGATGAAGTGAAAAGGTGCTGTCTCAGTATTTGATGCAGCTAAGCTGGTTAGAATTCGTGTTTTAAACTCTGTATCGTCAAATAAACAGTCAACCCTGGGCACAACTGGGCTTAAACAATTTTATTTACTTTTTACTTATCTTATTTACATGTTCTTTCCCTTACAGTGTCGTTCGACAGGCGCCTGCATAAGTTGGTACTTCGTGTGTGACGGACGCAAGGACTGTCCAGATGGATCCGATGAGACTTGTGAAGGTATAGGGAAAGGTTTGTGGCTCTCTGCACTTTGATTTCTATGCACACCTGTCTTCGCTAATCTGGCTTCTTCGCGAGCACGTTTCCTTTAGGCACAATCTTTATCAATGTATATTATCACGTAAAGACATACAATCTTTGACACATTTTGATTGATACAGCATTTAGTGAAGTTAAGATATTACATCGCCTATTGAGTATTAAGAATCACTCTACATTTTTTGGTTGATAGTTAAATGACATGAAATATTTTTATTATAACACTTTTCACTTTAAGTCGAACAGACAGAAAAGTAACGAAAAACACTTTGTCTTTTAAAACCAACAAAAGTTTACAGAACAATCAAAAGTGTGTAAACAGGTAATGGATGCCTACTTACTATTTGCTGATGTACCTACTCGTAACATCATAACATTCAAATTCAATCACGAGTAAACTTTTAAGGATTATTTAAACCATCACCACACGACTACTCTATTCAATATTCAACAAAAGATAAACGCAATAACTCCATTGAAATTACCCAGATGGCACGGCGGAGCGTTGTCCGATGCACTCATTCAGGTGCGGTGGTCCAGGGTCCAACTGCGTCTCCAGGGCCTCAAGGTGCGATGGCAAGGCCCAATGCCCTGGTGGGGAAGATGAGAGGAACTGCAGGGCTACGAGACGTAAGGGGTAAGTTGGGTTGATAATTTTATCAATCTTACCATAATAATAGTTTTAAGAGAGGCGCGATTTATACTCATGATTAATAACTAACGAAGAAATATGAATCGTCAGTCTGTCCGTGACCATGGCTGTTGCAACGTAGTCGAAACGTCGGGTTAATAAAGGTAACTTTAATATGTATATAAAAACTTACGCGATAAATCCCGTTAGTTATCGTACCATAATAATAGCTCTCAGTGATATGTTTTTATTCTTCTTTCTTTGTATTATTCGGAGATCCGGAATTTAATACGTATGTCGCTAAGCATAATCCATATGTAATGGATAAATGGTAGGTTATCAGTTGCAATTATATTCTGTCAAAAAGTTTTAACCATCTATTTGGACAAATTTAGAATAAATATCGGGGTTGTGATAGCATTGACATGGTATATGGGTTATATGATTTTACCCCATCACCCAGGATTCCATTTCTGTTAGTCGCGTCCTAAAACATGCCCAGAAATACGGCAGTCAGTTTGTATTCTTTATACCTATGACCCAAACCAAGTATGGTTAAAGTAATTGTATGCTTTGCTTTACATATGTATGTAAATCTATTCTATATTGAGTATTATATTTACAGATGTCCCCGCCATACATTCCGCTGCGGTTCTGGGGAATGTCTACCTGAGTACGAATTCTGCAATGCCGTCATATCCTGCAAAGACGGCTCGGACGAAGCTCCTCATCTCTGTAATGAACAATCAAGGTGAGTGTCAAAGCAGGATGGCCTCCGTGTTACGATCGGTGAACCCTTAACACTAGTCATGAGGGTTTGATTCCCGCTGAAGGCAGAATTAAGCCTTTTGCTTTCCTGTCTGCTCGTTGATAAATATACTGTATATGTATTTAGCTCTATATTACAAGTATGTATTTGTTAAATATGTATATGTTGACTTAACACAAATCTTGAATGAACTTACCGAGGGGCTACTTCAATTTGTGTACTAGTGTCCTAAATATTATAATTATTATGAAATAGTAACAATAACTGTAAAGACATTTATTTTTCAATATAAACACATACACACACACACACACACAATTACGTTATATATAACCACGAACTAACAGGGGTTACTAATGCGAATATAATTAGTTCTTGCGTGCGTCATATAAGTTTCCACTGTAATTAAAATATACAAAAAAATTACAACATAGCAGGTTTTATGGTGAAATTAAGTTAACTAGCAAACTTCTCTCTGGTATTATAGTAAGAGGCGTAACTCTAAAATACTAGTTTTGTAAATCGTTTATTTTGTGATTTATGGACACTATGGTGTGTGAATATGTCTGTAAGCCTCAAGTAAATTTACAACCTGTCTCGAAAATTTATGTCCAATTCAATTTCTTATTCAGTTGCTCTTTTATCGCTGTTGGAATTACCTTCTACTAGTAGTTAACATTATAACTGTTAATTTTATCCATTCAAGTTTAATATAAGTATTTATTAAAGATAAAAGATTTTTAAACGTATTCACTCATGAGTTTTTCACTAAATAATGTACGGGTATACTTATTAAATAGGTTTATGAAATATCGATCACCTATTCGTACTTATAAAAAGTTATGATAAAATGCTCGTCTTTTGTACAGTATATGCCTTGTACTCACATATGTTACATAAACATTTATCTATTGCAATAAAATATCTCCCTGATCACTGTTAACAATGCAAACGCATTTATTTTGACATTGATATACACATGATTAATAGCAAACGGGACTTATCGCGTATGTTTTTAAATAATAAAGTTACCTTTATTAACCCGACGTTTTACCTTTATTAATCATGAGTATAAATCGCGAATCTCTTAAAACTATAATTGATATACACTACACTCTATTAACCTATTTTAATATTTAAATACTACCTGTCACATTGAGTATTGACTATCTGGTCAACCCGTGGGTTCGAAGTGGCCATAAAATTACTACCTTCGCAATCGCGGAAATGGAAACCAGAACCTCTGACTGGGTTAATGGGTCTTTGTCTTTTAATATTTATCGCCTTTGGTATCTCTTAAGACGAGCTAGAATATAGAACAGCTATGTATCATTCATTATACGTCCTAGCTATAGTCTATTCGAGTTAAGTAAATAGTGACGTCATGATATACAAAAGTAAACTGACCAATAAGACGTTAGATAATGAGAAAACAAGTCTCTTCAACCAATGGCGGACAACCGTTGTCACGTCTCATTGGTCAAATCGTGGGGACATGATGACGTCACTATTTTCTTAATGCGAATATACTATAACTTAGTTCCTGAACATAACCACAGGTGGCGCGCCGCAGACTTCTGTCCGCTGAGGTGCGGCAATGGCCGGTGTAGGAGTACAGCGGTGGCGTGTTCAGGTCGAGACGGTTGCGGGGATAACAGTGACGAGATCGCCTGCACTATTTGCAGTAAGTGGGCTTTCATACACATACATATTCATACTATAGACACTCATGATTTATCATTAAAAGGATAGAAAGAAAGGTAGGGAAGAGAAACTTTAATCATATTAAGACTGTAGTTGGGGAGAAAAATCATTAGAATATTGAAATATTCATGATAGTAACGAACTTATATATATATGCTGCAAGTGTCGGAACTGATAGAAAGTTCGTCGCGGCAATAATAGATCACTTATTTCGCAGTTTTGGAGATAGATACGAATCAAATCAATTATTACAATATCTACGACAGATACACGAAACTCTTAACTACTCTACAACAGTCACGATATGTAGATGTCTATTTAAAGTATTCATATACGATTTATCTTTTCCAGGATGTCCAGCGCCCCCAGAAAGTAACGAGACGCACTGAACAGTTCCACTTGTATTAAGAGCGTCATACTCAGATCTCAGTTAGAGAAAAAGACCAACGAACAAACAGTTTACATCATATCGAATCGAGAGTGATCATCGAAATATTTTTCTAGCAGTTCTATAAGTAGACTCTGTATATTCATGTCATTGGGCCTAGCCTTTATACCTAGGTAGCTTTAGGCTCATTTAGGAAACCTAGCAACGATTAGATTAGTGTCCACAAGATTCAATAGTCAATCAAGATTGTTTAGGGTACTGCAAAAGTTCTGAATGTAACTTTAATTTGTTGTGATCGCACAAATGGATTTTAATAAAATAGTTACTCAGACTTAATTTAACACCTAAAACATACAAAGATATTGTTTTAAAAAAATACACTCAGTATTCAAACTACATTTTTAATTTATTACACATTAGCTTCATTTTGAATACGTGACGTAATACCTTACTTTGAACTCATGAAACTTTATATTTTATACAAATTATCCCCTTTGTTAAGTGAAATTTCATGCTGCATTGCATTCAATGCTCACAAAGTAAGCAATAATAGCTGTATCGTTTGTCGATAACGGCTTACTGCCATTTTCTTTGGGGTCTATTACTATAATAAATCAATCAATCCATGTCAATTCTTCATTTTACTGAAAATGAACGAAAAATTATGCTACATACGGTGAATTTATTTATTAGTCAAATAGTAATTACCACATATTTATAATATTATTTATTTCGTTAAGACTGATGAGTCCATATTCTTTACTCTACTTTTTAGTTTAGTTTTAATGTAATATTTCACTTAACCCAGTTTTAAATTTGTCTTTGGTTTGAAAGCGCTATATGAAACTGTAAATAGCAATAACAACTACAGAAAACGTAAAAAAATTAAGCTTAAAAATTACATTTCATTTATAATATGCGATATAATTCACTTTTTTTCATAATTCTCGTACTGATGTACTTTTTTATGAAAACACAAGCAAGATTCATTCAATTTAGAAAAAATAGCGAACGATACCAATACCAATTATTTGCACAAAAATCAACGTTTAACGCATTCCATCATAGTAATAAGTCTTCATATCTATATTGTAAGGATGTTATATAGGGAAATACCTATACGTGTTCCAACATAGAATTAAGTATGTAATATTTTAAAACTTTCAAAATTAACGGATGTCATCTTCTTGAGAATCCTCAACTCAACAGCTTTAAAACTTAGCATTCACAATTATAAAAACTTATACGAGTAGATGTACTATGGTAGATTTTTCACAATTTTAGTATGGTCTATGCAAAATTTGTCTAAATGGATATTGTTATAATATTTATAGCAATTACTGACATTTCATGACTTTTGGATGTACTAACGATATTTTTTTAAGTGTATGTCAAATTAAAATTTAGAACATACCTTTTTCAATACTGTAGTAAATTCTGCACTTAAGTATAAATTATATTAGAGTAGCTAAGTTAGTTTTATTTAGATTTTTATTGTGAAAATAATGACTTCATAGAAAAGAATTAGATCTTTTAGAAATACATTAGATTTTGTGTAATATCAACTGTGTTTGTGTATATTATAATTAAGAATAAAAATAAATATAATTTAACAATTAATTGTTTTTTCTTATATTATCTATTCACAATGCATTAGTGCACCAAACTAGCTGCTCGGAAATAAAAAGATGTTTTTATTACACTAATTGAACTAGCCCTCTTTCTTAGTGCATTCAAGACTTCTGTTAAGGGTACTAGTCAGGTACATTAAAGAAACATATACTATTTATGGATGAAAAAATACACAAATTATACACATAATTAACGACCAAACAGGAAAGCAGAAAGAAATAACTCTCAACTCTGCCTCAATCGGAAATCGAACTTGAAATCTTTCACGGTTATCGTTCAAGTTGTTAACCGTTGGCGCTACGGAGGTCGTCAACGAAAGTGCAACGACATTGAAGAACAATATTAACACTTCCCACATGAAATTTAAAAACAATAGCTTTACAATAAACTTTAACCATAATACACTCGGATACTTTAGGTTTTGATGGTTGACTAAAGCATAAATCATATAAAACTACTTCAAAAATACCATCTCATGTTCTTATAATAAATAAACAGTGTATTATTAGTTAGACAATAAATTAATATACAAGTAGGATGTTCAGAAGATAAATAAAATGAATTTTAATTTTGGGCCAGTTTATTAACAAATGCATAACAAAATATTATTTAGTTATTGCTTTAATATTAAAAATATCTTTAAAATCACAATAAAATTGACATTCCTTGAATGGATATGGTACATAAGTTGATTACATGATATGAAATATCCTTTCAACATGGCTGCATTGCATGGTGCTATGTGGATTCGATGTATCCATACCATATCCTATTTTGCTTAGCAATTTCGAATTACTATACACAAGTACTTCTGACTATCACACTAAGTATAACATCCATATAATCAATATATATATTATTCGGGAATTACAAACATACATTCACATGCTTTAAACCCGCTTGATGTGTACAGACAAGATAATCACATATCTCTTAGGTCACTTCTTAGCACGAATATTGGGTTGGTTGATATCATATGGAACATTGGTGACAGGTTGCTAGCCCATCTCCCAGTAGATTCTATGTACCATTAGTCCCTTAGTCGCCCCTACGACATGCCAGGTAGCTGATTACCATTCTTTTCACGTCCCTGACTAGTTCAGGACACTTTTTTTAAATTATATCATAACGTAAATGCAGTAAATGAACGTAAAAAATTAACAATTAAGTACAATGAAATCCATAAAAAAATGATTAATAAACAATAATTATTAATAAATAACTTAATAACATTATCTTCCTAGAGTAAACAAAATACTTGCAAATACTTGGGTTTTAGGGCCAAAAGTTTCGAATAAATATCAAATTATTATTTATTTACATAATATAACATATACTATTGTTTAGACCAAAACTAAACTAATTACGCGATAAATAAAAAAAAATATTCATGTATTCAAAATACTTCAGTTAAATTCAATTATAATTTAGTTTAGGAGACATGTAACTGGCATTGTGAGAGAACAATATTTATAGAGAGCGCAATAATTCATGATTATAAATATAATAAAAAATACAACATATAATTATTTACACATGAGCTAACTAACGTAGCACAGTAAAGAAGTAAATGTCGAATTATGTTATGATAATATACAGTATATAATAAGAAAAAAATCTTGAAAGGAATTAATTTCATCTTTATATAATTTCTTCACTAATTATCTACTTAATATAAGACTGGCATTTATAATAACGAATCCCTTCGTTATTATTTAAATATAATACTTTGAGTAATACATAACATTACAAAAGCAATATGTCCAATACTGTTTGTTATAGACATACAACAATAATATAAAAAAAGGAAATTAATCAAATGCACATCTATAATACTCAAATGTACACCAAAAATATGTTCAAATACAGCAAAGGTTAGTTTTGGGTTGGGACTGTATTATTTTTGTGTACAATCCAGTATTTTTCGTGTACATTTGAGTATTATTTCATGTTCGTTATAACTACTGGCCATAAAAAAACAAATCAGTTATTTCGCAATAAAAATGCTGTTAACATACATACATAATAACATATGTTGTAACTCATAATATAATCAAGTGTGCTGATAAAATTGCATTGATAAACTCATAAATGAGTTAATAATAACTAGCGATAAGGAAAATACTAGTAAATACTAAAGGCATATTATTTGACTAGGAATATACATTTCACATAATTCGTTACAATCAAGGTATATTTAATCCAGAACAACTTGTTTTTTAATATTATATTCGCAAAAATAGCACCTCTTAGAGTTTAATACAGACATACCATATTTAGTTTGGAGATAATACAAATGCCAAACTTGGTACAGTCTTCTAGTAAAACTTTTGATCCCCTTGTTTATACTTCCTCAGTCAAAGTTTGTTATTAAAAATTAACTCTTTTAAGATAAGTTAATTCTACTCTCCATAATTCTACTTTTTGTAGAAATGTTCACAGCCAAACTAACATATTTGTATTTCATATCCTAACAATTGTATTGTCATCTCATAACATTGCATTCAAATATCAGGTAACAAAATGGCAGTATGTGCTATGCTGAATAGATTTTTTCCAGTTTCTCGTTACTTGAGGATGATGGTTCATTTTTGTAAATAAGAAACAATGACAATTGTCCAATAGATAGCACTGTTCCAATGAAATTAGGTACCTGAAAAATAAAGCAAAATGTTAGCAAGACAAACAAGTGTAACAGTTTTATAGTAATAATTAATTAATATTTAGAGACACTAGTACACCAATTGAACTAGCCTTGGTATATCTCCTTGGACATCATACTCATAGATGTGATGACATAGGAAGCATTGATGTTTGGTTGCTAGTCCATTGCCAAATAGAATCCATTGACAATCACTCCTTAACCTATCTCCTACAACATGCAGGGAATATTGGGAGCTACTTAGCCTTATGTTAAGTCTTTCTCACAAGACTATCGATGCACTCAAAGCAGCATTAGACAAAGTACTTATTTATATCATAAATAAATTCTGTGCCTGTCAGACTTAACCTGATAAGTTAATTTACTTAATATCTTTATAAACAAGCCTAATAAAGGACACTAAACATTAATGAAACACATAATTTAAAGAGATATGTTAAATATACGATTTATCATACTATAAGACTACTATACAACATTTAAACTTCGAAAGTTCTGCCATGAAAGATAAGCATTTTATAAATATATTTTGTTGGTATAAGTTCAACGATATAAAAAAGGCTTACCGTCAAATAGCTATCCTCAATCAAAACACCATAAACAAGCCAAAGCGCTGACACAACAAATGACATTAGAATGAATGGGAAAGGCAGGCAACTTGTGCTTTTCGTTCTCACTACATAGAACACTTTGCTAAGCGGAGATCCAACTGTCATTAATGTAACTATACATGCTAGGGTACCTGAAAGTAAAATATACATAAAAAATAACATTGACATCCATTACACAAAAATTTAAATCCAGAAGACTGTAGGCCCATTTGGAGGAGAGACGCCACAATGGACCTAAGTGGAAGAAATTACAAGAGGCATACTGCCAGCAGTGGACTCGGCTATGCTGAGAAGAATAGAAATTGCAGGGTATTGAGAGAATCATGCGCCTATCTTAATAATGAAGATTTTGTGATTGTGCTACCTTCAACCCATATATTAACCCGAGAATCAAATAAAGTGGTAGTTTTTTAAATACCATTAACAAGCACTGACAAATACCACGTCAAGCAAGGTTTCCTGACCAAGCAAATAATATACAAACATTTATATTTTCATCTCCAAACGCATAAATGAACAGTATATAGATACATGAGACACTGCCTCTATAAGAAAGTGTATACAGAGAACAAGTGTAAATTTATTATGTGTAACTGATAATAATAGAACACCTGCTTTTTGTAACATGTAGACTTTACTTTACAATAAAACTATTGTTTTATTTTTATTTAATAACTGTATCAGTTCAATTCATTATCTAAATAAAGCCAGGATTTCTATTATGATTTACATCCAATTTGGTTAAGAAATTACTGAATTGCAACACAAGATATTGAAATAATCAAAGAAAACCCTAATACTGAAACTTATCATGGTGTACTTATCTGCTTACATAAACTTACCTAATAAATTAATCAAATCCAACAAATCATCTTCATTCACAGAATACATGAATACTAGGCCAATAAAACTAACTGCTCCCAAGCATTGTTTTATCAATGTGGCTTTGCTCAAACTGTATTTTAGGAAAACTAACAGATATAGTGGCATCACTATCACACCTACTGTGTTTACCATCACTATATTGCTATCTCCTTTTAATGAGCCATACATCAACCATAGGGTACATCTGTAAAGAAAGAATTATGAACTTGTTAAGTGTATAAGCTTGTGATCAAGGAGATGGGTGTCTCTGAAGTTCTGTCCACCTCCAAAGGGATTATAGGATGTGAATAATTAAGTATGCTTAAAAAGCAACCTATAATATAATTGAGTCCAATTATGTTAATAATTAAAAGATGTTAAGATCTAGTTACTTGAAAGATTTTGGTCTATATAAAAGGAGTTCTCCATTAGAATTGAAAACCTCAGAGGGCAGAACCGTCACTTCAATTCCGGGGATTCTTAAAGAGGTTGAGGGCTTTTACGGCCATCTATACGCCTCGCATGCCCCGAAGCCTCCACCCGATGCGAAGGACCCAAGAGCCACATTGGTGCGCCACTACACTGATGATCTCCCGCTCGTGGACGTGGACGAGGTTGGGAGCGCTCTCAAACAACTTCGTAATGGGAAGGCTCCCGGCGAAGACGGAATAACCTCCGAGCTTCTAAAGGCGGGAGGAGCTCCAGTCCTGCAGAAGCTCAAGCACCTATTTAATTCCGTCATAGCTAATGGGACTACCCCGAAGACGTGGAGTGAGAGCGTGGTGGCCTTGTTCTTCAAAAAGGGAGACAAGGCCCTATTGAAGAATTATAGGCCTATCGCGCTCCTAAGCCACGTCTACAAGTTGTTCTCGAGAGTGCTCACAAATCGTCTGGCCTCAAGATTTGACGCCTTCCAGCCGCCGGAGCAGGCCGGATTTCGAAAAGGTTTCAGTACCGTAGACCACATCCACACAGTGCGGCAGGTTATACAGAAGTCTCATGAGTATAACCAGCCGCTGTGTCTTGCCTTTGTGGACTACGAGAAGGCCTTCGACTCGATCGAGATCTGGGCTGTTCTGGAATCCTTGCAGCGATGCCAGGTCGATTGGCGTTATGTGCAGGTGCAGGCTCCTCAGCCTATACAGCGTGGCATCGATATCTGTTCAAGTCCAAAACCAAAAGACAAGTCCTATACAGTTGCTCAGAGGAGTGAGACAGGGGATGTCATCTCCCCGAAACTGTTCACGAACGCACTGGAGGACGTCTTCAAAACTCTGGATTGGACTGGGATGGGTATCAATGTCAATGGCAGATACCTCACGCACCTCCGTTTCGCTGACGACATTGTCATAATGGCGGGTTCGCTGCAGGATTTACAGGGAATGCTGCACAGTCTGAACGCTGCCTCACGGTTGGTCGGTCTCCGGATGAACTTGGACAAGACAAAAGTCATGTTCAATGAGCTCGTTGTCCCGGGGCCAATCACGATCAGTGGAGAAACGCTCGAAGTGGTCCAGGAATATGTCTACCTGGGCCAGGTTCTACAAATGGGTAGGGACAGCTTCGAGCGTGAGATTTCCAGAAGAGTGCAGCTGGGCTGGGCAGCATTCGGGAAGTTGCGTCATATCTTCTCGTCGCCACTACCGCAGTGTCTTAAGACCAGGGTATTTAATCAGTGCGTCCTACCTGTAATGACATACGGTGCCGAGACGTGGAACATGACAGTCGGGCTGGCTCACCGATTGCATGTCGCTCAGCGAGCAATGGAACGTTCGATGCTGGGTATCTCGTTAAGGGACAGAGTCCGGAACGAGATTATCCGGCAGAGAACCAATGTCGTAGATATTGTCTATCGATGTTGCAAGCTGAAGTGGCAGTGGGCCGGTCACGTCTGTCGCAGAACCGACGACCGTTGGAGCAAAGCGGTTCTCGAATGGCGACCGCGTCTCGGTAAACGTAGTGTAGGACGCCCCCCTGCCAGATGGACTGATGACCTGAAAAGGGTCGCTGGTAGTGGTTGGCTGAGGGCCACGAGTGATCGTGTTTTGTGGCGTTACCTTGGGGAGGCCTACGTCCAGCAGTGGACTGTCATAGGCTGATTGATTGATTGATTGATTAGAATTGGTAACTATCACTTCACCAGATAGCCTGCATCAATTCTAATAAGTGGTATTCCTTGTTACTTTAAATAGATACAGACTAAATAATTTATGGAGATTTTTATTACAATAGAATAAGGGTTACATTTATATCATGTATATAGAATTTAATTTCGATAAGGACTGTGCCTTTGCTTGTAATTTCTTTAGCTGCTTCCTTAGTTACATCTGGTTCTAATACATTAATATCTTAAGCCTAATACTTACGATGTGAATGCACAAAGAAATGGCAGTGGGGTAGCCTCCCCTGTTGATTTATTTGCTATATATTTCCAGGAAATAGGGCTGCAATATAACATAAATACATTGTAATAATATTAGGCAGTTGTAAGGCAACATAACAGATGGAAGAGCTGAATATAGAATTTAAATCATGAAACAGGTGTGAATAAAAACAATTACTCCTTAGTTTTCCAGAACCTGACTTGTCCTTTTTCACTGATATCTAATAAGAAAAAGCTTTGGACAGTCTCAATAAATTGTGATATTATTGTATACTATTTAGTGTGAATAATAATGCAGGTACAAGTTGCACCAGTGTATAATTAATTACAAGAGAATACTCACATCCCAGAAAGAAATTGTAAAACTGTACTAACTACAGCTAGAAAACTAACGACTGGAATAAGGCTCATTTTTAAAATGATCTTCAATATCTAGTAAAAATTAATTGTAAGTATCTATTCACAAACTTATAATAAATACGAAGGTCTGTATTAAAAAGGGCACGAATTATTCATTATGGATATACAATTTCCTTCGATTATAAAATACATTTACAATAAATTATTTAATGTTTTATGCGGTTCAACTGCTTTTAACTTTTCACAAGCGATATCAACAATGTTTGTTTGTTGACGTTGACTTTTTTCAGTCAATTTGACAGCTGGCTCAATGATGAATAGTGTAGTAACAAGCATGAACAATGGTAGAGTACCCGCCACATAAGGTGGCAGTAGCCAAACTTGGAACTAAATTTGACGTTTCCGCCATTGCGTGTTATTTTGTATGAAAGGTAAATTTAGTATTACCAGCGTTGTGTTTTTTGCCCACTCTTTGTAATTTTTATGTTTGTTAAGGGTGATTATAATAAATTGATTTCTGGAGTTTCTTGTTAGTTCTTCTCCAAGGGTCTCCGCTGAACTTCTTCTTCTCAATCGTTACGCTCTTATCAGAGCGGTCGTGGTCTTCATGACGTGGCATCTTGAGCAGCCGAAATGGTTGGTGAACTAACCTCGGTAAAAATATGTAAAGACAATGCTCAGTGCCATGTTTGAAATAGTTTTTTTACATACATACATACACATCACGCCTGATTCCCTGTAGAGGGGTAGGCAGAGATCACAGCTCCCCATTTGTCCCGATCCTGACAGACCACTTTCGCTTCATTGACATTCATACATCCTCTAATACACTCTCGGCGGTTATAGGTACTCCTCGTCACCTTTTTTCAATATAGCGTCTATCTGACTGTTACATATATGTCTTATTAGGCCGGCCCCTACGTAACCGCCCTTCCACTTCACTCATATATATTCCTTTTGTCAATATATAGTTTTTTTAATTTGTACTTAGATCATAAAATAACTTTCAAAGAGAGCTTATGATAGGGCCTATTTTGAATAAAAATATTTTGACTTTTGACTTTGGTATATTAATTTGTTTTATTTGAGTTTATAGCTCTGCAACCAAAGATCGTTACAAATGAAACCTCAATATAATGTATCGAGCCGTATGGCACAGTGAGTGCTAGTTTTGGCGTGTTTACTGGCAACACTGGATTACGCGACTGTGGCGACGCCTCCAACTGCCACCTTATGTGGCGGGTACTCTACTCGTGGTAAATCGCGTCGATTGTACAACGATTATTATTATTTATTAAATACACCAGCAGTTCTTCAAGCTGATGCGATTAAAATGTTTATCAAGCCTGTTTTTAAAACTGTTCACTAAGGTTTAAAACCAATCACAATCTCCGGAAGAGAGTCAAACATTTTTATATCACAATTATGCAAGAAGTGTTTTCTAGCACATATCTCTTATTCTTCATATTGAAGGTATACAAATCTTGCAAATAAGATGCATTGTAATAACCTTCCAGTATCTTACACGTCTCAATGAAGTCACCTCTTTCTCTCTTCCAAAGTAGTTCACAAGTTCTTTTGAACCAGCTTTAAGACCAGCAACAAATTTTGTCGCTTTTGTATGGAGTTTTTCGACAATTTCTATATCTTTTCGGAAACTTTTACTGACTTGGCATACAATTACTTCACATGAGTATTCATAATTATAAAACATACTTGTAAATACTCACGGCAAAAATATGCATGTGTTTTATCAATAAACTATAAATACCAGATAATATAATACCGGCTGTACACACTCGCCTAGACACCCCGAGGGAGGCCGAGGCCGAGTGTGTACATGGTGCTCTCGTCCGACCTCGCTTTCCCTCGTCTCGCCTCGGTCGGTCTCCAGAAGTTGTCGGTTTTTTGCGCCCGAGTCAAAGGGTCTCGTTGGCTCTCCGAGCGCGAGCGAGAGGGATCGTGTACACACTCGTTTCAGTGTCAGTAGCTTGTCAGTACTTGTTTCTATTGCGGTGCATGGTAACCATCCACCATCTCCTTCTTCGCCATGGCTTATGAATTTTCTTTTCATGGTAAATTTTTAAGTAATTGTAGTAGCTCACATCACATAGAAATATCGCAGCAGCTAATTCCACGTCCATTTGTCTCGAAAGCTTCAGTACAACTAAAAGAACGAGTGTGTACAGATATGCACTCGGCGAGAGGTCGAGACGTCGAGACATTCGCCGAGAGGGTCTTAACGAATGTGTACAGCCAGCATAATGAGTTTAATTTATGTTTGTTGAAATATTCATAAATTGAATTGACGTACATACAGCACGCATTGTTTAGCAACATTCTGTGTTTTGTTTGTAGACTACGCACATATTATATTATTTTTAAATAATGTCCGCGTTTTAGGAGGTTATGGTTAAAAATATTATATTAATAAACATGAGTTAGTTTTCGTACCAGTGCAAATTGTGGATAAATTGTATTTAACACAAGTCTTACTGAGATGGATAAATCATGAAATCTTTCAAACTCATTGTACATCAGTCCAGCTTTAGCAGTGAGTAAAATATTTATCAAATGTTCATTTAATTGTTTACAGTGCTATTCAAATGCTATAAATATTCTAATTGCATTATATTATTACTATTAATTTGAATACATATAATAACTGAACGTAATGAAAGCCAAATAAAAATAATAATGCGTAATTTATGTTTTGCTTTGCAGCTGCAGATTTAATAATCAACTTAAAAGATTACCCTGGCTTAAAAGAAAAAGATGTGGTGGAAATCTATCATCCCGAAAATGATTATCCGAGGCTACTATTACAAGTCTCTAAAGTGGATGTTCCGAACCGAGTTAGAGGTAAATAAACTTACGTTTTTGTACTTAAATTAATATATATTAATCTACACATCAAATATTTCTCTTTTTGTATAAAAGTGACTTTCATGAAGCCATTTATCAATACTCTTTACTAAAAAAGAAAGGGCTATAACCTCTGGCTACTATAAAAAGGATAATGTTTGTGATGTCAAGTCATTTAGTTATCTGACATATTTATTACAATCATTGTTCAAAGAGTAATTATAAGCATTCACTCTTGGATTGTATATTCTATGCAGAGAAGTTAAAGTGCTTTAATGAATATGTTCTATCACTTTACATTGTAAGTTCTTTAATAAAGTAATCAGTAGAACTTAATAATTATTATAATAACTTTTAATGTATATACTTATACTCTAACTGTATTAAAATTGAAGTTGTTGTACTAAATAGTTTTACAAAGTCTGGAAATCTGTTTTGTACTCTGGCATGTCATAGAAACTGACAAAGAGATTAGGTTTTAATGCTATTAGGTGATTGGCTAGAAAACTGTCACCAATCTTCTCACCCATAAAAAGTACACTGCTGAATATATGTCTCATGCAATTTCCCACTGAGATTTGTTTGCAAGATCTCCCCTCCAAGTCGGCCCTGCTGTCTTCTTGATGTCATGCTACCATCCGGTAGCTGATCTCCCCACAATATTTTACATTAATGCCATCACAAGTCCAATACATACTAAATAGTGACCAAGGGGATATTTTAGTGTCTCTAACATCAGTACACCTGAAGGGGATTAAACGACATGAATGTTTATGAATGTAAACAACATAATATCTTACTCTTCACAGACACAATCAGTGTGGAACAAAGTATAGCAACAACTTTCCAACTTCGGACGTTTGCGGATGTTCTAGTCAAACAGGTGAATGTGGCAGATGTGGCTCTGGACTCCGTGGAACTGACCTTCAAAGACCAGTACCTTGGCAGGTCTGAGATGTGGAGACTGAAGAATCATTTGGTAATTCTTTTGTGTTATGAGTATTCTTGTGATGATGGAAAGCTCCATTATTGTTATGACATTTCTGATGATGTTATAATAAGTTGGGAACTATATTTTCTATCACCAAAATTTATATTTGTCATCAAGTTGTATCACCTAATAAATGGATCTATCGCCATGAAATATTTTCGTTCTCAGATAAACAAAAATTGTTCCCAGGTATGAATTATCAAAATTAAGTTAATATATGTGTAAAATAAGAGATCGATAACCAATAAAATTATATTGCATTACATGAATATAAACTTCGTTCTTATAATAACAGTTTTGTTACTTAAATAATAGCTCTGTGCTCAGAATGGTAGATCTGTCACCAAATAAATCGATTATCGATCCCTGACTGCGACTCCTTTTTATTTGATATTTTGTCACCAATACAGTAGTAACATTTTATTTCGTTCAGATATTAAATTAATAGTATTCGTTACCAATTTAATACATCAATTTATAATTTTAATGAAAAAATGATCAAAGCGGCGGAGACAAATTGGCGCGCTTAAAAAATTGACCAATCCGGCCTCAACGATGGGTAGTAGGTAACTAGGTTCGATCACACGATGCGCGACACGGGCGGGTTAGGTTAGGTTTTTTTTTAAGAAACACTAAAGGCATTGTTCGCCCGTACCATTATTATAAATTTTATTTTTTTGTATCTTTATTCACATCTTTTTTTTTTAACATGAATACTCATATAGTCCAGTTTTATTATACTACCAAATTAATACTTAATTACTACTTACTACTTAATAAATTTCTTACATTATACGTGAAATCATTATTATGATCCTTTATACATATAATTATTTAATTCTATACTACGATTATATATTATTAATCACTTAACTGGTTAGGTTAGGTTAGGTTTTTATTTGCACTTAATGCAATTTTCTAGTAACATAATATGATTTATTGGCGATCTCTTTTAATTAGTTTGCTTAAATACTTATTAGGACACACCTATTATAATACACACAAAAACATTTATTTGGTACTAGACCTTATATCTCAGGATTTTAGGTGATTTATTGTGGAACTGATTTTGCATTGATTGGTGACTACATTTTGGTGACAGATCTACTATTTTGAGGACAAACCCTATTTTTTAAGAAACACAAAACGAATTAAATTGGTGATAGCTTAAATGATACCCTAATAAGTTTAAGCTATCTCATCTTCTGTCTAAGTCTCTCACCAAATTTCAAGCAAAAGTCACTAGGCGACTTACACTTGTTTTAATATGAATGTCTTATTGAACACACTGGTTACACCATTCAAGTGTTATATCTCACCATGCTGATAAGCTCTCTTTGCCTAAATGAGTCTTATTATACATTAATATGTAACACTGTACTACATTGCAATGTTTCATGCAAGTAATTTTACGAGTATCCATTTTAATAATAATATTGTAGGACATTATTACACCAATGAACTAGCCCCTTGGTAAGTACATTTAAGACTTGTGTTAAGGGAACTAGTCAACGTATATTTAAGAAATATATACTTATTATATATAGATAAATACATATATAGCATATATAATCAACGACCAGACTGGAAAGCAGTAGAAAAGCGTAGTTCTTAACTCTGCCTCCACCGGGAATCGAACCCGGGACCTCACGTAGCGTTCAGGCAACTAACCGATCGCGCCACGGAGGTCGTCAAAATTAAAAAATCATTTTAAATCACTAATATTAATTATTTGTTGTATAGGTTGGTTCCTGTGTCTACCTCCACAAAAAGATAGAGTACTGTGGTGGAGTGATCAGATGTCAAGTGTATGAAATGTGGTCCCAAGGTGACAGAGTAGCTTGCGGAGTCATAACTGAGGATACGAAGATAGTGTTTCGTTCATCCACTTCTATGGTGTATTTGTTCATTCAGATGTCATCAGAAATGTGGGACTTTGATATTCATGGTGACTTGTACTTTGAAAAGGCTGTCAATGGGTTCTTAGCAGATCTGTTTGCTAAGTGGAAGGTTTGTCAATCTTATATTATGTACTGATTTTTTATTTGGGCTAATATGAAAATATAGAAGCTTGGTTTAAGGTCATTGTATTTGAGTTGATTCAGAACATTCAAACTTTTTGTATTTATGATCAATCTGACCTAAATAACAGAACCAAATGTAATATTACTAAACTCCTCAACAACTTGACATATACTCAGTGTATGAGTTAATTCTAAAGCATTTAAATAATATTATATAGAGTTATATAAAGCATTCAATAACTTAGAATTGATTTTCTTTTTTCCAGAAACATGGCAGTAATCATGAGGTCACCATAGTGTTGTTTTCAAGGACGTTTTATGAGGCTAAGTCATTAGAAGAATTCCCACAACACATGCGTGAATGTCTCCAACAAGACTACAGAGGGAGGTTTTATGAAGATTTTTATAGGTAATAAATGCTTTACTATTTTTGAGAGCTGAATTAGTTTTTTATTGTATTTTAAAACTAACTCTATAAGATATAATATCCTGATGAAAATATAAACAGCCGCCTTTTACCCAGAACAGACAACAAAGAATTAGAAAGAAATTTAAAATGACTTGTTATGACTCATCAGATTATTTTTGAGGTATATAGCCGGGAAAACCTTGCAACCTTGCTAAATTTCTTATAACTCTATTCCCAGCAACAGTCTAAGTCAAGTTCAAATATTTATGCTTTTTTGGTTTTCTATTTTAGAGTGGCAGTACAAAATGAGAGATACGAAGACTGGTCCAACATTCTACAGCAACTCAGAAGACTGTTCACAGACTATAGAAAGATAGTGTTGCAATACCACGAACGACCCCACATTGATATGCCTGTTGCTATAAATTCTACCGCAGCACAAGGAAACTTCTTGGAGGTTCTGAATATGAGCTTAAACGGTATGTTGTGGGTAACTTCTTTGACAGTCTTATGTATTAACACTATTATTAATTCATTTCATTTCATTTTTTTTTTAAATTTTACGGAAGATGGAACAGCTGGTTATTGGCAAGACCTACAATTAACACCTTATAACCTTAACTTATTTCTGGCATCTCGTTGGCAGTAGAATGGGAACATTTAACAATATATACTTATATCTTAAGTAATATAGTAAGAAAATTTGTGCCTATAGACCAGTGTTTCTTTCAATATTCATGCTAAAGCGTGACCTAGTAGTTGTTATAGCGTCTCCGATGTTCTAAAGGATAATGTAGTATATATTTCGTCTAGAGTTCTATTCTCTAATAATACAATTTGCTTCCACAGTTTTCGAGAAACACTACCTGGACCGCTGTTTCGACAGAACAGGTCAGTTGAGCGTGGTCATCACGCCTGGAGTGGGCGTGTTTGAGGTAGACAGAGAACTGACGAACGTCACTAAGCAACGCATTATCGACAACGGGGTAGGCAGTGACTTGGTATGCGTAGGGGACCAGCCTTTACATGCCGTACCCCTTTTGAAGTTTCACAATAAGGATAATTGTATGAACTCTATTGATGACTATTCTATGCCACATTGGATTAATCTATCCTTTTATTCTACTAATAAGAAGGTAGCCTATTCTAACTTTATACCGAGGATTAAATTGCCACCAAGAAAGAGTCAGGAACCACTCCTAACGATGTATGAAGATGAAAAGAAAGGGAAATTGTTGAAAGAGGACGATTATAATTCGATTTTTGATTATGATGCCTACGATGCGCAAGTGTTCCAGTTGCCGCCGGCTCATAATACTTGGTAAGTGATAATTGAGATTAACATGTTAAAACACATAAGAACTGAGAGTACCTATCACGGTGGGTAGCTTACCTAGTGGAAAAAAGCCTTATAATCGATTTAAAAACATATTAACTCAGTCAGATTAAAATTCTAGATCCGACGTTTATTTTGATTTATGGTTAACTTATTAAATTCTAAAATAGTAGTTGTATTCAAATGCTTTTGTATTTACTTTCGTAAGTTTTGAAAACATTTTTGACACGTTTATTGTTGTTTGTCTGGAAGTAACGAAGCTCTAACTTACGAGTTTCATTGATACTGGTCTTCCTGCCTACTTCTGTATACTTATTTTTTTTATTGTTCAGCGTTCAAAGAGTAGCTCGGGCTAAGAAGACCTCAGTCGCAGGTTTAGAAGGTATCAGTAAAAGAGATTCGCCACCCGTGACGACACATCACAGGAAAATGTCCGATCCAGACATATATCACAGTCTCAACGACATTCTTTCACTCAATACAGGTAGTTGTAAGTATTTGGTATTTAACTATATTTAGTATAACAATATATTTAATATACAATATAGCAATAATTATTCGACAGGGACATAATATATTGTTGTTTTGGGCATTTCTGTCGGAAGATAATTAACACACCATTCTACTAGATTGTGAAGGAAATAATGTGTATAAATTACTTGGTGAAGACAAAATATTTAATTTGATATAAATTATATTTTTTTCCATGCGGCTTTATGATTTGTTAGTATGGCAACACCACTTTGTTTACGGATTTTCATTAATTTGTTTATCGAAATGTTCCATACGAGTATAGTGTATGCACAAGCGCTGGTTCTGAGCCCATTGATACAAACCCTCTGTGTAAAACAATGTTTCCTTTGTAAGCTGTCCATGTCTGTTATTAAATGTTTTTCTATTCTATAGTGACCCGTGGCTTCGACACAAACGACGTAACGGACTCCCCGGTGCCTAGTCGTCAGTCGCCAAGGTACTTAGGCTCGCCAAAGCCACTCATCCGGACTGGAAGGGCATTGATCAACCCTTTCGACCCCTCGCATGTCACTGTCAAGTTGACAAGTAACAGGCGGCGGTGGACGCATATATTTCCTAAAGGTAATGTTACACTGTAATGTAATATATGTTAGTAAGGTTTTGTTAAAGTGAATTGTAGCTAGATTTCTTAAATATCGTCACAGCATTTGAGGGAGTAGAGGTAAATGCAATTTATTGGACAATAGTCTAGTAACTACTAAAGTTACTTAGAGTATTATAAATTACTGCTTTAAACAACACCAATAGGCTATTTGACTGATTTTGAAAAATTGTTTAAAATTATTCATTGGTATATGATGAATACACCACATGTATATTTCTGCAAATTTTGCAGTATTTTTCGTTAAATATTGAGTTAAAATTTAAATTACAATATTCGCGCTAAAAACGCTGTTTCTGTAATGGCGGACGCCATATGATCTGCGTGACGTCACAGGCAAGTAAACACAAAGATCAAGTACGACAAACAAAAAAAATAGCTAGTTTACGGATTCACATAGAGTGTGTAATAAGGCGTATCAGAGAATTCCATATGTTTAAGCAACATTCAGTAATTAATTTAAATATACTTTGTGTACTTGACCATGTTATTATTCTTGCATGTGCACTATTTGAAGGGGATTAATAAACATAACCTATATATTTTGTGAAACAGCGACGGATATTAATATAAAAAGTAGCTTTATAAATAAATACTTAGATACATACACACCATCTTTTATATTTTTGAGCTTTGCAGCATAATAATCAGAGTTATTTTTAAAGAAAAGTGCAACCATAAATGCGTCTATCTTAGGTAGATTTCTATTGTCGACTTATACAAAATTCTTGTCCATTTTGACAGCAAATACTATTGTTTATATCACTGATTAATAGTGTCCTGTGGAATTCTTGTAAAAATAGTACAAGAAACGATGGAAATACGATAAAATCACTCTAGGTGCATAACAATAAACAATGTTTACTTGCGTGTGACGTCACGCGAGGCGTAGCCAATCACAGAGCGTTCTTGTGAAGGAAGAAATTCAAAAAAATATATGAATTTATTATGTTTATTTTGCAAAATCAATAAATATTTTCGGATAAAATACAGCTAAATATGGTTTTTTATATTATTACCTAATAGGATGACCACATTTAGTAACATAATTTTAGTAGCGTCAAATAGCCTATTGTAATGTTAATATTGGCATAGTGCATATACATTACGAGTATGTCTTAGATCAACACGAAACGAATAGAACGATTGACAATATAAGGTACTCGTATAGCCACAGATTCTTCTGATACAGATTTTAAACAATGTTGAAGATAAAAAATGACTTATTTTTATTAATATTTTCTGTCTTATAGGTCCAACTGGAGTGTTGATACAACAGCATCATTATCAAGCCCGCCCCGCAAGTGAATCGAAGCGGGAGGCATTAGTAATCACCACCCCTGTCAAAGAAAACGGGGTGATCAAAAATAATAATTCAACCTATCAAGTTGATGGTAAGTTAGAAATCAAAAAGTATGAAGTAAAATAGTAATTAAAATATCACTTTGACCCACCTTAAGTACCTTAAAGACATGATGTGATGATTTGCTAGCAACCCGTCACTAATATTTGATATCACAGTCATGACAACAGCCAATTGGAAGTCTGTGTTGAGTCTCCGAACTGTCATGCAACCGAAAGGCGTAAAAGTACGTCATATAAAGTATGTTTTCTTACATTGCTAGTTAAGTTTTGTGATACTAATTTATTTGATGCTGTTAAACTAGAATATTCTCTGATAAATAACGTTTTCTTACTATTCTACAGGTAACATGCTGAGTAGCAGAAAGCGTGTCACAAGTACGTCGGGATCTCACAGTATTTTGGGAACCCCTCAACCCGCGTCCAATAACTCTACGAAGACTAATAACGCGGCATCTGCCCTTATATGGGGAGCCACTGGGGAACAAGAATGGACCCCAGCACTCACTACAGGTATGTTATGATATGGATTAAGAGTACAAATAATGTGTACTAGATACGCAAGTACTGTGTACTAGATATGTACCAGTATAGTGTTGATACAAGTACTAGTACTAGATACATTATAACGAAAAGAGTACAGGTACTCAGTACATTAAGTATTCGTTGTGTAAGATAGTCACCTGCGTGTTTTAATGTAAGGAAAGTTTCGTGATATGATATGTAAAGAATACTTTATCTTTGTATGTAGGTATTTAAATAATGGTAACAAATATTGGTCTTGGGTTTTTTTTCAAGACGACGACAATAAAGTGGACTTAAGAACAATTAAATTAATTTGTATTTAGATTTGGATTAGTAACTCATAAATATTTATTATGGAAATTAGAACTCATTTAATTTGGTCGAAGTATGTCTTGTGTTTGTCCTGTTTTGTTTATATGTTTAGTTGGATGACGTGGGAGCAGAAGATCTTGAATCCAACTATAAACTCTCACCAGTTAATTTATTCTTATGATTCAAGTTGTTTTGTTCCCGAATATATTTAAGATCTCATCAGGATATGCAATGTACATTTTACATTAATATTATAACGGAATGAGACTAACATTTTCCGTATGAGTATAAGTTCTAGGTGTAAGTGTGTTTGATATTATTGCGAAACCATTTTGTAGCAATTTAGTCTACATACGGTTTACATTTATAACATGGATATCCTTTTACATTTTACATGAACTCGCTGCATTTCATGAAACGCACCTTTGGATGGAAATGATACGCAAGCGAGCCCAAATATAGGTTTGACCTGATTCATTCGATTTGCACTACATAAGTAGTTAAGCTATACCGTAGTTTTGTTATATTCATATGTAATCCTGCTGGAACTATATGTTTTAATATGATAGTGTATTAAGCGTCTCAAACCTATAAGAAAACAGATTGGCTTCGTAGCTTCAAATACATTGTCGTTGAGAAATAAACATAAAAAAGAGTTTGTGATTATTTCTCAGAATTATAGTTAACAGCATGTTTTTTTTATTTTGGGGCACTTAAAATAATGTCACTGTACTTTGTCAGAAATCTTATTTTGTGCTGATCATACACGGGCATATTCATACAGACGGGATTATATACATCAACTCTTTGGTTGTATAATGTTCCATGTAAATATGCGTACTCGGAACTTTTCTAAAAAGAATATATTATTTTATACAAAATCATTTTCATACCAAGCTTTTTTGGGAATTATATAATAACCAATATACCTACAACGGCAATTGAATATTAGATTAATGAAATTTTTGCTTGCATTTATGTAATGGTTTATATTTCATCGCAATCAAATATAGCCTGTGTATGGACGCCATAATTTCTAATACGTAACAATCTAATAATACTTATTATTTATTCATATACTATGTATTTAATAGATTAGAAATGCGCTTTGCATGCTTATTTAACTTATAGCAGCATCCATTATATTAATTAGAGGCATTTTAGATCATTGTTTAACAGTACTCACGGCCGAGGGAACATTGTTTACTCCATTTCAGAGTTCATTATTGAATTACATACTTTTTAATGGTTAATATTTTATAATAAAAAACTCTTTTATTTTTTTAAAGAGCTCTGATATGGAAAAATATTCTTTATGTTGTTTTTAATCGGTATGTTCATGGGTTGTAGATTGGTCAATAAAAAAGAGTAACTTTAGATTACCTGGTTTTCTGCAATTTTTATAAGGTCGTTTCAGCAATCACCTATACTGGATTTGTTTTGTAAATGTATGTTCTAATCTAAAGTTACAGATGATTGAAAGTAGTGAGTAGTGTACGAGGTAGGTAGTAGCAGTAGTAGTAGATAATATGGTTTTGCATGCTAGTTAAATCTCACCTTTAAACTAATGTTACCTGTCAATTTCCCCGCAATTATTTTTTATGTATATTTTCAGGCGTCGATTGGAAATCACTGACTATTCCAGCGTGTCTACCTATCACAACAGATTACTTTCCAGACAAGCGTTCCTTGCAAAATGACTATTTAGTGTCGGATTATAATTTGCTACCGGATGATGTAAATGCAGATTTTGCTGATAACAGAGCCATCTATAAAGATCCGCTTAGCACTAATGAAGTGTTTAAAGAACTTGTCAGTCAGAGATTGGCTCAGGTATTAAGTGAAATTTTATGCATGTTGGGTGGTTAGTTAAAGCATGAAACCTTATGGTTATTAGCTATTGTAATTAGTATATGCTTTGGATAGTTATTAGTATTATATAATCATAAACTATGTCATAAACATATATGTACTTGTTGTCACATCTATAAACAAATTTTAGTTTGTATGTATTATGTTCACATTTTACAGCTTTTTAAATCATTTTTACGTAATGCTTGATTAATGTATATGTAAATATTTTTGTATAGCACGTCTGTACATACATTTAATTTCCAATACTTCTAACACCATTTCTATAATTCCAGGGTTTCCAACTAATAGTGGGAGTGAGTGAAAATGACGTCATAGAGTCCCATTGTCCCTCGACCCCGGTCCCGCCCCCTTCCAAAGTGGCGCCAGCTAGCGGCAACCAAAGCAACTCGACGCTGACTAAGCGATACCTACTTTCTATTGGTCGGATATTCCATAAACTTACCTTGGTTGGTTCGACTATTACGGTCACCAGATACAGGCCCAGGTATTTATTTATTTAATACTAAATTTATAACACATTCGTGCCATTTAATTCTGTTAGGGGTGACCGGAACATGTATGTCACATCTGCTATGTTACTTATGAGAGCTAGAGGTGTGATGAGGTAATAAAATATTGGTAACGGATTGCTAACCCATACATAGAATACATTGCAGAAAGTTAGTTAAACTAGCTAGGTTGTGTTCTATAATAAAACAAGAGAAGCATATTGCTTATACAAATCAAATTGCAGACATTCTTCTCAAGCCGGGTGTGCGTATTGTGAAGAACAGAAGAGCATGTATGGAAAGGTTAATTGGTGTGAGTGAAGCTAGATAGATTTGTCATGATCGTTTCAGGTGCCGATCGATAGTATCTGCCTATCCTGTTGGGGACGTAGATGCGAGATTATATGTATGTGTATTGTGCTATAGGATAGAGGCGTGATTATGTATGTATATTGCGATATTAATTAAAAAATGTCTTAAAGTATCAACTCTATTTTTATCTCTAACTACTTTCAAGATCATGTTATCAACATATATCCGCATATATGTACTGTACAATGTAATATAATTGAACACACACACACACTAAAACTATTTTAATTTACAGGCATCCTTACCCACCCTTTAACATTCACTATCGCTACCGTTTCCACGCGCCTTACCACGACACTTATGAGGTATCCTGGGTTTCCTTTACGACTGAAAAACTAGAGAACTACAACTGGAATTACATGGACCATTACATCTGTACCAGAGGGGACACGGATTTCTCTTTAGTTGAGGTAAGTGGCTAAATAATAAATCCTACTACTAAAAACTAATGAAACTTACTCACATAAGAAGTTATTTAATAAAAAAGTGTTTTCTTGTTCCCTATCTGGAATTATTGAATTCAAGATCAGCAGCATTTATACATATGTATAACCGAACCCCTGTGTTTAGGTATATTTTGTCTGCAATATGAAAATCGTTATATATTACTAGTTATCAAAAGAGTTATAACAAATATTCCTTACCACATTGCCAATATTTTACAGCCATTAAAATACTGGCGCTTCAGAACGTTACTGTTGCCTTTGTTTAACCCGGCCACGAAGCAAATTATGGACGATGATGCCACCCACTGCGATATATACCCAACGCCTACGAGACAGGACTTAGAGCAGCTTACCGAAGGTTTTCTTAAAATGACCGAGTTATACTTTAATAAAGTTAAGAGACCTAACAAACAGCGGGTAAGTTTTCTTGAATTATTACATAATAGTCAAAACCTTACGAATTTTCCTATGATATTGCAATTGTATCTACCGGTAGTATAAATGATGTGATATAATTATCTTGTTGGGTGATTACATTGTTTGTATCTAATTCCTTTAGTATAGTCGTATAAAATAAAACTTTGTTTTCATTTTGGTGGGAATGTCCGAAATGTGTCAGTCAGTTTTTTTGACAGATCTATATGTCAAACGTTTCAATCATTCATAGACATCGTAGCGTAGACAAAGTAGAATTGGGCATGGTGTTGGACTGATACACAATTTAGAACAATAACTTGCATGAACTAAACTACTGGAACTAAACTTCTGTGACGATTAACAAATTGAGAAACTGACTCGAACGAAAATGTTTTAGTGTGTTTTTATTATTTGTGAATGAACTCAATGTGCATCGTTTATGTTTAATTTTCTGTTGAGTCCACATGCATGATGATTCTTGTACTAATGTCTATAATTTAGTAGTTGGTGGAGGATAACAACCGTTTAAATACCTATTTTATAACCTCTGATGACATGGTTATAATAAATGTTATCGGTCACTTGACAATATCTTGGTATTGAGAACGCGTAGTTTACCACATAATTATTTTTAGAAAAGTTTGATTGTCTATGCTGACAACTTTACGTCAGCCATTTTGATTTTAGGAAACGTTTTTACTAGTCAAGCGCGCCGTATTCATAAAAAACAATAATAATGAATCATTATTCACCAAAACGTTACCAACTTAATACCCCAATTAATGCAAATTGAATGAATTACTGTTACGTTAAATAAAGCAATACAAGTTTTTAGCACAGTCACATTCTATTCTCCTTACAGAAAGTTAATTCTACGTATAAGATATACTCGACTAGATTCTATATTAATCTAAAATTCATATTTTATTCTTAAGTCCTTGGCTGTAATTTTCTTGACAAAAGGTTCTCTTGCAATAAATAAACTTTTCCATGCCTGTTTATATATACAGTATTAGCCTAATTTTCTCTCCCATACCGACCTTAAACGTTTTGGTGTATCATGGTTCTAACTAAACGAACAGGGCGCCGTGCCGTCGACAATGGATGCACAACTGACCCGCCGCCGCCACTCGACTTCAATCCTCAGTAGGCAGACGGTTCAGGTATTCAGTCCCACACTCACGTGACACGACACTACTCAACGTCGCTATACATTGCATGGTGATGCCCTAAGAGTATGGAAATGGTCCTTTAAGATATTGTAACGTGTTTACCCTATAATGTTGTTGAGACCATTAGTTCAAGATGGATATGAAAAAAAAGGGTTAGAGAATTCATGTGTTTTGCGTGTTGGAGTTTTCCCTGCAAGATTTTTGCAATTTTAGTTAGTGAAATGAAATCATATTAAGATGTGCTATAAAGCATTCAAAGTTGATTTGTTTCCCAAAATTGTGTCTGATATTCAAAAAAGATGTTATAGAAAAAAACATAAAATAGCAGTGAACTTATAAGGTGATGTATAGAATTGGCATAAAATCAAAACTCGAGTTACTACGCCAACTTTAGGCTGAAATATTAACGTTACTAAGTCCTTTTAAAGCTGTTAAAAAACCCGCACTGCTTTTTATAATATCTGATCTGTGTAATGTATAGCGATTAACCCAAATTGGCTTTCAAAATTTTGATTTGGCTCAGTAGCAAATTATCTATTTGGCTTGAAATTGTAAACATATCTTGGTGAAATTTGCGAAAGTACTAGTCAGCGAACTATAGACTGAATTTACTGCAAACTAAAATTATAACCGAGTAACATCTACACTAATGAACTTGGATTTGACTGGAATGCCTTTGACGCTAGATATCATAGAAAACTAGACTGTGGCGGTTATACAATGTAAATATAATGTATCAGCACAGTTGGTCGCACTGCTACTTCCGAACCATCCATAACTTAATTGCACGATTAGCACATAAGTAACGTTTGCAAGCTTTGTATTTCTTTTTTTACTACACACTACCACATCATTCATACATTTGACATAGTAAGTATATCGTGGTATTAAAGTGTATGCTTGTGTGTAGGGTGGCGTATCCAATTCGCCATTCAGGGAGCGCGTTGGAAGTACGAGACTGCCGGATCGTCCGAGAGTGCGGCTTGATGCCGTGTCAGTAATCTATAGTTTATTATGTCTTTAGCTTCTTGGCAAACGCTGGCAATTTCACTCGTTCACTCATTCGTTTTCCGACTGATCTAGAGACAATTCTTTCAACTGTATGGGAAGGATCTATACGATGCAGTGTTGAGATAATTCACGTAATAATATATTCATCTTACCACAGATGAATGCTGTTTTCATTATATTACACAGCTTAATTTTAAAGTATAAGATCCTTGTTTCATAATAAGAACATGTGTTATTATGTAATAAGTATGAATTCTTGTCTCTAGATCTCTCATCAATCATTTAAAAGATCACTTACATCACACAGCAGACGTGTCCGATATTGCATGAGTCTTATACTTCAATATTGTCGCCTATTGTACCTCAATTTCCGTTATACTTCACACATACGGCTGTGGACATAACTAATGTAAACATTTCTGTGTTTATTGTTAATTGTTATGTATGTCATCTGCTTCTGTTACCTTTTCAATGTTTTATTGCAGCAAATATCACCCACTAAATCTCTTAATACTCCATTTACGAGGTAAGTGCTTATTAACTGTCCTTTTCTAACTTTATTCTTTTATTTACGAAAAGCAGAGGAAAATATTGTTTTTTATATTGTTACATGTAACCATATTTCATGTATTCTATAACTTTTTTTCTTCTTATGACAATAAAATAATAAAAAAATATAATAATAATCAAATAATGTTGGATAACGGTTTACTCTATTTTTCGTAATAATTCTCATGACTGTTCATCATAATATCATTCAATTGCTTTGCTTAGCATATCATTCTTAATGTTACATCTTTCTATTACTATTGGTAAATGTTAATAAATTATGTGTTAATTTAGAAATGCTAAATATTCTGTAAAATTTAATATAACTTTATTCTCCGTTAGAATGTATTTATATTACCTAAGGCTTAGAATTTATAAATCATGTGTTTAAGAATGTTGCAGTTTATTTTGTTTTTCTAATTTATCACACTTTTTAACTCTCTAAGAGCCTTACTAAAAAAGTATTTTTACAGAGCTGGAACTAAAACTGTTTTGGAACGCACTCAATCCAATTCTGGAGAGAATGATGATACGTACGATGATGGGTAAGTGTTTAAATCGACGTGCTCTCAGTGTATGCAAGTGTTATGCAACCAACTAAGAGAAACCCAAGTGACATGATAAATTATTCTGTCCCTGTATGTCACGTGTTACTTGTAATGCGAAAGGCGTCAATTATTAGTTCTCGCCATTGCCGTGTTGGACCTTTGATAAGCTTTTAAAACAGTGATGTTGATAAATATTACAGTAACCAAGAAATGTATAACTTTTTAGTTTCATGCAAATTCCTTTTTGGTTTACCTAGGTAATGTAAAGTTATATTGTTATTTGTAATTCTAAAATACTAAACTGGCTTACCACTTACTATACGAATCATTTAAACCGAGATTTCCTTTCAGTCTATCTGAACCCAAGTTGAAATCAACGGCGTCCCTCTCAGATATCATAGACAGGATGAGGAACCCATCACTCGGCGTAGGCTTCCTGCAACAGACAGTGAGTCTGCCTTCACAGGCCTTCGTCTCCATCTACGCCATACACTGGCTGGTGGCTAACATGGAGAGTTGTACTACGGAGAAGGCTACTGCTATTATGGAAGTTAGTTTACTTAATCTTATTAGACGAACGACTATAAATAATACATGATTAATTTCATAAGTGTAAAAAATTTGCAAAGAATTGTATAAATCAAACGTAATAGCCTTTTCTTGAGGATCTACAATAGGTACGTTACGAATGTTGATAGTAATAGCCACTTTACAGTCCAAAAATATCTATTACCTGTTATAGAATTGAAAAAGAATATTACTTGAACACGAATCCGCGACTGACGATGAAATACGAAAAGTACTATTATTAATTGTAACGTTTTGCTAATCTTTGTTACAGCGCCTCCTATCAGAGAAGATGATATGTCATGCTTCCGGGGATACTACCAAAAGATTTGTCGTCGGCTACTATATGTATCACATACTGCCGCAAAAGAAGGATAAAGGTGAGAAATATAATTTAAATTTACACTTACGTCATTCGATAGTATCGGCTTAAGTAAGAATTTTGTATTTATCTGCTTTTTAAGGAACCAACGTTTGTTTATGTGAAAGAAATCTTAATGTTGGTTTGTGACTAGGCTGTCGCCTAACTGCCAAAAATTCCTTCCTTGACTGAACGAACGACAAAGACCTTAAACACCTTTTTGGGTTCATTAGTTTTCTTTGTCGTCGTGCTTTCGAAGGTTTTTACCTATTTTAACATATCTTTTCACGAGAGAAGCAGTACTCCTTATGAATTCAATGCCGATCAACTATTCAACCCAAACTTATGTAGAAAAATAGCTACGTTAACTGTACTAATCAAAATGTATTTGTAACATCTCTCATTCCCTTTGTACTAATCGAAATATATTTTTAACATCTCTCATACCTTACAGAAATAACCGACTACGTAGAACCGTTGGGCGACCTAGCAAGTTTCGAGAATGAATGGATGGAAGTAGAAGTCCTAGGTCCCAGGTCTCCCTTAGTGCCTAAAGAGAAGATGTCGGGAGCCATAGACATTTCTGGGGCTAGCTCGCCGGTGACAGACGAAACCGGAGTGCCTGCTTTTCTGTGCGATAATATCGATCCGAATTATATGCTGCTGGATAGTGATACTGATTGTGAGTAGATTGGTTTGGAATGTTTTTCAATGATTAATCAATGTTTGTAGTAATTTAAAGATATGATTTCTTTAATATGGGATAAAATTGCTTAATGTTTTCATGTATACTTATTTTGAAATATGAAGTATTCCTCATGATGTGAAAGGGAATTCTACGTGAAAGGTTGATCATAAACCTCAAATAATATAAAAAATATATAAAATTAAGGTTGCAACTTGTTCCAATACATGTATACTTTCATCATTGAATACCCTTCAGGATAGACTAAACCTCACAAACATTATCTTTTTGACTAAATACTAAATCTTTTTTTTTTCTACAGTACCGCTGTACAAGAACACCCATTTGGACATCGACGTGAATAACAAGAGCGACCGCATAGAGTGGGGTCACGCAAGGTACCAGGCCACCTTCAGACCAGACCAAGCCTATGAGATGTGCATCCAATGGGCAGTGGCTAGCGGGAATATTGTGGCTGAGCTGGTAAGAATACATGCAAGATATCTGAAAATATAACTCTGTATATAGTTTAATTTACATACCTTTTTTGTGTCAATTCGGCGGACAGAACTTGGAAGACACAAAATTTCCTTAGATACTCTTAGGAAGATATCATAATATGTAAAATTATAGTGTCTGTAACGGTATTTATATAAACAGTCAATCACTAATTGTTTTAAAATAGTGACCAAAGAATTGTTACGTATTAATATTTGTCCTGATTTTTCTGACATAAAATTACATACATAAGGTTTTTATTACTTAAAATTTTAAGCTACGTTTTTCATTGCATGTGTTAAATAAACCAAACACCGTGATATATCTTAACTCATTACACTTCATTTGTCCATAGATTTGCGGTTGGGCGCGTAAGGCACAGAACTGCAAATTGCAGATGGTGCCCATACCGGCCGATCCTCTCGCATTGCCGTTCACGCCCAAATCTGACCCGTTAAGGGGCCCTATTTACGTACCTTTGAATGTGGAGCCCCTACTCAGGAATAAAGCTGCCTTGTTTGAAGGTAAACAACATATATTACTGTGTAATCACTACTAACTGTACTTACTACCACCGCGTCTCGGTAAACGTAGTGTAGGACGCCCCCCTGCCAGATGGACTGATGACCTGAAAAAAGTCGCTGGTAGTGGTTGGCTGAGGGCCACGAGTGATTGTGTTTTGTGGCGTTACCTTGGGGAGGCCTACGTCCAGCAGTGGACTGTCATAGGCTGATTGATTGATTGAATTACTACTTTCATTTCCCTTCAGTGTGATATAGAGAACGTTTCTATGGGAGCTTCAGATCATAATATGTACACGCGGTTATTTTAATTATATCTTAGCTCCTGAATCTCTAGAGTCGCAATGGGTTCATTGCCTATCACGTCCTTTAAATAAATAGCTCAATTTTGTTACCGCAAAGTTAATATCATACGTAAATGATAGTAGGTATAAATTATATAGAAAATAGATATTGAATTGTTATATTATCTATTTTGGTGACTTTCATTTTCTTTATTCCTTGGGATAAAGATATAGTAACCCATGGCCATATTTCCATTGGTAGTTCATGGGCTTTGATTGCCAAATCCCGTGTTCAGGTGGTGACTTATGACAAACTAGCAAATGACGCTAAGAGTTAATTATTTTAATATTAACATAAACATTCAACAGGTTTCTCAGAAGAAACATGGCTTGAACGTCTATTCCTGTTCCAAGAGGCCATAGTAGGAAGGTTTGGCTTCATCAAGTGTACAGTAGAAAGCACGTCTCACGCAGTGGGCGGCAGTGCGACAGTGGGTGACCACCTTTATGTTCACGTGACAGGAAACATGTTTATTCTGATACCTACTACTGTGAAATCCACGCCTAAGTCACTGAAATCAAGACCTACTATCAAGCCTTTGAATGCTAACAGGTAATCTGGATTTTTAGTACGATGAAAATGTGAGAAAGATGTATGTCAGTCAGATGGACGCCATTTTGAAAAATGGTGTCGTTAGAAGTAGTTATAACCGCCGAGTATGTGTGAGGAAGTGTATAAGTGTCAATGAGGCGAAAGTGGTTTGTCAGGATCGGGCCAGATGGGAATCCGTCATCTATGCATACCCCTCTATACCCTGTAAAATATTATAATGAGAGCAATTGTGATGTAAGAAACCTAGAAATATATTAGGTACTGTAAGTTTAAGTATAATAGTTCGTTTTAATAAACAATGTGCTAACAACCCTTCACTAATTGGTAAAGGAAGCTAGCCGTCTTATAGAAAATTTACTGATTCTGATATAGATTACTGTGCGAAGTATACATGAATGAAATAATGCCTTCTTACAGCAGTAATTTCTACATCATTTACAAATACAAGTCATTGAAATGTGTCATCGTTCGAAATCACACAATTAAAAGTTAATTGCATATAATTAGTTTTATGATTACACATCTTTTCTTTGAACGAGATATGAATAGTCAGTTGTTATTGTTATTAGAACAAGTTACTGTTCAACTGACGAGTATTAATATAAATGAGACAAATTATTACCAGTTTGTATTATATGCATGCATGGTGATTTGTGAATGAATTTTCTGATCGAATGCTATTGTGAATATCATTTTTTTTATCCAATCTAATACCTCAAATCTTACGTAGTATATAAAAATCTTTTAATATTGAATCCTTATAACTTGGCACAACCATAGTTCTGATATGAGAAATCATAAAGATTAGAGTAAAATAGAACAGTACATACGTATCATACTTATTTCTTATTTCGTATCATACTTTGAAGGAAAGCAAGGAAATTACAGATCCTGACAAATGTTGATACATTATAATATTGTATATCAGTAGCTATTGACCTAGTTATTTATCTATATGCCATTGAAAATGGGGTTGTGGTGGCAAACCGCACTTATATGTCAATCTAGAGGTCATAAATTTACTTATTAATAATGAAATAACTATATGTAACTCAAAATATCTACTATCAAAAGTACTATAATGTAGTTATCGTAAGATCTCGTATGCTAGTCTGGAATGTAAAAAGAATGCTAACTCGCTGCCGTACTTCCCGGCACGTCGTAAAAGACGATTAAGGAACTAGGGGTATATATAATGTATGTATTGGGCCATAGGCTGGCAACCTGTCACCAATATTCCATATGACATCAAAACCCCAATATATGTACATGCTAATAAGTGACCAAGAAGCTGTTTTCATGTCCCCAAGGTTATATCTCGTATGTGCCTTTTCATTCAGCTGTTGTATTTTATTTTTTACTATAGGTTTAGTATTGTTTTTCTAAATGTAAGACAATGATACACTTATCTAGCTGACAGGTCTTTGTTTTGTAATATTACTTAAGTTTTGCGTTGAAATAATAAAATAGAATATGATTAAATATATAATGGTATAACGTCTATAGGTATTTGTTACGAACAAAGAGATAATACGTTTCATCTCAACGTGTTATTTCTAACATCTTATCGTAGTCTATTTAGAAATAAGTACGATGTTTAATAAGAATATATCGTCCAATGAATAAGATAGAAAAATTCCGCATAAGTTATCCTGATCCAAGAATTGTATGTAATTTTTTCATTAGGCCACCAAGATTGAATTATTAAAAACAGTACTTACCTTATTTTATTTGTATTTATGTTTAAACTGATAATAATGTATGTGTTATAAGGGATATTAAAACTAAAAATTCTTTCTTAAAGTAACACCTATTAATAATGTTTATATGTTTTAGGTACCCGGTTCATTCGGAGATCGCGCCTAGTCCACACGAAGCCTACATAACTCGACACGTTAGCGGAAAGAACAAAGATGACTATGACAATAGTCGAAGGGTAAGCCTGACTATATATTGAGGATAATAATCTGATATAACAACGTTAGAAGTGTCTATAATCGCTGAGTGTTTATAAGTTGTAGTGTGTATAGGTTTGAATAAGATGGAGACGAATGGGGATTCGTGATTTCTCTCTGATTAAACTTCTATGGTCCTATTAATAAAAAGTTCCTACTCCTTACTACTACGAGCTTAATTCAAGACTAGCTACTCCTGGCGTTGAGCCGTATTAACGTTCGATTAAGTTCACACACTAACTAGGACTTGGCTAGGGACCACAGTTTACTAATAAGTAATAGTAGTTCAATATGACTTCAGTAATAGTGTGAAGTTGTTAATGGATTGGCAAGTGTCAAATTTCATCTTTCATTAGTGTACTTGGACCCCTGTAGAGAAAGGGCTTTGATGAGTATATAAATCGACAAATGTATCAAACTACATACATATTATATTAATACCATCTATGTTTAATTTTACTTTACTTAGAGAAAAAAAACAGGTAGTAGAAATGAAAACCCTCAAACTAACAAAGAAAGGATGTGCGCAAATGCATGATAACTCGAAGGTCAAAGCAACATTTACATATTGTACCATACAGTACTTATATTTTTACCTGTTCTTGTATATAATAACTAGTCGGTGGCTATAGTCAATATTTTCAAAAATATTTAAAATATTTTATACTACAATAATACATATTCAGTAACATTTTGTTTAACGAAAAAGACATAATATATATATACATTACGCCCGTTTCCCTATGGAAGGTTAGGCAGAGACTACGGATCCCCATTCGTCTCGATACTAACAAATCAGAATTGCTTGATTGACATCCATATGCTTCCGTATACTTCAACCACTTTCTCTTAACGCATTTGTACATCTCATTATACTCATTCGGCGGTTATAGGTACTTTTAACATCACCCTTTTTCAAATGATAAACATATCTACAACAATTGTAAGTTCCTTCAAATCCTTTCAAACTGTTCAGGTAGAAAGGGACCTTCAGAAAAAAGGTTCAGACCTTTTTTCACTGACTTACTAATAATAAACAATGGACACTGCAAAGTGTTCTAGAGATAAGAGCGAACAATAATTTTACATCATTGTTTCATTTGTAAAGTATTGAAAGTTAAGCTATATAAGTAATGCTTACCAACCAGTCCTATGTTGTAGAAACATGTTTCTCATTACATTATGAATCGTAATTCTTAAATTCAGTATTACATATTATAAGACAATATAAAATACTAATAATATTTAGGTTACTAACTCTTGTGATACATAATGTAAAGTGAGGTAGATAATTAACATACATACAATACATATATTCACGCTTATACGTCCCTAACTGAATAAGCAGAGATTATCAATCGCCACCTGGAATGATCGTACATATTTCGGCTTATAGATAAATTTACTGAGTCGTAAAAATAATGCTAGCTAAGCCGTTTTCCCGGCATGGCATGATGTGAGGGACTATTGGGTAAAGGAATATATTAAACGACGAGCTATACGTCACCAATGCTTTACATGAAATCAAACTGATACTAAAAATGACCTAGGAGAGATATTATCGCATCTCCCAGGTTCCGTCTACCCAGAAAGGGCTACAGATATGAATTTGTATGTATGTAATGTCTTTTCAGATGGGTTTCCTGTGGTCGTGGAACCACATGATTTCAAAGAAATGGAAGTGGTCTCAAACACCAGCAACAGGCGACGATGGCTTCCAGAACAGGATGTTACGTGACTTCAAACACTTCTGCGGTAACCAAGAGCAAAGACTCAGCCTCTTTTGGGATCGCTGTTGGGAGTTAAAAGAGAAAGCTCACGGGATTAAAGTCATTTGATTTATATGTAATTATTTGGTGTATAAAAATATGATTAGGGAAATAAGCAGTTGCTTATGATTGTATATAATGTATTGATATTTTGTAATAAAGATTTCCTATAACATTTTGTTTTATTGCCGTTTCTGTTATTTAGTAATATTGTGGGGCCAATTAGACAAATAGATCACGCCTCTTCTTATGTTCATTGAAGACTTGTGTTAAAGATACTAATAAATGTATATTGAAGAACTTAAAATTCGACATAGCTGTATCAATAGAACACATTGAGTACTGACTATCTGGTCAACACGCGGGTTCGAGGTGGCCTAGAATTACTACCTTCGCAATTGCGGAGATGGAAACCTGAACCTCTGACTACACCGCAAAGGTTAATGTTCGTGAACGCGTTTGTGTTTTTGTTGACGAACTTATTAAAATATATATATATATATATGCATAATCAACAACCACTGGAAGCAAAGCTTAGTTCCTAACTGCCTTCACTGAAAATCGAAACCGAACCCTCTCGATTAGCGTTCAGAGGGTTACCCATTCGCGCCATGGCCGTCGTCAAAGTAATGAAACAAGAATATTAGAAGGATATTTTATTGCTTACACAATCATACAAAAATAAGTTCTAATAACAATCCTAAAGTTTAAAGTCCATGAGAAGTTCTTGATCAGATCCAACATTGTCATGGTTTCATTAAAGGCACATTTTAATACTACACCCATACAATATCCTCACAGACTTTAAATGACAGTCCATAATATTCAGATTAATACAATCCTTCTCATAACTACATTTTAATTTATCAGTCAGCTCTATCACAAACATCCTTCGATGATACAACATCATGTGCGACTTTTAAGTAACTCTGTTTAGAATTTTGAGCAATATACATTGCATTAGGAATAGAAGGCAATTTCACACTTAAGCACACTAATTACATAAAAAATTGTACTTATGTACATAAATGCTATTACTAAATTAAACTAAATTCATCTAAAACCAACTGAAATGCCATGTTTATGCTTTGACAAACATTTACACCATAGTAGTGGCATGGACAGAATTTTGATATGTTAAAAATGTATTTATTTTTTACTGAGATCTCCAACATACACAAATAATGCTAAAAGATATAACAAAAATAATACATCTTCAAAAACAAGTACTTTTACAACAAGGATTCTAGAAAAAGTGTACTTCAATTATTATGTAAAAATACGTATTAATCTAGTGGATTAAGATAGTTTTCAAAATGATGGCACAAGAATAAGAAAGACCAAAGTGTTACAATCTTAGGTACATAACACTACTATAATCTCATAGATTTTGTTCACAAGTTCATACTTTGTAGATTAGATCTAAAATACAAACTAAGAATGCTTATGGAATGCTAGAACTTAGGGTCATGACACACTATTCCATAATCACTTCAAGATAAACATACTTGGATTTATTGCTTATGTTAATCAGGGGTTTAAAAAAAAGAAAAGTGGGCAATAGCTACATATAAAAGTAAAATAGGGTCTTGGTCTTATTAAATAAAAAAACATTGAAAATTATGAATAACTATTATCTAAATTGAACTAGGTAGGAATAATAGTTCATATTAACCAAGGAATAGTCTGCCTTGACCAAACTTGTATATTAACTATTTTGGCAGTTGAAAAATGGTCATGGTTGCACAAAAGAATAAAACTTACATCTACACCAAGCCAAACAACTTACAACTAATGACAAGTGGTAATAACAACATTAAGTATTAGATTGACAATTACGAGGCAAGATAATTTTGTATCTTATTTATTAAAGGTAGAGAATTGCCTTACGTACAAAAGCATTTGTGCTTATTTACGAAATTACCACATGTCAATTTACTTAATACTAATATCCTATTTCTTAGTACCAAACTTCAGTAAGCGAGTAAGCATGCTAGTGACACAAGGAACTTGTTTCTGTTGATGCATAGTGGGCATATCGGGAGTGTTTGACTCAAAATCTAGGGCTACCCTTTGACTTACAAATGTCAGAATAGTCAGTATATCTCTTTCTGTGCCAGAGTAGCGCAGTTCTTCACAGAGTGCTTGCATGAACCAGGATCCTCTTGTAGTATTACGCCATGAATAATATCCTGGTACAGTGGAGAACACAATGAGGAAGTCTGCATGAATAGGGATTCTATATGAAGAGCTAGATAACCCATCTGTCTCAGTACGTCCACGCAATGTGACACCACCATCAAGTTTGTCACCTTGACAAGCTTGAATGAAGAAGAGTTTAGGTTTTCCAGCCAAAGATGGGCATTTATCAGCTGTGAAGTAGTACCACAAATTATCAGGCTTGTAGTGTGTATCTCTTGCGTACAGCATCCCCATCTCTCCATGACTCAGCACTGCTATCAACAAACAGTCATTGTCCGAATGATCCATTTCAGATGTTTGCTGCAGGTAGCGATTCACATCTTCGGACTTCAAATTATGAAGAAGGGTCACGCGAAAGCCAAGGTTTTTAAGTACCTTTGCTAGGTTATCGCTGTCAACATTGGTTCCAGTGCGTGATTTAAGACTATGTATGTCGAAATGTTCGTGATTGAAAATAATAGCCATGCCCCTGTGTTTGTGGTTCATGTTATAGTAAGGAGCGTTCCTGTCTACAGGCATATTTGCGAAGCGACGAGGGACTGCAGGCTCATGACTTCCCCACGCGTCGCCTTCGTCTCCACCACCATTGGGCCTTTGTTCTTCACCATTGCCGTTTTCATTATTTTGAACCACTTCTTCTGTTAATTCCGACATTTTAAAACACCAAAGAACCCCGTATTTCAAGCACCAAAGAATTAATGAACACTATCTGATTACAACGATGTAATATGTTAAAAAAACAAACAAGTTATTTCGAACACGAACTCGCAATCTCACAACAGAATACAAATAATATTGCTGAACGAAATGAACGACGAATGAATGAAAAGATTGAACATAACGCCTTTTGCGATGCTTTGACATTTGAATCACGAATAGGGTTGTAACAACAATAATTTGAAATCGTCTACAATTATGAATATTATTAACTGGCAGATATAATTGTCTGATAAGTATTTACTACTATATTAGGATAGAGGTTAAGGATATAAGAATATTTGTTAACTAGAAAAAAACATGCAATATGCATCCTAGTATATTATATCAAAGATGTCAATAAGAGACCTTGCATATTTTGTTTACAGTTAGTTGCTATGGTAACATAACCCCAAATAATCAGTAATATAAACTCGGGTAAATAAATGTACAACAACATAAATTTCAAATTCAGAGATCAGATTAACAATGTCAATATTTCATGTAAAATCCTGGTGGTCGAGTGAAAAGTTACAAGATGTTACCGAAAAGAAAGGTCTTCAGAACGCCAGTTGTCTTAAAGTAGATAGGTTTCCAATACACAGTGATAGCGATTGTCTAGTTATAGCTGAAGATACTATTTTGAGAATTTATAAACCGAATACTGATGAATTGTCACAACTTCTTTTAGAGGTCGATTTGAAATTGTCGATTATTCAAGTCGATACAGGGAAGTTTACAGCGTAAGTTGATATCAAGGGATATCTAAGATTGATTCTTAAAAATACATACATTCCAGGTCTTTAATCCATTTCGGGTTAGATAGAACCTTGGAAACCTTTATTAGCACGAATGTTGGGGTTGTGATGTCACATAGAACTGGAGAGGTTGCTAGCATATCGCCCAATACATTCCATATATACCTAGTCCCTTTAGTCGCCTCCTACGACATGCCCTGTGTTAATCTGGATAGTAAATACATATAATGTTAACAAGGTGCCTGACTTTACGACATAATTTAGGGAGCGGCAGAAGGATTCAATTTATTCGGCGATGGGCTAACCCTATCCCCAATATTCAATATCGTTCCCCATACAACAATATTTAGGAGACCAAAAGGATATTATTATATGTATAATTGGAGTTCTGTACACCCCGAAAGAGATAGGAGAGCTTGAGTGTATATACATACCTACATACATACACATCACGCCTGATTCCCTGTAGAGAGGTAGGCAGAGATCACGGATCCCCATTTGTCCCGATCCTGACAGACCATTTTCGCTTTATTGACATTCATACATCTTCTCATACACTCTCGGCGGTTATAGGTACACCTAATGTCACCTTTTTTCAATATAGCGTCTATCTGACTGCTATATATGTATGAGTGTATATATGTATGGTATTTATTCTATTTCATTTGCAGAGGTGCTTCCGAGCGACAACTTATAATTTTACACCCTCAAAGTTACGTAGTTTACACATTACAACGCAAAAGTGGGCACACAGATGTAGGTAAGTTAAATAACGATAATCTTTCCGATCTCCTTCAACATAACATAAAGTTTAGTTCACATATCAGATATCTTGTGTTGGAATTGTATGTTAAAGCTACAGGTTTTCCCTCAACCCTCGCGGCCTAGTCACAGGTTCAGGTGTCCATCTCTGCAATTGTAAAGGTAGCAATTCTATTGCCACCTCTAACAAACGTGTTGACCAGATAGTCAGTATTCTCAATGAAATTGGAGAAATTTATTTATGCATACATAATCAATAGACTATCATTTTCCACTAAGTGCGTTGTTGTACATATGAACAAGTAGATATCCCAGGCACTTTCACAATTAATAATATATACTTTCTTTCAGGTGATCAAATAATCCTAAACTATGAAACGAAAATATCGTTCGAAAAGAGAACTTTTAATCTCACGTGCGGTTCCTTTGGAGGTACCAAATCCAGAGATTTAGTATGTGTACAAACTATAGATGGGTCTTTGAGTTTCCATGATCAAAATCTTACTTTATTTTCGTGTACTTTGGACAATATTTTGATACCAGGGCCCATAGCTTATATTAGTAGTTCGGACAGCTTTGTTATCTGCTCTTCTACTTGGATAATTGAAATTTACAGGTAAGATTTTCATATGTTATAATACCTAGATACTAGGTGCTAGGTGGACCGATGACCTGAAAAGGTAGCTGGTAGTGGCTGGCTGAGGGACACGAGTGTCCATGATTCGTGACGCATCCTTGGGGGAAGGTTTGTCCAGCAAAAACTGTAATAGGCTGATTGATTGAAATATAATTAGAAGATACTCACCTTCAATTTTTTATACTATTCTTCTTACAGTTATCAACAGCTTCGAGAAAAGAGTGAAGCTACGTCTCGAGTGAAAAGAATCGTACCCCAATGGATATACAATCCTGGTGAAGAAATATCGGACATTAAAGTTATTCAGGTAAACTTTTATCCCTTTAGCTCATTCAATTACCTTCCAAGTAACTTAGTTGCGTATTTACGAGAAATTTCGGAGGGAGACGTGGCCCACTGAGTCTTTAGGGATCTTTCCCACAGGCTGCAAGAGTCCAGCGGGGATCGCAGGGCTGGTAGCTTCCTCCGCCAGAGCATTAATCTGTCTATTCAGAGAGGGAACATTGCCAGCTTATTGGTCACTATGCGCTCCAATGACAGCTACATTTTTTTAATTTATTGATTTATAATTCAATTTATTTGTTAAATAAATAAATGTGGTAGCTACTTAGCATTCTATTTAGGCCCTAAACCAGTACGGGATGTCATAATTAAGTAGGTATGACCAGAAACTCATTAAAATATTCATGAATGAACAAAAAAGTAGAACATCTTTCAACAAGTCCTTGTAATGTAAATGATTTAGCTAGACTCTAGCATAATATTATTTTAATTTAATAAGTAAGTAACGTACACGTGTAGTTATGGACGTAAATGAAAAACTGAATAGCTATCATTCGTTCCGGCATGTCACAGAAACCATCAATAGAACATGTTGGTCGATGAGCTAGCATACACAAATATTTATATCAATGCCATCACGTACCTAACAGTTGTGTGAAAGATAACCAAGGAAATTCTTGCTTCATCCACTTCATTTGTTTTCACTCCGAAAGGGAAGGGTGTTTATACACATTCCCTTTTTATTGTGGCAGTGTTAGTAAGAAAATGAGTCCCACAGTCCCATCTTGGAAATTTCGAAGGCATGTTACTCGTAGCTATGGGGCAATCGAAGCCGCGTTTCATTTGATTTATTCGATTTCGATTCCTGGTGGAGGCAGAAATAAGAACTACGCTTATATATGCTATATATGTATTTATCTATATATAATATGTATATATTTCTTAAATATACGTTGATTAGTACCCTTAACACAAGTCTTAAATGAACTTACCAAGGGGCTAGTTCAATTGGTGTAATAAAGTCCAAATATGATTATTATTATTTTTTATGAAAATATGTATATAATTTATATATGATGTGACCTACTCATGTTTAAATACACTTTCACCTATATGATCCCACATAATAAACGTAAAACTTCTTCGGTTGTTATACGAGATCATTAAAATGTAACCATACATTGAATAATATTTTTTCAGACGAGTAATAATATTTCTACGATACTAGCTTTAGGAGAGAGATACCTTTACAGTTTCCAAGACAATGGTCTCATGAAGTACCTGAAAAAGTTTGACTACGTCCCTGTGTGTTTTCATGCATACCTGTTAGGGTGGTACTATGGTAAGTAATATTTATGATATGTGTGTTAGCCGACTGTCCTTGGTACACTGATACTATTCAAATAAAGTACTGCCTATTACGATTTAGCAATTGATTAAAAACATTAACAGAAGGCCAAATATATGTCGGTAAATGAATATTTTGCTACATATGTATTCGTGAATTAAGATAGAAGAAAAAACGTTAGCTTAATCTTAAAAAGACCCTTGATATATTTTTTCGCATAAATATAAGTAGATGTTGAATTTCCAATTCCAATTGATGCCTTAATAGCACCCAATATTTTAATAAAATTAACGATAAGTAGAGTATTTTAATTCCGCGAAACTGAAGAAAACTACTGACATATTTTTATAATACAGAGCCAGGAGCCCGTCTACTAGTAATGGTAGTATCAGAAGACTCCAAACTCTACATATACGAGGGAACCACGCTGCTTTGGTCTTGTGATCTATTACACACTCCTATCGCGATATCGAGATGCTTCGTAAAAGGTTTGTCAGGGGGTCTCGTTACACTTTTGCCAAATGGTGTCATTAACATCAGTTACATCGGTACCGAACCTGATTTGAATCCTGTAGCAGCGACAATGATTAACGAAGCTATTGACCCGGATAGTGTGGAAAAGCAGCTTGATATTGCAGAAGAAGTTCTACAGAGGAGAACGCAAAATGATGAAGGTATAATATGTTTGTTGATAGTTTTTTCTTTAGAGTAGGTAGCACTAAATTACCATTTTATCCAATCTTCTGATAGTTCATAACAATCATGAATTCATTAAAACGCGATGTTTTCTTGTAGAACGTTACTGAAATATAGCACATTCCTCAATAATATAAAAACCTGAACAATGGTAACTGAAAAAATAATAATAACACATTAACAATCATAAAAACGGAGCTTTACATAATAATAACAACAATGTATTTTATAATGTAAAAACATTGTTCTTCCTTTACAGTTTTAGATAAACAAGACAAAAGTTTGGAGGATAAACTTAACATCAAAGTAGAATTTGGGAAATGTGTTAGAAGCCACGAAAAAGATTTCGAAGAAAATGAGGACCTAAAATCTATACAATGTCCAATGTACATTACAGTAAACTGCGTAGAACCAAAATCTATATCAGAACTGCAGATAACTTTACATTGTTCATTGCCATTTTCTTGTAAAAATACTGTAATATGCCTTCACGAGATAAATGGTACTGAAATAATTGAGATGCCAATTACATTACAAGATGGTACAGATATAAGCGATTCTGTAGTGAAAATATTATTTACTTTAACGAATGGATTTGGGAAAATTATTGTGTTTTCTAAGGAGGTTACTTTACCTATAAGTTTATATTGTTTACCAACTAACGAAGAATTTGAAGGGGAAGATAAAATTCTGGTAGATGTTGTTGTTGAAAATGATTGTGTAGATTTGCTAACGTTGTTAATGGGTAAGGATAGACGATAATTTTTACTATATTTAAGTTTATATAAAATCTTCTATATGACATAAACTTTCAAGACCATATATCCACGCGAGGTCGACCAAAACATTGAATATTAAAGTATATAATATTAAACCTTAAACTGTTACTGATTCAAAAGCAAAGGGCTCTACTACTGAACCATTGAGTAATAATAATCATATCTACGTAATTCATTGCAGATTTTTCAAAAGAAGAACTAATAGAGTATGGAAATACATCAGAACAAGTAACACTGCAATTCCGAACAAGTAAAGATCTCTTCATATTAAAAGCAAATGATAAAACATATTCTATAAACACAAATCACTACGAAGCAGTTATTCCTGTGTTACAATATTTGATAGGGAAAATAAATGAACACAATTGGAATAAAATAACAAACGTAACATTTAATGATGGTGATACAACCCTGGTACAACATTTTCTAAAATCGGTAGAAGTACACGCTAAGGAGCGAATGAAATTAAAAACTATCGAGGTAAATAATAATATAATAATTTATATGAATAATCCCTGTACATATTATATTTATGTCTCGTATGGCAGATAGAACCTCGGAAACATAATGTCCCATCAATTCATTTGGCACAAAGTAAACTAATAGCGATTTCCGTTCGAGTGTCACAGACAAACTGTCTCGCTATGAAATTATGATGACACTGTCTCGTAAAAGTGTGGATTATGATATTAGATCATGCAACATAATGTAGGTAATATTTATCAATGTCCATTTTCAGAAAGAGCTGTTGATATTACAGCGACAGTTTACTCTAATACAAAAGAAGCTGCTAGTTCAATATGGTTCCACACCTCCAGGCGATTGTGAACTATTGGAATACCTCATGAGGGATACGTATGAGAGAATTAAAACGTCGACGCATGACGTACAAACTCTACGTCAGGAAGTATATCGGTAAAGCACATTATTCATTCATTCATTCGTTCAATTTACTTTACGAGTTTCAATACATTCATCATGTACTAGAATCCTTATTTCCTGGGAGGGTGGATGGAAAGACTGGATAACTCATCTTTACATGTTATCAATTTACGAGTATTACCAACGATAAATTTCAGGAATAAGGTGCGTGATAACCAGTTTTTTTTCATATTTTTTAGTACTAGTCGATGGCACACGTAGGTATAAATCTCGCCCGTTTCAGTACGAGGAGGAAGAGATCAGAAATGTCGTATTTCCCGTTATGGTTCATAAGACACGTCAATTATACTTATTTGCATATATTTTTTTTATTTTAGAACAGGCAATAAAATGGGAGCTTTAGGCAATCTGATAATATTAGTGGCCAAATCAAGATCAAGTTCACAGATGAAAATAAAATCTATCGAAGAAATCTTATGGTACAACGCACTATACGAGGACTATTCAGTAAGTTCTGAAATAACTCTTATAATATATGTAGTAATGTTACATTCTGTTGTTTATAGGAGAACAGTAGATTAATTTTACAATAGTTTTATAGTCGCCGAAATTACGAAGATGGACACGCGAACCTCTGATTACCCTGCGTGGGGGATAATGGTCGTAGCAGCAATTGTTTTTTTATTGTTTGTATTTATTATTTAACTGTATTCTTAATATTTACTATTTATAAAAAGAAGAAGACATGTTAATGGAAACGTAAAGTTAACACTATTCTTTCTAATCAGTACTTAATTTGCAGGACTGGGAAGAGAATGTATCACAAGGGTTAGTTCATATTTTAAATATGATAGAAAAGTCTGGCAAAGATATAGAGAAACTGGCTTTTTCGATAGACCAGGATATTTTATCTGCAAGTAATTTGAAGAGATTCTTAAAGCAGATTAAAATCATATTAACCTCCTTGTTAACAGGTAAGTTAACTCTATCATATTGATTGAATAAAACTCATAGCGAAAAATATTTTTAAGCTTATAGTTGCAATGTCATTAAATGGAATATTTGTGGTAGGTTGTTACCATCATCCAATACTTACTATATTATGCCCTAGAACCTATTTTGATTCTTCATTTTCACTATCGAACCCACTCTAGGGAAATGGTCGTAATCTGTTTGTTAAAGCCCACCATATCATTTGAATATTGCTTTATCCTAGCTTTAGAAGTATTATTTAAAATCATGTTATTGTTAGATATAAACATAATAAAAGGTGAATTGAAACGTTTTCTGAGATTTCAATTATTTATTTTACACAAAATATTTAATAGATAAATTAATTTACAGATACGGCGAATGAAATGAACAGAGAAGACAAGATAAGTAGAATAGAGGAACTAGTTGAAGTCATTTAGTAATTTAAATGTATTTCTTAGACCATAAGTAAAAAAAACAGTAACATTTCATATTCAGCATGCACAAGCCGATATATCAATCAGTAACAACTATTAACCATATTTTTAACAAGTTAATTAAAGAATATTTTTAATTGTCATGTAATTTTCATCTATTGACTTATGGCTTTTAATGTTCTAGCAGGCTTACGTATAAATGCATTTTTAAATATATTGGATAAGTGATACTTTAAATAAATAGCACAAAGATGAGTCCCCTAAATGACAATAGCAATGGTGTAAAGTAAAAGATTGAGATACAGCAAATGTACCAATATTAATAGAAGTTGATTTCGTCATTTCTTCTTGGCGTCCTTAAGACCAGCCCCTGCGTTAAACTTGAAGAAAATTATATCGCCGTCTTCAACTACGTAGTTACGACCTGGAAAACATATATTTAATATATGAAAAGATGATTTTTGGAATTTGAAATACATATGTAGTTGCAATTACATTACCCTATGTTTTTAAGTTAACCTATAATGTTAATATATATATAAGGAACTTTATGAACTGGGATCGACATAACACCGGTGCCTTAGATTATCTACAGTAACATGCCGAGTCGATTCCTTTTTGGTATCATGGAGATGGTGTCTCTTTGACTTAATTTTAAGAGATTCGCGATTTATACTCATGATTAATAAGTAACGGGACTTATCGCGTAAACGTCTGGTTAATAAAGGTAACTTTATTATTTAAAACTTGCGCGATAAGTCCCGTTAGTTATTAATCTTTGACTTGTGTTTGTTTATTTGTTATTTTTTGTTCGGAGCTGTCTCTGTGTCAAAATAGATGTTTTCTTTATCTATCTCTATCTTTTTCCTTGGTCCACTTACCCTGTTGCCGGTATTTGCCGGCGGCCTTGCAAGCGGCCTCGGTGCCTTCCTCCTTGAAGTCCTTGAAGTGCATCACCTCGGCCATTATGAAGCCCTTTTCAAAGTCCGTGTGGATCCTGCCCGCAGCCTGAGGTGCTTTCGTGCCTTTCTGTGGAATGAAAAGAGGGTATAGTTAGAAAAAGCACGAACAACAGGGGCCTTAGTACTCTAATGCTTTTTGCTAAATAACAGTTCAATATTAGATTAGTAATAGTGTGAAGTTGATAGTAAATTAGCAAAAATGATAAATTTGGCAATTTTAAAGGGAAATTTGACAGTTTTGGCGATTTCAATGGTGAAATTTGACACTTTTGGTCATCTGCTACCAACTTCACACTATTACTGATCTGATATTGAACTGCGTTTGTGCTAAAACGCATTAGTGGACTACGGTCCCAGAAGAGCATGTATGAGAAGATCGATGGGTGTGAGTGAAGCAAGAGAGATTTATCAAGATTTATCCAGGTGTAGGTTTCTGCATATCCCTTTGTGGACGTATAGGCGTGAATATATGTATGTAAGTAAGAGTGTTGGATGGTTGTAACAAAACGTAAGTGGTATTTCAGGATCGAGAATAATTTAGAACCGTATTTTCTAAACCACGAACATACAAACAATTACATCACGCCCTTTTCCCTATAGAGGGGTAGGCAGAGATCACGGATTCGCATCTATCCCGATCCTGATAAAACACTTTCCGTTCAATTACTCTACTCAGCGGTTAAAAGTACTTCTAACATCACTTTTTTACTATATGGCGTCTATATGACTATCATTTATACATAACACACTTACGCTTCACGATTAGTGTATGCACACTCCTTTTATTTCTTTCGAATGGGTAGTCAGAGTCTTGAGTTCCCGTCACCGAAACTTCTATGGCAATTGTCTTATGTCGCTTAACACGTATAGTTTAAACTAACCTGAATGGTCCAAGCCTTGACCTCGTCAGGACCAGCCGTGAAGAAATATTCCAGTTGCAGAGCCTTGTACCCTTGCACTATGATCTTGTCTAAAGCACTGAAATTGTATGAGCGACATTAAGAACTAATATTCTTTATATATATGATACATGTTACATTTGTACTGTAAGTTATAAAATGGACATTTGTAGACAGATTACAAAATTAAAAAAAAAGGTAGCTACGAAAACTTGCCCATTTATTCGAACATGGACATGTGAGGAAAATGTACGAGTATGTTAGTTATATTGCGTTGTTTTTATAACTTTTTATTTAATGGTCAAGTATAGAATTTTACTATAATACATTTTAATAATGAAATCTTTACAATAAATTAACAAAATATTTACAAACTTAAAACCAATTAAAATAATGAGTTTTAAGTAATCTTATTTACAGTGACAAACAAAGCACATATAAAATATATTGATTAACATATTAAACTATTTACAAAATTATTTATAATCTTTTATGTGTGTGTATATGTGTGTGTTTTTGTTGTGAACCTATCGTTTTTAATTCTTATATTAATTCCTCACGTAATAGTTGTCTGGAAGTCCTGGCTCTACACCTATATACCACCTATTATCTTCGTTAATGTTTCGTGAACATTGTTCATGTTTAAGAGATGGCAATAACGAACTAATTGATTGAACATAGAAACGTTACCTAGTAATATTATTCTCCTTGAGATACTGGTCTCTCTCAGCTGGCTCCATTTCCATCAACTTGGTCTCCAGGGCTCCGGAGAAAGGGATCAATGGAGCGCCGGGGTCGTTCTTGTCAATCCATTCCTTCAGTTTTGGCAGCCTGGGGGATTAAGTTTATATATTAACTAGCGACCCGCTCCGGCTTCGCACGGGTATAAAATTTATAGCCTACTCCACTATTTAATGGATGTTATTATACATATAAACCTTCCTCTTGAATCACTCTATCTATTAAAAAAAACCGCATCTAAATCCGTTGCGTAGTTTCAAAGATTTAATCATACAAAGGGACATGGGGACAAAGAAAGCGACTTTGTTTTATACTATGTAGTGAAGTATTATTAAGGTATGAAAGTTTAAAAAGCTTGTTTTGTTAAGTAATTTATTTAAATACAAGATGTTGTAATATATTTCATATAGAAGTAGATTTCGAGATGTTCCGTGCTCATCTCGGACATAAAAAGAATGCTAACTAGCTGCAGTTCTTCTCGGCATGTTGTAGGAGGCGACTCAGGGACTAAGTGTAAAATAAATCTGTTGGGTAATGGGCTAGCGACTGTTCAAATAAATCTTTTCTTTTTTTTAATATGTTTGGATGTAATTTCTAGTCATATTATGTCACATTTATCCATTTGACATCCTAAGATCAATGTTATAATTCTATGCAATTGTAATAACATTAACCTCTGTATTTTTAATCACTTTACCCGCCAAAGTTAAATAAATACAGACAGATCTTCCCTTTTCGTGTAAATTATAATTTTTGACCTCTACAAATAATTAAATACAAACACATAAAAAAACAGTGACAAATCGTATCTACATATAACGTACCATTTATTTTTCTTCCTAATGTAGTCTTTCTCCGATAGATTGACCAGGTACAAGGCGGGTTTTGAAGTCAAGAACAAATATTTATTCAACACTTCAATCTGCAAGTAAAGGTTGTATATTTAGAGAGTAATTGTTCGTATTATGTGCATTATGCGAGAGCACATCTGTACAAATAAAATTATGTTTTATTCATTTTACTTCATAAAAATATTCAATGACAGTGAAGCGTATATTTGTGATAAATATAGTGATTTATAAGAAACAATAAAGGCGCTACGTTTATATATTTGTCAGTAACAGTCTAAACATAAAACCTTAAAAAAGGTTGACCTTTAGTTCATGAACAAGTTTAGATTATAAATCATGGCAACACCTAAAAAAGCAAATGTATTAAAGAGCTTACGTATCGTGTGGCCATTATATATAAGATTAATTTATTTAGAGCTATTTACTTAAAAAAGTATCTAATATATATTTTTATTAATTCTTACATCATTAGTGCTCCAGTCGGCAAATCGAATGTGTTGTTTATTATCGACGAGGACAGTCTTGATTTTCGCCAGCGTTTCCTGCAATGATACAATAATTCAGTTAATGCACTCGTATTTTATGTAATATCCGAGCACAACAATACATGAATTATTTGTAGGAGTAATTATGCACATTCTTCACCAAAAACCAAAAAGCATTTATCTGAAAATGCGAGGGCAGAAGAACCATGTTTGTAATCTCAAATTGTTTGTTCTAAAATTATTTACGTACAACTGCATTTTGTTGATAAAAAATATCTCTTTAAAAACCCCACTCACTATACCACCCCAAAATATCTTAAAACAAAATAACGCCACTTACATACTCAGGCTTCAGTTTCTTATCATTGCCCCTATTGACGGCGCGGTCCAGTTTATCCAAGTTCTGCAGAAGTTGTTCTTCATCTTTCTGGCGTAACTCTTCACCGATGGTCTCCAGATCTCTGACGGGATTCACTTCGCCGTCAACGTGGATTACGTCTTCGTCGTCAAACGCACCTTTAAAAATAATTTAAAAAAAATATAGTAAAATTGTTATTGCAATATTCGATAATAAGTCTAGGTTGGTAAGAATAAGCATTATTATTGGCACTAAATACTTTAAATAAATGATTTCTATATGCAAATTATAGTTAATATTTTACTAATACATGCATAATTGTATTTTAGGCAGATAATTTGCGCTTCTCTCTGGTAGTAGGTAGAACTAGGCACTCTAAATTTCGAAAGAGACAAAGAAACATATTTATTCAACCACACCAACATCGTTCAGTATTTGCAGTGAAAGATTTTGCCTCAGCATCCCGTATAATTAAAACATAGGGGATAATATATGTTATGGTGTATAAATGTTCCCACTTACGGCACAAATTGAATATGGCGTCACAAGCCTTGATGTGAGACAAGAAGGCGTTTCCCAAGCCCTGTCCTTCCGCAGCGCCCTTCACCAGACCAGCGATATCCACCACATTCAGGAAAGCAGGCACCTTGCTGCAATTATACTTTTATGGTTAATAAAAGGCTTTAAATAAGTTCCAAGGATACGTAGATTTAATTTACTGTACTTAGTTGAAAACAGAAGGGAACTTGTGACCCTTCTCAGTAGCTTTGCACAGTAGAGTGGTTGCGACAGTCTTGATTATTTATTTGTCAGAAAAATTCTCTTTTTTATATAGATCTAGATAGATAGATTTAGATCATACCCGTTTCCACGTAGATGGATAAGCATCATGGATCACCATTTCTTACACTTAAATACATACATCAGAAGTTCGACTTACTTTTACTAGAAATTAAGCCCTGAATAAAAGAGTGAGATCGCCTCATATTTTTCTCTTACTATAGAACAAGGTGTATTTGGGAAATAGTGTAAAAAATGACAAAACGAAGGTAAAAAGCTTCATATACTAACCTCACCGGTTTGTGAAACTCGCACAAGTAGTCAAACCTCTCATCAGGAACTGGGACCCTACGTGCTGAAACAAATGAGCCTATAAGCCATGTGAACACTGAATAATCACAATTATATTCATGAAAAAAGTCTTACTTTTTAGTAGACGTCAAAACCGCAACAAATAGGGGAAATAAAAGATTCATTTATCAAGTTACAATATATTTAAACATTAACTGTAAGAATTAAAATAATAATAAGTTTAATATTCCTTTATTAATTGACCAAATTAATTAGGTCTATAAATTTCAGTCATTCCAATTCATCAAACGCGGTGGACAACATTTAGGATATTTGATAAACGGGTTGTCCATACTTCGCAAAAATAGGCCCATATCAATAACCATTTTGCAGTAAGATACATATATTCTTTTGCTATTGTTATAGAGCTCTCGTATTTTCGGATCGCCTTTAGGGTTAGTTACTTTCAAATACAAGCCAATAAGGATGACGCCGGACACTTTTACGCTGAGACCAGGATACTTTGGTCTTATAGCGTTGACATAGCAGCAAGCTTCCGTGATTATGTTGCCTAGAGTTTGTTCTAAATATCCAATATTAGGGAGCATTTTCAAGTTCGTTTTAGGCATTGCATTTGTCTCATTAAAAACTGTAATGCTGGCAAATAGGTGTGGTTTTTCCATAAATTCATAGAAACAAGTGTGGCTGCAAAACATATAAATTTTACCACAATATGCTGCAGCTATATTTTTATCGCCTAAAATGAGTTTTCGAGCCGGCAAACTTTTAGCATAACAAACGATGCAAATTCCGTTCTCGTATATCATATCATAATATACATGTTTGACTTTTACAGGTATTTCAGGAAGTTTAATGTCCTCGTGTAGTAAGAACCTGTCAGGATCTTCCATAATAATTTCCTTGTGCTGTGGGCAGGTCCAGTAAAAAACTCCTTTGTATTGTAAAATGCCACCTCGACTTGCCGGGTAATCACTACTACGAATTCGATTTAAAAAGAAACAAAGTGGACACAGGTTTTTAAACGGTGACATGCGCCTGTTAAACTCCGTTTTAGATATTGTTAACTTGTCCATACAAACGATGGTCTTTTTTACATGAGTCAAGTAGTAATGTAGATGATCATTGAAAATATTTATTTTCTTAGAAGCATTATGGACACATAGCCACCGTGAATCGTGACCGTCAATCTCTTCTAAATTATTGTAATCTTCAGCTATACAGTTTCTTAGTCTTGCGCTCTCACGTTTCCAAAACTCCCAACGATATTCTACGTACGGCTGTGAATACGGCGGTTGGTACTTCAATATGTCGTAATGTACATCATTTTGGGAATATTCAATTGCTTTTTCTTTGTCAATTTTAATGTCAAATATTACGTCAGGAAAGAGTCCGTTTTTGGACAAAAAATTGGTGTCTAAACCAGTTTCTGGGAATGCATCATAAATAACACCGTTGGTGAAAGGTCGGTACTGATTTGCCATGTATAAAATAGCCTCTAATATCATAGTGGAAGGTACGCATTCTCCGTTTTCCAGTTGGGATTTCATCTTAATGCCCAATTCTGTCCAATGCATGTTGTCTAAAACGTATCGAATGACCTCTCCTTTTGACATTGGCATAAGGCCATAAATTTTGGACAGCTTCGACACTAATATACTTTTTCCTGATTTAGGTGGCCCTATAACACTTATACGAATAGGCGACGGAATGTAGGATCTTATATTATCACATGCTACGTATCTTAATGGATTATTCCTGAACTTCCACAAATGATCTTCAGAGCACACAAAATAAATATATGACCTATGAACGACTGGAAATACATTTTTTGCATTCAAACTGTTATATGGATTGTTGATTGAGTTTGGATGTTCGTATATGTGCACGGGACACATTCGTCCAAACTTACTAAAGAAAAAGTATCCTTTCAATAGCAGAATCGGGGCTGTATCAAGGTTTAAGACATACGTTTGTTCAAGAAAGGATTCATTACGATTCTTTAAATAAGCTAATTCGAAAATTGTTTGCTTTTGAATGCGCTCGACGGTATCCGAGCCATTAATATGAACTGATCTTATCTTGTGTTCAGTGAACTTGTCCTCGAATTCTGAAATGTTTTCTTCCTGTATACTAAAGAGGTTTTCAATTCGTTCTCTGAATCGATCCGAGGCCTCTTCTTCGGTTTCCCAAACAGTGTCATCAATAGGTTCGGGGTATTTCTCAACAACTTGATTGTATGCAAAATCCACAGATGATGATTCTGGTTGCATCACTACATTTAGTAACGCTTCTTCTTCATTCACGTCACCCACGTTTTCCAACTGTTCTAATAATTCTTCAGGATTATCATGATCGACGCAAAGCTTAAGTACTTCGTCAATCAATTCATCTACAATCTTCTTGCAATTAACTACTTTCTCAATAAATTGTGACCACTCCTCTTTTAAACGTTCAAACTTCATATCAGCTAGCAATTTTGCTTCACGGATTTTTTCTTTCCACAAATCTAACTTATCTTTTAAAACACGGTCAACGTTTGTTGTAAGCGTAGAGTTCATTACTATGACTAAATCGGGTACGCAACTGTTTTCCACCATTTGATCAATTTCTTCAGATAAAAATGGGAATCCATCAAGAACAAACCCGGTATCAGAGAATGGATATCCAAACCAAATTCTATTTAATATCTTTTTAAGGAGATCAGGAGATAATGGATTTCCGTTGTCCAGATAACTGGAGACGGCTTGGCGCAAAGCTATTTGTTCAAGCAGCAAATCGTCATCTTCCCCTTCTTCACTGACGTGTTCTATGAAATCGATAGTAGTTCTTCCTAATATGTCCTCGAATTGCAAACCCACTCGCTTGTAATGTTTAGGAATCAAAGTGTCATTTACAAACATGCTATAATCTATATGAATTAGCCCAAGCTCTTTGGCGATAAATTTAGCTAACGTACTCTTTCCACTACCAATACAACCAACCACACAAATTCTTAGTGGAGGGAAAACTTTGAATGGTTTGTTGTAGGCTATATACCTTAACGGATCTTGTTCAAATAGTTCCATACATTCTTCAGATGCAAATTTATATATCTTATTGTCATATTTGCATTTGAATTCCACTTTCCCCTCCCAAAGCACCCGTTTTTCTCTAAACGTCACTGGACAGAAGCTTCCCAAATCTCCATATGGTTGAGTAGGATTTGCCAATAAATCACCATTGTCCACTAAAACCGCTTCAATGTCATCTTCGATCATTTCAGGAGCCATTGAGTGCGCTTTTCTTAAATGTAATAAAACTTCCTCCACTATTTCTACATCAGATTTGTTTTGAATCGAAACTTCAATGCACACTGTAGGCATTTCTTCAAACAATTCTTTAGCCTGAAACCACTGTTGGCGTTGTTTCTCGTACATTTCATTCATTTCTGTCTCACCCTCGTCGTGAACCATATCGTCACTGATTGTTTCCACATTCAATTCTTCATCTAAGTCATTTCCATACTTATTAAAATCGGTAACATAGACTACAAGTTCATTTAATAACGCACGAATAAAAATTGTTTTATCAATTACCGGCACGTTTGACATTTTCTTGATGTTTACAAATGGATCATCAGCCATTATGAACCGTTCTGGGTGGTTTTTTGCGGCATTAGCAATATCCATGTAACGTTTTTCCACACTCTCGGTTATTACTCTTTCCTCGATTATGGATATAACATAATCTGGAATTATATTGCTTTTAAGAAGTAAAATCCAGAACTGCGTATCTGTGGGAAAAGAGTCGATAATCCATCTGCCCAAAGGTTCGTCACCTTCGCTTTGAAGAACTGATTCTTCGTTTAACCGTTCAACACGACGCTTAATTTTATCAATCACCAAATCACACACAATCTCTTCCATTTCTTCACCTTGCACACTACTATTAGCCTTTCCAAACACTTTTGTTTCACTTCCATAGTTTATTTCAGTAACACTGGTTGTTGGTGCGAACTTCAAAAGATATTCTCTATCATTAAGTATGTCTTCTAATTTCTGTGAATCGACACCATCTTGGAAAGGGAGAAAAGAGGTCTTTTCCTCATATTTTTTAATGTTTTCTAATAGCTCTAGAGGGGGTTCTGTATTGTTTACTAGATGTGTTTCGTAGCGCTTTAAGTGATCACGATATTCCGACAGAAGATTCATTGTTGCGTCAAGCCATTCTTCTTGATTGAATGAGGCTTGAGACTCGTTAATAGAGCCCTCCTCATACCCCGATCCCCTCATTTCTTTCAGTACTTCCTCATGTATTTGGTTCACATCAATGACTGCACAATCAAATAACCAAGACAAACACTGAGCGACCATTGTCTTTCCAGACAATTTGGTACCAGTCACAATAAATCTGCATGTTGGTTCCAAATACTTCATATCTAAATATGGCCGAGGGTTATGAACAAAGCTGATGAGATTTTTAAGAGACGATAACAAGTAAACGTGTCTTAGAAAATTGACAGCATACTTTGGGTGCCCTTTTACAGTTTTACGGTGTTTAAGTTCCACGGGGCAAAGGTCTAGCCACGGCGACGGCCATCGCGTAAAGTTGGTGGCGTTGCTTTTGATACTACTGTCTATTTCAACTTTTTCCCAGAACTCATTGATATCATCAGGTTTTTCATCCGGGAACAACTCAGGAACAACAACAGGATGAATTTTAAGCCAACTAATTCTACCTAGAATGGTATTGATCACCTCTGACGGAGGCAACCGACCATCGATTCTTAATATTGAATCCTTTTTAAAACAGTGCATGTATTTTTCAATAACTGGTTTTACTATCGTACGAAAATTGCACAATTTGGTATTGGCATTTTTAATCATGTCGCTAGGATGTTTGCAGGCATATTTTAAATTGTATGTTGCATTTACAATTTGCGGCAAGTACTCCGAAATAGCATAATGAACTGGCCATCTCATTTCTTGTCTTGGACTAACATTTGTTAATAAACTCAGATACTTGTTACTATTTGGTAGAAATACTTTATGCTCCTTCAAAGTGAGCATATCTGTATCTGGACAAGTGACATATATTAAAATGGTTGGTTTAATTTCCAGGTTCATGATTTCTCTCATTTGTAACAAATGTATTTTAGTTTTGGTAGTGATGTAAGGCTTTTCCCTTACGTAAATATTTGAACATTTATTGAGAAAGTGCTTTGGCAAAGTCACAACCTCTTCTTGCTCCTCCCCAACAACGATTGAAGCCTCTTCTTCCTCACTGGAATAAGACTCCTCGCCTAAGCCATGCTTGGGTATTTTGACTGCATTCTTAAATATTCCTTCAACAATCGCAGAACAGATCACGAGTGATTCTTCCCCATGAACACTCTCACAGAAATAATTCTCTGCAGAAGAATTTGTCACAAACGGAAACCCAGATAAGAGGTAGCCTCGATGCATGACTGCTGGGGACCTCAATTTTTCTTTTAATATCTTCAGTAACATGTCAAATGTACAGTGTTTATTATGTGACAAATTAAATTCAATGCACTTTCCCGTCACTGACTGCTGCGCAATTTCATCTTGAATCAAGTTGTGCGGACACAAATGTACACACTGTAACTTTTTAGACAAAGTTTCTCCGAGTGTGTATGAGCCAAATCCTGGTTTAGTGAAGAGAATATAGCTTGTTGCCTTAGTCTTCAGATATGCTTGTTCAGCGTCTACATAGGACCAGATGTTATGGAACTCCAGGTCACTTGGCAAAGGGGCATCAGTATTGTCAATTCCAACCATGGCTGCGGCTAAAGGAGGTCTTTTCTTCTCATCATTAGTCTTTGAGGTTTTACATGTACCAAGTCTGTTTAAGGCCTGACAAAAGATTTTGCTTTTATCAATATTGACACTGAGCAGATTAGATTGGTCTTCAACAACAGCAGATTCTTCAAATCTTTCATATTTATCCATTTTGAATTAATACACAATTAAGCCCATTACCTTTTGGGTATCCTGATTTCAATGACTTAAATAAATTCAATGGAAACTTATTGTTTATATCAATGGTTACATTGATATGTGACTTAACAACAAATGCTCGTCAATGTCAAATATATTTTTTTAATTTATAAGATGTTATGCATCAAGGATTTATTTGTGCAAATTAATTCTTTAAATTACTTAACTAATAATTTTTAAACATTTGTATAGTCATAAAAAAGGAATTGAAATTTGTCAGGAAATAGATTCCATGAAGGGCAAACTTATGTGTTCCCTATTCTAGCTTATGGTAACTTGCATTTTATACATACTTGGATAATGAAATTCGAACTCAAGTTGCTATAATAACTTAACTCAGTTCTCAATAAGCTCTTAAGATCATTTTATTCACAAAAACGGTAAAACTATGTTCACTCTATCTGCCTAATAGGATAGATTATGCTTAGTAACTAAAGTCAAGTAAAGTCAGTATGCAATTGTACAAAAACAAAGTAACTTAAATACATAAAATAAACACGAAAAAATTGGATACTTATTCTCATTGGGATCTATGGTGCAGAACGGGAAGTTTTCAGCTGCTGCCTGACTTTTGGTCAACACATTGAAAAAAGTTGACTTTCCCACATTAGGTACACCAACAATTCCCACTTTTAAGTTAGTGCCAACTCGACCGATAAGTGGTTTTTTCTCAGGTTCTTCAACTTTTTTTGGAGCCATTATACTATCGTATAAAGCAAATCTGTAAGAAAAGTTTTTAAGTGTAAGATTCGAGATATGGAAAACCTACATAAAATATAATCATAACCTAAATAAATAACCTATTGAAGTTGAAAATTATCTTAATTTGTTGGATATAAAAAACATTATAACTGGAAGTGACAAATTGAATAAAGACTCACATTTATTTCTTAATTTTACATAAAACTTATGTATTTTATTTTGATAACTACCGCTACTACCACCGCAGCAGATGTGCAGATATGTAGGCACTCAATATTTCTCTTCATTTGGTTCAATTCAATGCAAGTGAGCATATTTTCTATCAATCGTTTAACCTATGACTCGTTAAAAACTTGACAAAGTTTCCATACAGAATTTTAAACAAGAAGCATACATAGCCTGACCAAGCCAGTAAGTTGGTTTTCAAGAATTTCCGTTTATATAATTATGATGCATAAATGGGCAAATTATTTATTATAATTGTGGTTCTAAACTAGTAGAACTAGTCAAAACTTCCCTATGTCACATCACAGGGGATCTCCCGGATTTATACTTAAATATGGTTTTTTTATAATACTCATTAATTACAAGTAAAATGATGAGATATTTAATTCAACAACTAGTTTTGTAATCATTGTAATTCATTCAATTCAATCCAACAATCATGGATTTTAGTAACTTTCGTTCATTCATTCAATATTGTAAATGTATGCTAAGTAATTTAATTAAATTGTTTATTACTTAACTAATGAAAATACTTTGTTTTTAATAATTATATTCGATTCCTAGTTTTCTTGCAGTTGTTGTTAAATCAACTTTAGAAAGGTAGGACTTTTTACATTTACATAACTATTAAAATCAAGTATTCTTTGCAACTTACGTCTGCACTTCTGTTTTCTAGATGCAACTATCATCAGATCCTCGTAGAAGTGATAGAGAAAAACCTTACAAACCTCCGCCAGCTTCATCACAAGTTGAAGATCTTACAACAGACTATATGAATATATTTGGTAAGTTAAAAGGATACAAAGTTAAACGCTTAGGTAGTTTGATACAACTTTTACATATTAGTTGTTTCCACTACTTGAACCATAGTATTTTAGGTCAGATTAAACTAAGAATTTAACTTTTTTTCATTGTTATTTATTTTGGCATTGAGTAACTATTGAGATAATTGGATGACCTAGTTTAGTTGTCATTGTATCAGTGATATAGTTGTTAACAGTCTGTAAAGGTATATGTACAGGAAGCATCAATAATATGTTTCATTTGAATACATTGAAGTATTACCTCTGTACTCTCCCCCTTTCCCTCATATGATGTTAGTGTGATGGTTGAGGCTATTTATTATATCCCTTTTCTGGGTTTCTCACTCATTGAAGCCTCTGGCAATGGAAATCACGATTTGAATATTTCAAGTATCATTTAGAAATAAGTGGAGGGTAACATGAGATTAGGAAATCTACCTAATTCTCATCTTAGGCAAGCCAATCTCTGTACACAGAATCGTTATTTAAAATCTCCTTTATAGTAAATTGCTTCCTGAATTTTATTGTTATCATACTTATCTCTCACCATGCTCATTTTCAACCAGATCCCTACAACAGTTTTGTCTAAGATGTATGGTTTGTTTACATTCCAGGCATGATATTCTCCATGTGTGGGCTGATGATGCGATTGAAATGGTGTGCGTGGACTGCTATCTTCTGCTCTAGCATAAGTTTTGCTAATTCCAGAGTTAGTGATGACACTAAACAGGTAATTATTTGAACCAGGTAATTCCACAGAAGTAGCTTATTGTTTCAATACATGTACATGTAAGTGTTGTTCCTACTTTTTGCATAATCTATATAAGGCGCTATGTAAAGGATGTTTTTCTAGGTTTTTATTGTGAATGTTATTGTGTTCGATGAATAAGGCAATTTTATTAAAATTGTATTCCTAAAATACTAAGCTTTTTTAATTGCATGAAAAATATTCCCCATAGAGTATTATAAACAGGTACCTGTATTTCTTGTTAGACTCTATCTATCTATATGATAGATTTAAAGCCTGTTTCTTGTTTACTCTAAATCCATTATAGTTAGGACACTTATATTAGTAAAATATATTGAATTTCTCATATTACATTGTAGCCTGAAAGTTCATTGTATATTTATATATTATCTTTATGTTTATTTTCAGATCCTAAGTTCGTTTATGTTGTCCATTTCGTCAGTGGTGATGTCGTACATGCAAAATCCAGCACCAATGTCGCCGCCATGGGCGTCACTAGCCAATTAGATCAATTTGTAAATAAAATTAAAAGTGTTAAAGAATATATTAATATTGTGTTACAAATCAATTTGCATTTTATTCTAAAGTTATATGTATATCACAAATATTCTTAAAGATAATGAGATAATGATGAAACATGATTACCAAATTTAAGTTCCTTTTATTTTGCCGGCCTGCTAGGGGATTATGGACGTGTGTGTATAAGTTATGGCATAAAGAACTATTTAAATACTACAAATAGCAATATTATTGTGACTAATGGTTTGTTTCCGACATTTTCCCTAGTAAACTGATGTAAAAGCCGTAATGCACATACGTTCATGGATATAAAGAAGAAAAGTGATTTGTCACGATTGGGAATCATGATTATCTGTGATCACTGTACAGAGGCGGATACAGGCTTGTATTATATGCGGAGATGCTATAAGCACACGCTTCACGGGCATTCCTCGTTCGGATTTTGCATGTAAGCATGCTCATATCCCCAATTGCTGAATGGATTTATATCACTTGCTTGATATGGTTAAATCAGTTAACTCATTCGACGCCGCGCCATTTTTCAGCGTCTTACTAGCGGAGCCGCCATACAAACGGTCATGAACACGCGAGGCATGTCCGCGGCTCTGCGTCTAAGAAAAAATGGACACGCCACGAGTGTCCACTGGCTCTGCGACAAACTTAATGTTTCTAAATACGTTAATAATACATTGTGGTAGTTTATTTCCTTAGTTCTGTTTGTGCAACGAAAGAGATAAGGTTGTGGCAACAGTATAGTGATTTTAAACCAGGAATTATGGCGGAATATGGATATTTAGGTAAATAGGTAAATTAAATATGATGTGATTCTCAAACTTACTTACATATTAATAAATTTATAATATTTTTTGTTGTTTGTATGCTATATAAATTATTTACTCATCTATCGACTAAAATCACTCAGAAACATATTATTTTGTAAGTACTAATATTATAATAAACAAGCTAACGTAGTGAGTTTGATGGAAAGTTACACAAACTTTAAGAACCTCTGGTCGCATACTCAAAGTGGACACGCGTCGCGTGTTCTTGGCATCCCACAAGGGGTTCGTATTTAGTATAAACATAACTTCTTTCAAAGTAGAAACCACGTGAATATATGGTTATTCGTGTGGTAAATACCATGTACACAAATTCTTATAAAAAAATTTCATGTACTTTTCGAGATATAATCGAAAACTTATGGACACGCGAGGCGTGTCCGCGGCGTGGCGAGTAGAATTTTCATGGACACGCGAGGCGTGTCGTTGGCTCCGAATGAGTTAATATAGTCAATCTTATTAAATAAATAAAATGTATCAGTATATGTTAATATGGGCCATCGCACGAACAACAATCTTTTAGCTGCTTTCTTAAATTGAACGCGCCTGTTAAAATGAAATAGCAATATTTAGAAGCAACGTTTTGCTAATGGAAAGTAGCGGGAGTACTTTTTTAATTTTAAAATCTAGAATCAAAATAATCTAAAGGAGTGAAAAATACAGTAATCTTACTATAATACATTATTATTTGTAAACATTAATAGCTAATTAATGTAAATTTTCTAATAACATTTTTATCTAATTTGTGTACTAGCGTATTACCTATCTAAGTGCTATGTATACGCACCTAGGTAGTCGACATCTCTTGCAGCTGAGACATAATCGATCTGTCAGATACTACATAATTGTTTAATCGATATCTTGTTTTTTATTCCAAAAAATTTCCTGTGCTATTCTGAAACCTAAAGGTAATGGCAACGGGCTACCTTTGTTTCTGCCAAATCTTAAAAGTCGACTAAGGGAGTAAAATCAATATAAGAGCTTAATTGGATTGTGGTTATGTAGTAGTAGTGTCCGTCTGAGAAAAACTATGATTTTCCATCAACGTAGGAGAGATTTATTCTCATTTACTTAAATTACGAAAATATGATCGTTTTTTTAAATACAGAAATTTTGCAACGTTATATGTCCCGATCGGAGAATGAGCTCAGAACCTATGTTGTTGAATCTTTGTTAGATAGAGAGTAAACGGCAGATATAATTTTCTTTAAGACAATATATGCGGTTAAGACATTATATGCGGTCGATCTGTTTGCTGATTTAGAAATCCACGTTTGTCAATATAATCGGCACAGCCCGTTTTGATTTTGAGTCAATATTTTAACAATGTAGCAAGTTAATTTCAATAAACGCTAGCAATCACCTATCCACCCGCCCACCTACCTATTTGCAAACAAAAACGCACTACAAACAAAAAACTACTTCATAAATATGTATGTATGAATTTTCCACCATTCGGCAAAATGGCTAATGGAATAATTATGCAAATAGGGCAGTTTGGGATAATTTTAAAAGTCGAATTTAGCTGGCCGTGTGTAAGTGGTGTGCGATTGGCCAGCCCTCAACGCCTACCGCCTCGGGGCTCGCAAGCCTCTTAAGAGCCTTACAAGGTACGGTAAACTATAGGTAAGGTGAAATAAAGATGAGCCTGGTTCTATAATGAACAAACACACGGAATGTCTGATTTCTATTACACATACGTTCCATATGACATCAAGACCTCAAACTTCACGCTAAAAAGAGCCTTAGGAGATTGAATTGTGTTTCCAAGGTTCTGTCTGTGAGATTAACAGTGACCAATGAGATTAACCATCATTAATAACATCCGCATAATATGTCACCCGTTTCCCTAATGTTTAGTAGGTATTTTTAACTACGGAGATATAAGTCAGTGAAAATGATTTATACATCGAAATAAATAGAGCTCCATTACTTGTGAAAGTTAAATTATTTAAAGAAATTATTTAATTACCACGTGTAAAAACACCTATTATCAGTATACCATTATTCTTTAACTTGTACCTACGTTGTTTATTTAGGAAAACCGTTAACTCTACTGAATATTTATGAAACCCTCATATCCATTCAAACCTCTCCCTTAAAACAATCCTTCCACCCACTACCACCAACCTCCCAACGGAAACACACAGTACGAGTAAGTATATCGTGAACAAATGCAATTATTTGAATAGCCCCGTTCGCATTGCCCCACGGAGCTGGCACTAATTAACTAAGTAATACGGCGCACTAATTAATGGTCGTGTTCTGCCATTCGCCGCGGTTATTGCTAGCTAACATACCATAAGGGGAATGCTAATCTTCAGTTGCACAAAGAAATAGCACATGAATTTCATGCATTTAATTGTATCGAGAAAAGCGTGAGCGGTTGTAACGTGCGGAGAGATTAATTGGATTTGTGTATATTTCTATTCTGAACTCGATCTTAAATAGAGACACATATTATTATACTATATGTATATAGTGACTATTTGGTTAAAAGGCGGGTTTGAGGTGGTTATAGAATCACTAATTTCGAAATTGCAGAGATGAAAATTTGACGCTCTGACTAGCCCACAAGTTGAAATGTATGTAATAATGTCCTATACTGATTCTAAGTACGCGTTGTGATATTTGTTTAAGCACTGGTAAAAGTAGCTAAGGCACTTGATTGATAAAAGGTTCTACCCCTTGGTAATTTTAGATGTTATGCATACATATCAATGTAAATTTTATTAGTTACATACAAGAGGCTACATCTTCATGTAATAAGTTTCGTCATCACTTCTTCAACATTTTTGTTCCCACGCCAAATTATCATTTCTATAACGTTAATGCGATGATTTTACTAATATCGCGCCTGGTTGACGCCAAAAATGTTTAACCGATGATAGTCAATAGTGACCTTGTCCAGCAATGAACTTGCAGCCTTTCATTACCGAATTACCATCGGTCGACGCCTATACTTAGCGCTCGTAGTCCCGCCGCGATTTAAATAATAAATATCATATCTAAATAATACCCGCGTAACATTGTTTTACAATTTGGAAGGTTGTAATGACCAGCATTAGAGCTGGCCGCTAATAAAATTAGTCCCGACCCGACTGACTCGGCCCATAATCATGCACGAATTGGACTTATGATACGAAATTATAAAATTAGCCAAATTGTGTTGCGAATACAACTCATACCTACTAAGTGGAGCGGATAGTTTAATTACTTGCTCCGGCTGAATGGTGCATCTCGTTATCTGAAATGGAGGGAAAATAAATAATTAGTTTTCGGATTCCGATTTAAATGGTCGGACTTTTCTACTTATGTAGCAAAAGTATACATTATTCTTAACCGATTTTGTTTAACGCTGCATCTAAAATAACATACAAGGGATTTGACTTATATGAAAGAAATCAAGTAGTAGAATTTTAGGCTCCTAATCTTAAACTTCTAAAGTCTATACAAATTAACAGTTACATCTCTTTAGCGCTCATATTACCAACCGTTTATTTTCACCACGTGCTCGCTTAGAAGGAACATCTAGGCGGAGTCCTCAGACACGTGAAAGGAGGTCCTGCAGCGACCAAGGAGTTCTAATGCCAGGGTGACAGCCCCTGCTTCCGGCGTCTGCTGGTGAGCAAATTGCCGAAGAAAGGGTGGCCATTGTGCGCCGATTTTAACGAATAAAAAACATTGTTGGGCCCAGCCAGATCGGCGCTTTGTTGCTAGCACACTCCGTAATTATGTGGCACTGGGAAAGGGTCATGTTTTCATTCATTTCTGTCTATAGGTTACAGGGAGTTTCGGAATTGTAGGTATAGAATCTGTTATAAAATATGAGTCCCAGATTTTAACAGTTTATTTTGTGTCTAAATAGAATAGAATAAATCTAAATAGATCACTAAATAATCATACCTACTCTTATAATTGTTATAGATTTATATAGACATTACAATCGTTATCCTTAATGGCTTTGGTATTATTTTTTGTTGAGAATTAAACCCGAACCTATCGGTTGGAATCATTACACTTCGATAATTTAGAAACGATACCTTTTACATATTTCTATATACTGCAAATTTCTCTATCTTTAGACACAATTGTGTAACCATACTAACATTGACTACATAGAAAACACAAGTACATTTCTCCTTTCAAAATATTTACGTACAACCCCTTCAAGCAATGGGGCACCCTTTACCCAGCGCATGTGGTGGCGAGTAACTTTTAATACAATTCCGTTGTTCCCTTATGAGCAGATTACTATAATCAATGCGCACATAATGTGGAAAATGATACAGTGCGCAACATTTATCAAAACATATGTTTTCGGGTTGAATTCGTTGCATTTGTGACGTTTGGCCTAGTTTTTATTATTTATTGAATACTATTAACAAGTAAACCATTAAAATATCAACTGTGTAATGAAAAATTAAGTTTTTTGTACTTACTGGCCAAAAATATACGGTATAAATTGGAATCCTTAGTTAAAAAAAATAACTAAGAGTACAGTTTGTGCGATGAAACAATCATTTTTGCTTGATTTCAGCCGCGATACATACCATACGAGTAACTCAAAAAACTCTACTTGTTGCATGTACCTTTAATCTTCCCCAGTATTGTGATTCGATACAAAATCTACCCGAACGTTCATAAATATTATCGATAATATGCAAGAGTACATTAACAGCCTATGCACCTCGAATGTGAAAGATTTTGTACATATAAACTGTATGTATTATTCATGTAAATTTGTACTATGTACCTCGAATCTGTTACATATTTGAACCCATATCGTAAGTTACCTGTTATTTTTCATTCACGTAAGTTTGCTCATTTCCATAACTTCCTGGCACGGGAATAATAGAGCTTTGTCGATAGCCGAATAGTGGCTGCATCAATATGCTTCGATCAACCGATTATGCGGCGAAGCTCACCGCTCTACTCTGTCATTATGCCAAATGGAGGCAAATTGCATATGTCTAACGCAGCCAGTCAACTGCCAATAAATGCAAGCTGGAGGAAAAGCCAGATCCTGTACAAGACTAGGTAATAGGAAAAAGTTTTAGGTTTTTATTTTCTAAACAATTACCGTTTCTTACGATTTCCATTTTCTTAAATTTAAGTAGGTACACTTACTAAGGTACAAGCAGTATCTTAATTAAGTTCCTGAAGTTTTCTGCATTGTGGACGTAGTATATGTACTAAAAAAATTCGTGTGCATGTCGTAAAGGATACTTAGAGATGCGATATGATTTGTTAGAGATGTAAGTTCAGTGCAGATCATGGATTGCCTTAAGTATTCCCTTTCACACCAATTCAAATTCCATGCTTAGATGCATATATTTCATTTGTTATGTTTTCCGGCATATCGTTAGTAGAATATATCAGGCGATGGGCTAGAAATTTGTCACCAATGTGCCATATAACTTCACAATCCCAATAATTATGTTAAAAAAGAGATATTATCGTCTCTCGAACGTTTCGTTCACCCCTAAAAGGATTCAAAGACGCAATTAATCGATGAATTTAAAATCATATCGGACTCGCTTAAATCCCATTTTATAAAAAAATCAATAGTCATACAACTTAAAGCATGACAGGCATCCCTTGGTCCGTTGATTCTCCACAAGGCCAGATATTCTTAGCTACTCTCGACAAAATTACCTCGTAAGTAGTTAATGCTAGTACTTGGTAGAGGAATAACTACCAATTAATAATCATTGACAGAATGTCATCTAATTATCCCTGTAGGCTCGATGTTATTTGCGAAACTCGATTGCCTACCTGTAAATGAGTAGCTTTAGGGCATAAAAAGGTATTCTAGGATGTGAACATGTTTTCTTTACCACAGCTTTTTCTGAGCTTAAAGTCTAGCTACGTGTGCAAAAGCAGTGGCGTCTGAAACCTGAATCTAACAGTGAACTTGATATATCTATAGCCACAGAAAATAATTTAGAATGAACCACATGTTTTTGCAATATTCGATAGATTAAATCAAAATTATTTATTGTAAGTTATTGGTGAAATTTTATCATTTGTTTGAGCAGAAAAGAGTCTAGAAACCTATGCAATATACAGGGTGGCGCATTCAAAACGGTCAGTATGGGAAAGTCTAAAACTATAAGAGATACGAAGATTTGTTCTTAGGAACCATGTCACCGATTTTGATAAAAATAAAAACTGCATTCATACTTTCTTTGAAAAAACAACTGTATCCAGTACGGGAATCGAACCCGGTTGCTTTAAAAAAATAAATTTGTCCTTTTCACTTTTTATTTTTAAATATCGATTGTGTAGGTCTTAAGCTGTAAATGTCTCAATGAAACACGATGTCCAAAATGAATAAAATGCATTGTTTTGGCATACTTTAATTTATCATAGTAGGTGTTCTAAGTGACCACCGTTATTTTCAATAGAATATTCAACACATTTAGGTAACGATCTTACTATTGAATTTTGTATTTTCATGTGGTGAATTTGAGTTAAAATTGACTCTATGCTTCTTTTAGGTCTTCAACGGTGTCAAAGCTTGTTTTGTAAAATTCATTCTTAGCATAACCCCACAAGAAATTTTCAAATATGGTTTAACACGTCACTTTAAGTGGACTTTTCAATAGATTGTTAGTGTTTGATTACTGTAGATAACAAAAAAAGAAAAAGGATTAATGCAATGCTAATGCCACATGATATGGTGTATGTAACAAGTAGAGAGGTACAAAAGTACAAACAACCATACAGACTATTTTACATGTCTGAACTTGTTGAATATTGTAACGGTGTATGTAAACTACTATGATAAACTAAAGTATGCCAAAACAATGCATTTTATTCATTTTGGACATCATGTTTCATAGAGACATTTACAGCTTAAGACTTACACAATCGATATTTAAACAGAAAAAGTGAAAAGGGCAAGTTTATTTTTTCGAAGCTACCGGGTTCGATTCCCGTACTGGATAGAGTTGTTTTTTCAAAGAAAGTATGAATGCAGTTTTTATTTTTATCAAAATCGGTGACATGGTTCCTAAGAACAAAACTTCGTATCTCTTATAGTTTTAGACTTTCCCATACTGACCGTTTTGAATGCGCCACCCTGTATATGTGAAAATAATGCTAACAAACTCGAAGCGTTTAATTTTGATTTGTAATAAATGTATTTATTCCTAATTACGAATTCTGCAGACAGATAATTGAACAAAGATTGTAAATTGTAATGGTAATAATAATTCAAAATTTAATTTATATAAAAGAACTATGAAAAAGCTTTCAAGGTTCCGTAAACGCACAATGAGTTAGTTACTCGCTATGACCTAACGCGAAATGACCGTAGTATCAATTGACATATTCAAAAAATTGTCTTGACTCGGCGGCGATGCATAATAGTAGTCAAATTCCGAAGAGTACCAAAACAAAGAAGTTACAGACCGCGAGTTACTATAAATATCATGTTAACCATTTCTCTGAACAGCTTTCAAGGCGGAAGGATCCACCAGCCAGCCAACGCGTACCTACAAATTAATTGCTAACTACACAAGCCACAGCGTCGGTTTCACGTAAGCAGCAGAATTATCCGCATCAAGGATTCTAGTAACGAGCGAAATGACAACAAATATGAAAATTATTTTTAATCGTGTCCAATTTAGGTGCGCCGTCACGGTACACGTTAACCACTGCCTCGCCTCAGCTCAACCGTGAACTTAATTAAACGGTTAGGAACTAGTTACCTAACCTAGGGCATAGTCACATGTGACAATAATTATGAGCCTATTGTCGTGTAGATATGCAAAGGATTCCATTTAATATCTTAATTGAGGAAGTGATATTGTGTTGTACAATGTTTGTTGTTCGTCGTTTACATGCTTTTGCATCATGACTGTAATCAGTTAAAGGGTGGAGAGAGGGTGAGTGATCACCATTAGTACCGAATTACTAATAAGAAACTCCAACTTTCACATACATTTTCTTGTTTATGATCATTAGACGTGTTTGTCAAATATTGAAATTTGATGTATTATTATGAATGTGTAAATACGTAGTCTATCTATAGTATGTTCATATGTTTGATATGCCCACGAATCTAGTTCTATAAGTATTTACATATTATATAACGAATACATGTCAAATTATTATTCAAACGTATACACGAATAACAATAAAACGCAATATATTTAATTTATGGAGTACCATAATATTATCATTGCAATTGAATTGAAAACAAGATACACAACAATTCTTACGGAATATCAACTAACACCCTTCCTCAACGCCACGGTATCTTCATTTAATGTTCCCTTTGCCTACCAGTGTTACATATAAACAGCCGCTTGAGCCGCCCTGCCCATACACGGCAACAGGCACTGAAGCCTCCACGAGGGGCTGATTGCTGCTAGGTCTCCATTAAGTGGGCAGTGCCTGTGCACGCAGAACGTTAATCGCGCCCATGGATGCTGGGAAAGGTTATTAAAGTCAATTATCCGTATTTATGCTTCTTATTGGAGCTTTATCGCCGGTGATTTACTTTGCTACCTCTATAATCGCTACTGAAATGTTTTCTGTCCACTTATGGCCAGTAATTTCAGTATTAAGGCGCTATCGGCCGCGTAATTATACGTCGAACAATACGAATAATAAAACGTATCGGGGTGAACCATTTGCATTTCCGTCGGTGGTGGCTGCCGTGTCCTGCTTCCTCGTATGCCGTGGGACTGGCGAGTGAGAGGGACGTGTGAGGAGGTTCGGCCTGGAGCTGCCTCTTTTAGAATGATTATTTTGATTACGTTCAATTTGCATAAGTCGGGTGGGGAGCGATCGCCGCAGGCCTCCGGCTCGCCACGAAAGGCCCGGTACTTTTCTGTGTAATGTTTTCGCCATTTTCAACAAAATTCCTCACAAATCGTATAATTTGATGCCGCATCATCATTATTATGGGGTTGCCGTGAATCGAAGCGGCGCGGGATGGTCGAATTTCTCGATAACTAGGGTGATCGACGTAGACCAGTTATGCAGGCTAATGGCTCCGAGGGACCAATTATAGCCAATGCGGGCACATGGACCAGTTCACTAACTGTCTTAGGGCTCCAGCTGCTTATTTGTTCTAGTGCTTATTGATTTACCGTAAACGATAAGTGGTTGTCTTCTTATACTTAATACACTGGTAAGGTGCTTGCGTAGGGTGAAATTTATCAAACTATCTTTTCATTTAATTTATATTTTGGAATTACTGGTAAATATTACTGCTGAATTTTCCAGATATATAACTAATATTTCGTACCTACCTACTTCTTGTACATTTTATTACTTCATTGACCGTTCTTCAGTTCCTTTTTAGCTTAATTCTTAACCAGTAACATACAAACTAACCTACCAAATTTTACGTAAAATCCTCAGCTAAATATAGATTTAACTAGATAGCTTCAGTACTATTTTTAGGAACTCAAAAGCACCGATTCATCTGCCTAATTATATAGGAAGTCCTCCAACTACTCTACCAGTAGGTATACCTACATTATGTGCTTTTAAGTAGCGGTACAAGTTGCATGTAGCGGCGACGCGAGCGCATTGGCCTGCCCCCGCCCAATCGGTTGCCATGGACACGCCCCTAACAAGACCAACCATTCCACTTAATTCGTTCACGTAATGAAGGCTAAGTTTGATAGGTATTTAACATGGATGGAATAGGTATCGAAATGTATGGATAACTATGATGTTGATATACAAAAGTAGTAGTAGTATGAGCTTCGATGGTGGAATAAGTTAATTGATTCTGGTTTTTAGTGGAGCATTAGAATTTTCTAAGCTTTCGGTAAATTTGTTGCTGAAGTCATACAAACTTGTTTATTTCAGTTTGTATTCTTATCTTATTCCATATTACTATTTCTATTATATACTGAAATATTGTATTAAGTACCTACCTAATTATTATAAATATATTTTATAAAGTAAGGTTACCTAATAGGTACTTTTTAGTTAGGAATATGTCCAAAACTAGATTGGCACTTAATACTCCTTTTTTTACGATAATGATTTCTTAAAATGATTTAGCCAGTTACAGTCATCATTTCTTAGACCCAGTTTATTAAAAGAATTACATAGTTTTAGTATTTCAGGCTAAATGGATAATAGTGGTTACCTCGCTCTATTGCACCCATAGTGAGCCGCTATGAGCAAGAATTTCAACGGTAAGATATTCAGGACTTTTGTATTCAGTGTCCGATTAAGAGAAAGGCGTAATGCTGCCCTTAAGGTACCAGGTTGGTCGATGAAAAGAGGATGTAGAAGTGGCGGTTATTTTCTTACCATAGGTGCGGGCTCTAATATTAATTTGTTACTTCGAGCATGGTTGAGTTTTTATTATAGTTATCTTATCAATGAAAAGAAAAATTAATTTACATTAGTCCTATTAATTTCAAGAGCTTAATTTGAATACAAATCTCGTATTATGATGTCATTCGCTGACATGCTCTATTGTATAAACCTAAATATCCACCTGAATTTATAGAAACTGATCTTATTCATGGAAATAAAAGAATGTGAGGCATCTTAGGTTATAGCTCTATTATCTAGATCTATATAGTAGTATAAGTATAGCCTTCTATTATCAAAACATTTATTTGTTCCAACACCAATTTGCATTTCCCATAACGTCCCTATCTACATCATTTTTAAACTCTACACAGAAGAATTCCGAATAACAGTGATTAGGCCAAACGGCGGGCAGCGGGCATCGCATCAAATCGATTCGATGCTGCAGGCTGCACCAGGCCAGCACCTGATGATGCAGCCAAGGCACCGGGAACGGGGTTCGAATACAACCATTATAGATAACATATGTATGTATATAGCTTCTCTTTGTATATACGAGTATATAGGTAGCTTAGAAAATTAGATAAGTGATTTTGGTTGTCCAAATCTAGATGGTTTCAACTCATTTTAATAGCCAATTTTAGACTTTGTATATACGAGGATATAGATAGCTTAGAAAAATAGATAAGTGATTTCGGTTGAACAATTTTGATAGTTTTAAATCATTATAATATTTCAGAGCCATTCTAACAATATTTATGTATTGCTTGCATGCATATCTTTTTTTGCACATTTTAATTCATTGTTTTATGGATGACGGAAAAAAAATTTAAATCTTCGGTTTTTAATATCTTCCCTTGATTAATATTAATTCTATGCAACAACTTTTGAACTTTTTAATTCAAAACTTTTCATTAGTTCCTTAATGTTTCGAATGTGGTATTTACACAATGGAGTTGCAGTTGAATTTGATATTCAAATTTTCCTAGTTTCTGACCTCTAGGTAAGCTCTAAAGACTATGTCAAAACTGATTCAAATTTTGAGTTACTGCATCACGCCAGTAAGTAGGTATGAATTCGTGATTGCATCTTCAACATTATTTACTTATTTACATATAGGTAGGTTGTGGGTAGGTAGGTTGTAGGGTACCTGCATGTGTAATCATTCCTAGAATAAACAAAAGATTTTTTTGAATCGTATCCAGTTTAAGACCTAAAACAACATATCTACCTAGATTTTAAAAACATCGGAATACATATCATTGGTCCATCATATGGACTCCTGTTACTTTTTTCTCTATGAACATAAATTATTTATTGTACTAAGTAACAAAATATACGTTCATATGTTAACACATACGTACCTACTAATAAAGTGGCATAGTTTTCTTCGTCGATTTTAATAGAAACTGTTTCACAAAGACTACAATAGCAACCTAGGCCTCACCTTTAGATTACAGAGTGCAACATAGAAATACTTCATACAAAGAAATCATATCATTTTATCAATCCCAATAATAGGCCAAGAAATTCCTACCATAATAAAAAGTCACAACAGTTTTCCAAATGAGACCATAGCATAGGCGGAAAATTGTGCCATGTGATACGCCAGTATTGCAATACTGCCTTGTCATTTTCCAACTAAAACTACCAGTTACATTTCATTCAATTGCCCACCTCGTCTTGTGGCCCGTCCCTTCAATTTTACCATCACTCGGCCTAAGCAAAACCAAAGGGAATATCATGCAAATGTTGAAAATAACTCTATAGCTCCGTTAGCAATCCCACGGAAATGTAACTGTAAAGCAACAGGCTGTAATCTAAGATGAGCCTGGCATTACCCGTGGCAAGTACCATGGACAATAAAAAAGCACAGACAATGGCCATTTGCGAATTGGAAAAATTACAGGGAATTAGCCTGATGTAACGTGAATGCAAAGTGCACTATGAATGATGCAGTTTTCGTTGAGCACACGCCGGCTATCAATTATCCTGTATTGTTTATGCAATACTCTTGTTCGGTTGCGGCCATGGGAGTATTAAATCATACGTGTGTTTGACATATTTAACCAAGTACAAAGTTGACAATGTTTGTAAAGTAGGTACATAATTCATAGTTTAAAAGTATATGAATGAGAGTCGCCTCGCCTTCTGTGCGGTATCTAAGTTAGATGCTTAGTTAGATGCACACTTAAAGCTATCATATAAATATATACATATAAGGTAAACTTCAGACACATATTTGAGTATGAGAGAGAGAATAAGTCACTACGATTACTGTTTATGTAAAAATAAAAAAGCTGCAAGTATGAACTGCTAGGTGAATATGCTTATCAGTTACATGAGATAATTGATACGACATAAATGCAAGCGGGGTTAGTAAATCTTTAACTACCTTACATTAGGACAATGTTCAGAATTTGTGTCTCTTTTCAGATAAAGATGATAGTATGTATATATATAAAACTGTACATACATAAATCATGGGTCCCGGGCTCCGACTGTATTTATGTATGATATAATTTTATAGTAATAGTATTTTATTATCTGTGGTATAACTAAACAATTGACCTTGGGGGGAACAGCGGCCCAGAGGAAGACCACAAATGAGATGGAAGGACGACATCCAAAAGATAGGAGGGTCAAACTGGATGCACGTGGCCTAGAACCGTGTTGAGTGGCGTAAACTGAAGGAGGCCTACACCAAACTGGTCGAGAGTGGCTGAGAAGAAGAAGAAGAAGAACTAAACAATTACATTAATATACATCAAAATGTGTCGGAGTTGTCAGCGGTTGAAAGTCTATCATCTGAGAATTGTCTTTAGTCACTCGAAAACCAGTTTTTGCTGATAATCCGAAAAGACACGGTGTGTTAATGCTTGTACTGCCGTTGCATTTTACGATTAATTATAGCTACTGAAAATTGTAGCATTACTAAAATAAAACGACAGTTAGATCCTCTGCCATTATAATAAGATATAAATTTACGACTTCCTTTATAGAAGATATAATCCATGTAAATTCTTTGCTATGAATATACACGTCATCAAAATAGACATTTAAAATTTTAATTTATTAAGTTACATATATTTTCAATCATTTAATTGCCGAAGTAGTAATAGTATTTAGTACGATGCAGACCTACATACATAAATTAGTATTCACTGATGTACACTGGTCGAAATATGAGTAGAATAGTCAGTTCTTTGTACTTATTTTATTTGGAAACAGTAATCATAACTTAATTTAGAAAGCTAGTAAGTTAAGTTCATTATGTCATATATTTCAAATATCATTTCGCATACACATACATATGTGTATGTGTCTATAAATTGGATTGGAATTTTGAAGACATAATATCTCCCGATGTTCTTCACCAACGCCTTACATTTATTTACTATTATGACACAATTTAATTAATTTTCTGCATACTATATTTGTGACAGGTTGGTAGTTCATCGCCCAGTAGCTTCTATTGATATGCAGTACCTTAGTGCCTCTTACGAAATTATTGATAGAGCTTAAAGCATATATAAAGGATCGAAGGAATTTTCCACGTCCAATTTCACCACAGCTATCATTATTAATCATGGAGATGTTACTTTGTCGGGGATTACCACTAATGAGTTACAATCGTAATTCTACTACGAAATATATAACTACTTTAGTACAGCAAAATATAATGGGATAACTTGCTCACTAACCACCTAGATATATGTTGATAATGTTTACTTCTTTCACGTGAGGTTAGTTAGTTCATGAAGAGTGAGATCAATGTGATTTTTGGACGATGCATTTTCAAATACAATCGATCTCATTTGAGGTGTGTGATAGTTACGTATCTATGATATAACTCTTGAGTAATATTTTTCAAAATAAGACATACTGCTGTCCCAGCATGCTGTCTTTCATTAGGCTTGTCTAAGGAGGCGACTAGGGATAACCTGTCACCAGTAGCTATATCATATTAGTGTCAGAATAATACTGATTCATGATTTTTTAATAGTAGTACAAAAGATTTATAAGCTCTATGTAAATGGTGACATGGCTTACCACCTGTCACATTGAGTACTGACTAATTGAACCCACGTGGGTTCGAGGTGTCCATAGAATTACTATCTTCGCAATTGCGGAGATGGAATCCTGAACCTTTGACTACGCTGCAAGGGTTAATGGTTGTGAATGCGTTTGTCTTTGTCTATTTATAAGCTCTAGTCATAATCGACGAAAATATAATAGCACGTTAATAAATAATTTTAAAGTCGGCCTAATTTTATTTTACTTATACCACAATAACGTGCTTGAAACTATGAAAATGATGAAAGAAACCAAGCAATATATACATTTTTGCAGTCAGTTTAAAATACAAACATTACGACCAAAAAAGCTCTCCCTAATAGCGTAACTGACAGAAAGTCTCTAATAGTAAAGCTACTCACAATTAGATGGCAGCACTTAAAAGCTCAAGCATATCAACTGAATAAAGTTTCCACTTTGTTTTGTTTTAGTTACCTTGAATTGAATTGATTAAATAAAATAAATACAAAACCTCGAATTAACTATTAATGATAAATTTTAAATTTAGACTTGTTCATAAGAACAGATTTTAGAAATAAAAATAAAGCTTTGGCAATATACTCGTATGAAGGTTGCAATGCCAACACTCCTAAATATAAGAAATTAATTTTTCCATAGATCTAACCCAACCACACAAAGAAACTGTTTTAAACTAAGTTATTTATGTACCTACACTAAATAAACTAAAACACCTTATGTTTTTAAATATAAAATTGCATCCTTAACCTAAAAAGACTCTTTTTTTAAAGAGTTTTTTGTGTTTTGAAAGGTAGAACCATGTTATATACTATATAAAAAACGTATTGCAATTACAACGTCATTTAGAATGAAAGAATATATATTTAAGTACACATAAACGCTAATTGCTTCAATAAACTTAATGCTCGTATTTACCTATCATAAAACCCATGGCTTGGGCTAATTTAATTACGTCGGAAGTCCAATTCATCAACCTAGCCAGTGGGTGTGAACAAAAACCGTCGTTAGTTCTTTTAACAAATGGCAAAACATGCCCTATAGAAACCACGCCCCTAACAAATGCCGTATACCTATTATATTATATTATTTCGTATTCATTACTCGTTCCACTATTTTTCTTTTGAATTGAAGCGGAACGTAACAGGCTGCGGACATGCGATTCAGCCGTCATACGGTCTACTTGTAAGATTCGTGAGCAACCAATAAAAATCATAAAAAGTTATTAAGTACGGGGGTTGCTTGTAAGGTAGCGGATAATGATTGAATTTTTTATTTACTAGATAGACTAAGTGCAGTAGACATGCGATTTTTATGTATTTTAGTCACTGTAATTGAATAGGCACTAAGTATACATAGGTAAATTATAACTTATACTACTACTATAATATACTACTATAATAAGTCACATAACTTTAAATTCTGTTAAAATTTAAAAATTAAATTAAAAAATTAAAATTAAACTTTACATTACGTAACGACTCACATCCCTTAAAACGAAGTTATATGTTTATATTCCTCGACTATGGACAAGTTCCTAACTATGACAGATATATTCTACGTCTCCGTGTATATTCGATGACTATTGCCTATCCAGAAGCATAGGCAAGTTTCCACACACCTAATCACACACAAATATATGACATTCACTTTAATCCCTTTCGGGGTCTTCAGAACCTCGGAGATCTAATATCTCCTAGATCACTTTTTAGCATGAATATTGAGGTTGCGATGTCATACTGAACATTAGTGACAAGTTCCCAGTTCATCGCTCCATAGATTCTATTGACCCCTAGTCCATTAGTCGCCTTCTACATGTCGGTAAGAACGGCAGCTAGTTAGCATTCTCTTTACGTCCCGAGTATAACGAATAAACCTTTATAAATGAAGGGCACGCATTGTATCATTAATTAAAACGTTAATGTAATAATTAGTTCATGTGCGTGTTCTTTATTATACCTCATTACGACAAAATGAACGACTGCTAGTCACCCAAATGCAAAGAGCAGAATAATGTTACTTTGTAACTATAGTTAGGTAGGTGTATGTGCAACTGAAGGATAAACTCGTATATGTATGTACATGAATGTCGTGTGTATATACATACGAGACATCACCGTATCTAATACCACAAAAAAGATGGATACATATTTATTTTATCACATATAAACACTATATAAATAGTAATGGCTTCAAGATGCTGTCCACTTCGAAAGAAATTGAAGTATAGTGAGATTAATATGTACTGTTAAAGTTTGTAATGTATGTAGGTAAAAATTATCTCGCTACGGGTAGAGGCGATATAGGTTCATATGTTTTACATAATTTTTGAAATAGCTGAGCGTTAGTTAAACATAGTTCATATTATCTGTATCCGTACTCGCTAAACACAATACAATTTAACGTACACCACACAATATCCCTAATACAAATTATACAAAGCAATAGATTAAAGAAAGATTCATTTTACATTATTTATTGATTTCACAGACACCTTTCCCTATTATAAGGTAAACCATAGACCCAAAATAATGATGAGAAGCAAGACCGCCCTCTGCCCATCCCATGTGGAACTATAGTTGTAAAAAACCCCAACAAATCTTGGCTTGTGCTGCCAATCCGCGGCAGCTGTGAGGGCGTGAGGATACGCCTCCAGGATTACGTTGTGATGGCAGAGGAAACTGAATAAACCAGCGTGAAATTAATATTGTTATAAACTCTATTAGTAAGTAACTGGGTTGTGAGTGTCTATTTAGCATGGAATTTCGTCGCAGAGTGGTGTTTAGATTTAGAATAGAATAGCAAATCATTTATTACAAGTTTAAACACACACATGGATATCTTACAAACGACACGTACGTTACATTTATATAAACAATCAGGAACGTAATTTCCTGACATAGTCACGCAGCGATAGGATAAAGTATTTAGTAATTTAGGAATATTGGAGATGACGGAAAGCTTAGTTTTTTAGTCTAGACGTAAACGTTTAATTTACGATGTTTCGAGTAGAAGATAACTATTATTTAAAGGTATATCGTTTCAGGTCCTATAACATAAGGGAAAAACTAACAATTGTTACTGAAATATTTATAGAAGTGAACAGCAATACAGGTTTTATAGACCACGTTATACACAATTTGATAATTCGGGACAAGTTGATAGTTAACAAACCCAGTAACATTCTAACACCGTATTATAATGAACATTACTGTCTAGGCTAGTAAGTACTATATACACACAAAAATAGAAAACTCATCATATTAGTACCATTTAAAAACGACATCGTCATGACATTGCCATGCATCACGAGGACAGCCGATTCGTAATACACGATGTTCAATCACTCCGGCAATAAAACCATCGTATGTTATACTGCAAGGGATCATAAATAATGGCCAATAATACGTCGAGTCGTTTTGTCGATTCTGACAAATTGCTGCCGAGCATTGTGGGCTACCGAAGCCGGCAGTTCACAGACTATTGTCAATTTGGGCACAAAGAGCGACGAACTTCGGGCACAGTTTGTCGACTATCATTCTCGATTCGGCCCTTTCTTTGAGAGTTGTCGCGAATCGATTTTATTATGTTTGCGGGTTCCTAGCCATCTTCGTAAGGTTGGCTTTTTGATAAATGACGCGGAATGCGATCGGTTTATTGTCCTCCAGGCATAGTCAATATTTTATAAGGTTAACGTTGCTTTTGTGAATGAGTGTCAATGTGTAGATTTTATTTACTTTAGTTTTTTTAATGGCGATTTATTGCGACGGGTCGGCTGATTTTTTAGCATGTTTGATACTGTTTTGTTGGAAGCTACATATTTTAATGTATTGACAAATTTCACCTGCCTCAAAGGTTATGAAAATATCAATAATAACAATTGAAATTAACTCTAAATTAAAATTTAGGTACTCCCTCTCCACATAAATTCATTGTACGTACGGTATAAGTGTAACTAATGTACTCGTTAGTACTTAGTGTTGACATCTAAAGTTAAAACTAGATACATACATCATGAAGCAAATCCAAAAACTAACAGGCCTTAGACATTTCAAAAAAAACAAACATTTCCAAAGTGGTGGAGTAATCACAAATTACGCGAAACTATGTAAACAGATTTAATAAATTTAGAGATATCCGTAATCTTAGCGAACCTATAATCTAAATAACCTGCGCAAAACTTTAGTAGTTTCAAAGCACTTTGAATGTCAACCCATTCTGCCTACATTTTTTTATTATAAATATAATATAGCAACTCCACCTATTACAAATCAAACAAAGCTCTCATTTCAACCCTTACTATTAGTTGATGATGTAACGATACGCTCTTTATGCGCTTGTAACTAAACATTTCATATTCGCACTCGTTTCTCTCTTTATTTAAATCGACTTTAAACTTTAACACGTTGTTATAAGATACAATTTCGAGTAGATTAAGGGTGTAAATCCAAAACAACCCTGACGGCTGAATAGAGCATAAAAAAACCATAAATCAAAGTCAAAAGGCGTAGAGAATGCTAAGAGCAGTGGCCGAGAAGCTTTGTCACAGCTGTTTGCAAAGCCCTTTGCGTCCGCGGCAAAGTTTTGTCCTTTCCCATCAATAATGAGGGTAATTTTCAGCGTTTTGAAGCTTTGACGAAACGCATGGGACCTTTGTGTACCGTTTAGTGAATTACTATTGTTGGCTAGGTGCTAGCGCTTATCGATCATGTTTTGTCAATGTGTGATTAAGAGGGAATATTTGTTGGTGCATTTCTTCGGTAGATCGATTGGTATATAATGAGTGAGATAGGAAGTAGAGTTTTTAATCGATCCGTAAGTATATTGTGAAACCACGTTGGTGATTGAGAGCTAGTAAGATAATAATTTGGAAAACCATACTACCAACTCTCTGTAATGTACTCAATAAATAAGTAAAAACTTTGGAATACAAATAATGCTTCTTCAGTTTCTAACCGACTAACCTTTTGACATTTATGTATGTTAAATGTAAGACTCGTTGCTTCTTACGAAATAAAAAATCACGGGGACTCTCGATAAACTAGTAATAATTATTTTTTTTCACAGAAACATGATACTCAATTGTAGATGTAAGACCCCCTTTAGTAAGTATATTTAAAGTATGATAGTTTCTATTTTAGATAGTAAATCAATAATCCTGTGCATATTGTTTTTTTCCTTCTGTTTACCTCAAAGCTTTGTTCGATAGATTTGACAAATAGTTCCCTATAAAGGTGTTGCTTAACAAAACCACTCCATATAGTCAAGTATAGTTCGTATAGTCAAGTTTTCTGTTTATTTTTCTTCTCCATAGAGGACATTGTGTTCGCGGATTTATGTTTACCCTGTTAAGCACATGAATGATGGGAGCAGAGTAAACATTACCACAATATGATCAAATGTTGCTGTGAGATTCTCAAAAATCTATACAGAATGTTATTGTAAATTTTCTAAGTATATAAACGGACTTTTTAGTATGAATCCCCTTTCCCATTTTGTAATATCACAGTTTGATTATCATTATAGTAGAAATATTGTAATAAATATAAGTATATTAGTAAGACGTTAAGTCAAAAGATTTATAAATATAAAATATGTTAACGTATGAGTAATTGTAATTTTTCCAATTAATTTACAATATCTAAGATCAAAAAGTCATTTTTGAAATCAAATTTTCTTCTTTATACGAGTATTTTGTGTAAGTTTTGAAAATGCTCGAACTTTTAACGTTGTTAGAATATGTTTTCGCAATAACGTGGAAACAATCGTTTCATTTAGCTTTTTGCGTGTTTGTGGTTTCAAACAAAAGTCCTTATTTGATGCTAAACTAACATGTTATATGACTTTATTAGGGTGTTCAGGACAATCGCGAAACCAAACTCAAACGTTTGTGGTAAAACTCGAAACGTTTGCTTGGTAATATTTTAACAAACGATTTATTTGACCACAGCCATGGCTACACAAAGTCTTTGTTTCATTAGTCGGCTAATACCTAATGTGATAGTTGATAATTTCATTGCTATCCGCAAATAGTACAATGAACTAGTCAAAGTGATGCTTAGGTAAAATTGATTAATTGAATTGAACACGTATTGAATGGTATTGTTGGATTATAGTGGATTAGTCTTTTATCAATTCTTTACAATTACCTACTAAATTATGCTTTGCAAAGTTTATAATATTATAGTTATGGCCGTGATCTCAACGGCGCTCAGCTTTGTGGTAATTTTCATCTGTCGTGAAATGTCATAGTTTCTATACCTATAACTTATCTATTTCTAAACCTATAGGACAACACTATATAACTAAGCCACAAAAACAGCTATAACCTTCTTACTACACCATAAATGATTAAAAAACGTGCTCCAATAAAAGCGAGGCGGCTTGTTGGAGTTGTCATCTGCCTGCAAGTTGTGGTCGAGTCAGGCCATATGCCGCCGTAATTGCTTCCTATCTTTTGTGCTACTGTCTTTTGTTGGGAGCTTTACTGGCAATTACGTAAAGCCAGGGAAATTGTTGAAAAGAGTTGAGAAAGTACACGCTACTGTCAGTGCATTTAAATGCCGTGAAATTGATAGCTTCGTTCGCTAACCGCAGGATTGGTAAACATATGACGCGGCTCTTTGGCGGTTTCTAATGTGTCGTTATTCAATGGATGGGTTTATTAGGGATGGCTTGTGTATGGGAATTTGCATTTCTTTGTTGGTAATGGTTGTTTGTTGACGCTTTTTAATAATCTAGACATTAATAGCTCATTATGGAATTAGTGTTAGTTTTGTTTAATGTATCGACACTGTGTGATAATTTCGTATATCTCTTCTATTTAAAGATTGTTTACACCTAAATTTAAAAGAAGACATATTCTTTAAATATTTTTTCCGGTATAATTAATATTCTATAAAAGGTGAAATAAACAGATCCATCCAGAAATATGTCAGTTGCAATTTTCAACTCGAAAGCTTTCGTCATTAGTTTAACTACTCAACGTTAGATGGCGGTGTAATACCACATTAAAGAACTATTTTCTTTATTATAATTATAGGTCATAAAAACATTGCCAATTCCTTGTAAAATATTTTACAGGTTAAAGTATTTTCTTAACTCAGAGGATTGCATATCTTTCCAAGTTTTCTCATGATCAAACAAATTTTATAAATCTTGGAGATACTACAGCCTCGCAAATGTATTCTTCTCTGTGTTTTGAGTGTAATGTATCCAGTTATCGTGTTCCCATAAGAGGCAATTACAATTTGGGTGAGACTATCATTTTTGTTTTTGTACGATATGCAAGATTACCTGAATTGATCTCGAAGCACAAAACACGCGTAAAAGTGTTATTTTATTATGCTTCTCTATATAAATGATTATAAATTAAATACCTTGATTGAAAAGTTACGTTACCATCACACAGCATAGAATATTTTTCTCATTTCAATTCTCGTCAAAACATTTCATCATGCTCCATCATCTACCAATTACCTAAACAATGCTTAGTCAAGATTGTTTATTTCACTTCGCAATAAACAATCACGGTGTGAGGCAAAAACCCCTTTCATACATTTCTAAGTAATCACCTTCGTTAATTAAGTTATCACGTTCGACTAATTCCCAATAGCTTCATTAAAATAATGTCCAAACATTTCAGCGCAACGACATCTCTTGTTCAAACCGCGGAATAATTCAATTAATTTATTGTGGTACAGAATTATCGGAACAAGAGTATTTGGCGAAGCGTAAAGACAAAACAAAGTAGAGTTTATTTATTATTTTCGCCATTGTTTCGTTGGGTCGAATGAAAGGGGGCGTGGCCGCGCACAATGCACAGTTCGCCTAAAACAATGAGCGCTTTATTAAAAAGACATTTGGCATTATTCATTCGCATTTTGTTCGCAGGGTACCCATATCGGAAATTAATTCACAATAAAAGACGCTGCGATTAATTAAATTTTGTGGTAAAATAACTCCATTGTTGGTCCTGTTAAAGATAAATACTTGTGACACGATTGACATTCCTTCCGGTGGAAGTTTTAAGAAATTAGCGACGTATTAATACTAATTCTGGACTTTACTTGTATCAAACATACATTTGCATCACATCTATTTTGATTTTACATTTTTAGCGATAGATATTTAGCAAACAACGTCGACCAGAGTGGTTGTTTTATAACTAATGTAGTTTAAAATTTTTTCAACTGCCTATCATACTATAGTTGGTAATCAACGTTATCTATCCTGTAATCGGTTCTTTATAGTTATCTGTGTCTGTGGATTGTGGATCAGGATCGTGGTCAGCATCAGGGTAGCAGCTGGAGCGTATGATCTGTCTCCACATGTATCTATCCAGCATATCTCGCACAGCAGAGTAAAACTTCGTGAACGAAAACTCCTTAATTTGATCGGTCCATCTCGTTGGAGTCGAGTTCTTTTGTTTTCGGTGTGACCAATCATAATCATTTACTACGTACTCTCACCACCTCTATATTTCCGAAATAAGAGTGAATGTGCTGTTAGTATATGGTGCATAGAAATATTTTTATATAGGACACAATGAATTCGTAACTATAATGACCGACCAGCACGTGGAGCAACTGGAAACCGCTTAGCATTAGTAGGAGTGGCGCAACCGCACAAATGTTTGCGCTATTCAGAAAATGCGAAAATTGCCGCGCACGCCATCTGTCGCGTGGCAATTGAGACATTTTGCCAAATAGCGTCATAATTACACACTTCCGTATCCGGAGGCGCGTGTGCGCAACGCCTACGAGAGAAAAAGCTTTATGAAATCCGACACTATTCATCGGCTAGGCTTTGTTGCAAGTAACAGTTACGTGCATTAGATTGACATTTTCGATTACTCAATACATACTCTGAAAGAAATATTTCCAAATTCGATTGTATATTTGTAATAGGTATGTTGAGTAAAATTCAGCTCGAAATCAATATTTAATACAATATTTTTAATGGAACGGAATTAGAATCACTTCACTTCGACGCATTACAACGCCCTCTTTGATTTCTATCCAGGCAACACTTGGATATCGCATACATATGTATAAATAATATTAAGTCAAGTTCAGAGTATATAACGATGACAAAAACAGCTCTAATTACTCGTCCCGCTTTCGGCTGACATCTCCTTAAAGTGGCAAATATTCCTGGGTTCAATGACAAGAATGCCCATTATTAATTAAAAGACAGCCGCCCGTCTACGACCGGCATCGCCCACCAAGAGATTTATTAGCGTTCGCTGTTACTTAAGAATTTGTGTTTTTTGTGGCGACACACGCCTGACGTTCATTAATTGACGCGTTTCCACTGAAAATGTGTCGCATAACCGCAAATTGGCAACGGAATTGGTGACAGGAATCTCGCCTGTACCAGTCTCTAATATACTAAGATATCGGCCCTAAGAATGTCTGTTAGGCGCCGTATTAAGTTTGTCATAAATCCTAAGAATGTCTGTTAGGCGCCATATTAAGATCCTTTCACACCTTATGATTTGTGTCACTGTGATATCGTAATTTGCACAACATATCACTACTATGATGAAATACGAGTATATTGAGATAAAACCTGCTTATTCTTTGGATTTGGATATAATCAGTGCATGGTCACGGTGTCATGTGATGAGGTAAAAAGTAGGTTCAATGTCATACATGAACTACTCCAAAACTGAAACTTAAGTGTATGTATATAATAAAATTATTCTAGATTTACTTTTTTGCTTTGTTACTCATTGATTTGGCTTACCCCCGACTTACTTATCGTTCCCTCTATTTACTTTCACTCACATCTCTTTCTGTCGCATGCGAATTGCGTAATAGAACTGATTAGCATAGGCACGCGTGGGCCCTAATCGCGTATGATTTGAGACAGCCGCCGCCTTTGACAGCGCGCCATTTGCATCTCCTTTGACATTCATGTCAGACGCTCGTTTCGAACTGCGTGATCGACAAATAAGCTTATGACGCGTATTTATGTATTTATGTACTAGATATAGTTATACATCACGAGTGTAATTCGTTGTAGAAATGCAACATGTTCATGTCTAACATAAAAAAATCTGTGCAGTTGTTTTGTCATCACACTAAATTAACTTATTATCATCATCATACACAACAGCTAATTTAAAAGAGAGTGAGTTATGTTGCACTGTAGAGATAATGGATATTGTGTGCGCTAAGAAAGAAAGGAAGAAAGAAGAAGAATAATAAACTGTGGTAGGTTTCGAACTCAGAACTTTTGGTTTCCAGATAGTTTGACCACAGATAAAAGAATACAATACTAGTATACTTTAAACTGTACTAGTGGTTTGGCATTATCTATTATGATGATGAGAGCTAGTTATTAATTAACCTTTTTTTATAATATATACAAATAGTTACAAGTACGTACAATTTAAGACTCTCGTATTTACAGACTTATAAACTTTTTGTAAGTTAAGTAACACTGTCTGTATTCATAATAGAAGAATGTCTAAAACATGCACCGTAATGCTTATTGTAACAATTCAAAATTGCACAACTGATTGAAAGTAGATTTTAAGAACATTCTTAGTGTTGTGAAAGTGATTCCAAAAGATTATTCTGTCTTTATAAGTATGTTTTGATTTCATAATGAAATAACAAGTACAAATAACAAATGAAAGACCTAACGTTTCTATTAACAAACAAACCAATATGTTATTTGATGTAAATACTCATAACGATTACTATAAAATTTGTTTTTGGGAAGAAAAAAACAACTAACATCAACTTAAAAACCCTTCAAAAAGCTATGATAGACTATTTCTCTATAATTATTCATATTACTTACTTATTTCAATACTTCCTAAAGATACTTAAAAAGACTCTATTCAAAGGCGATAGGCATAATCCAGAAGGTCAGCGTAATTAGTAGGCATCCTTATTCTTATTAAATCTTGATCAATGCTTAACTACTGAATATTGCTCTTCATGTATATAAAAATTTCATGCTAGTTTGAAACCTAATATAGCCGTTGATTTGTCTAGTCTTTACAACATTGTTGTCTAAGCAGCTTAGAAGAGTAATGTATGAAAGAATTATATTTTGTGTTTGTTTTTTTTTGTCTTTGTATTTTTTGTATAGTTTATTTATTCTAATATCTTTATGTCATATATTGTTTCTTCACACTGATTTTCTATCGTATTGTGTCCGTAATAGATAAATGCATCACGTGAAATGTGTTTTAGAGTGTTAGTTATGTTTCTTGTTTCTTTATTTATTTCTTATATACCCAAGATTCAACAATTTCCGTACATGCCGAGCCAAATTAGTCTTCCGTCCTATCATTAGCAATTGGAATCAGTCTGCAGATTTTCGAATGCTCCCCTCTTTATACGACAGTATCAGAATAAGGGACGACTTTTCATCTTCTATTCAATAGACGAGCTAATTTGCATCCCTTTGTGTGTCAAATATACTTGGCTACTTGTATAAGGGAATATTGCTACATTTAATGACAGTTATTTACATTATAACTTAGAGTATTTCAATGACTATATTGCATACTTATATTGTTATATACCAACATGCAGATGCTCTTATATTTGTCAACATAATGTCTCCTCGGTAATCTAGTGTTAGTATTAAGTTACTAGCTCTTTGGTGTCTTTTCTAACTAAATGGTCATAAGAGGCTTATTACCATTTTACTTACTTTCTAATCAAATAGCTATAAGAATGAGAGCTTATTATTGTTTGCTTGCTTGCTTGTAGTGCAAGACTTATAATTGAAGAAAGATTTGTCTTGGAATTTCTCTTATTTAAATTGATGCAAAAGAAAAGCATTTTTATTTAATCGACTTCCATGCACAAACAAATCACGAATCCAATAACCCGTTAATCAATTTGCCAAATATATGTGCAAGCTACTGAGACTCGAAAGGGGTGAACTGAGCGACACAATTCCGAATGCACCCCAACAACAATTTTGGGGTCATTATTTTATCACGTCACAAAAAGACGTGTCGGGTTAACTCAACTCTGTGACAATGCGGTCCTATCAAAGTATTTTTGAGCAACGATCTAATAGAGAGAAGGTTTAGACAGTGCTCATATAGTTTCTGTAGTTGATATGTGAATTACACAGGTGATTCTTCACAAAATCAAGTTGTAAAGATGATAATACAAATTTGTAATATTTCTTTTTAAGTAAGTTAATTGTAAAGCTATTTCTTAAAAAATATTTGATACATTATTCAATACAAAGTCTGTGAAGTTATTTTTATTAGACAGCTATCGTAAAACAGTAGAAGGACACTATAATCCTTTCTTATCAATTACATACATTATTGGCAGTATTTCTGAGGGTTGGTAGAAATACAAAACCAAAATTATTCAACCTCAGTCAACCTTTGTAGTGACTCAGACTGTACATTTAATAAGTGAGCTTTTTAAGCTTTATTTTTCTCGGTACTAGATTATTTCCTATACCTACCTACCTAACGATAGATTTACTAACAATATCTATAGTATTATTAATCCTTCTTTAAAATACTATAAGGTTTAAATCAATAGCAGTGGGAGGCAGAGCCGTGACGTCTAAAGTGTAAACTCGCCGCCCTCCGCTTTATTGCGACGAAAAGTTTGCTCTACTATCTTATTCGGCCTTTGATGTAACTTCGACAACAAATAAGAGTAGGAATAGAAAAGATTGTTATGGGATAGACTCTTTGTTGTTTTAAGAACGGGGTGTGATTAAAATGGACTGTGTTTGGCATGTATATGGTGTGCTCGTATAGTTAATAAGTTAAAAAAGAATATGTGTATATATCAACCATGTGTCTTGAAACGAAGTTCAACTTAGTCAAATATATAATATGTTTATTTTCGATACCGCAAAATAGTCTTATGTATAGAAAATTTAATGATTATGGGTAAATACATAATAATTATTATTAATATTCTAATTGTAGTGGGTATGAGTGAAGCAAGAGAGATTTGTCAGGATAGTGCCAGGTGGTGATCGATATTCTTTGCTTACCCCGTTGGGGACGTCGATGCGTGAATATACTCGTATATATTTATTCTAATTGGTTCATCCATAATGTGCCAATGTGGCAAAATGGCCCCTTTCACCACCGAATATATGTAGCATGTAATATTATAATAAAATAGTCAAATTTCTAACACATGTGTACTATTCTAGTTTACCAGCTTCAAATATCACAGCTGTATAGCTCTGAAGCAAAGGGTTCTAAAAGGAGCTGAAGTAATTCATTACATTCCAAGTGACATGGAGTGTCAAATGATACATCGGATAGAGGAAGCGCGAAGATGACTTACGTTTAGTTATAAATTAAAACGTTAACTTGACACCCTCATAAAACCCGCTGCAACGTTTTAACACTCGATCGGGAATGTATGCACAAGGATTACAGTTGAGTAGATTTGTAGTGTAACGGTATTTAAAACAAAGTATTTTTTCTCTTTCTTCTTATTTTACATCCCGAATTTATTGTTGGTTCTTCTTTAAGGCAGGGCTTTCGATTTATTTAGCGATGGTTTAGTGCACATTTGTGGGATGTATGTTTTTCTATGAAATTTGATTTAGTACAAAAAATCCTTTGTAGTAACGCTAATTACAACCATTATCGATAACAATCACCTAAATATAATGGTACACAAATTCGGTATAAGTTCAGCGTATCAATAAAATTTTACTAAAAGGTAAATGAGCTAAGTGAACTAAATATAAAATATTTGTCATTGAAATGATTTTTTGTACTAAAGCAAATTTTACAGAAAAATGTTCCATCGATATATGTACCTAATCTCTCTTTCTTCGTATTTTTTATTGAGAGTCCCTTGTTGGTTCTTCTTCAAGCTAGGGCTTCAAAACATACATTTCTATTATCATAGTATTAAGAACTAGTTATTAAATTTAATTTGTCATAGTTGTATTAGCAAATAAATATATTATTATTTTTAGTATTTTCCAGTGTCAAATAAATGTTTAGTCTCAAAACATATGTTCTATACTTATATTTATATTGAATAAAAACATTTTGCCCTGACTTACTCTTGCTATACTGCACCCTAGGAAATTTAAGAACACTAGAATAACTGTCTATCTGATGTTATTTAAGTGACAGGCAGACACTTAAATATTGACAGCAGTAACTAAAGCTATTAGCAATGTGGAAATGGTTAATAGTCTCGGTAACGTAATTATTGCAATGGACTATATAGTTTTTATAGCCACTTAGGACTCATGTATTACAGTGCTACTAACTAAATTTAAGGAACACCAAGGATAAATTGAATTTTAATAGTGATGGGATAGGAATTTGAAAATATCTTTCATTGTAGCATCACAATCATGGTATATACTTACATATACATATACATTCACGTCTTTTAATCTTAAGGTCACTTATTTGCAGGAATATTGGGTTTGTAATATCATATGAAACCTAAGTGACAAGTTGCTAGCCTATCGCCCAAATGATTTCATTGCCCCTGAGTCCCTTAGTTGCCTCCTACGGGACAAACGGTAACTAGTTAGCATTCTCTTTACGTCCCAGACTATCAAGGGACTTATATACCTTCATATGTTATGTGAAATCTCAGACGGGGAGATATTACATAGATCTCGATATTACATCTTTAATATCACTTTTAAAGGGATAAAACGACTTAACTTTGCTTATATTAACTCTTTATCGTGTATCCTACCCACTCCACTTCTCGCCTGTTAGGATCATCTATTTACTGATGCGGTTGGGGTATGACAGATCGTAATGAGAACCACTGTTTTATGAAGAACGTTGACAGTTTTAATAGACGTGTCGTCTTAAAAAAGTAGTCGGTTGATGGGACAGTCATATTAATTAATAAGCGTAAAGGATTTATATTGAGTTATCATAGGCTGGTTGGAGATGTATAAAAAATATATTCAGTTATGTTTTTGTTCGGATTATAGTTAGAGTAATAAATATAATTAATATATAGTAGTTTTGGTAACAATAATAGTTTTGGCAGTAAACCTCACCGTTAGCGACTGTAAATTATGTACTGAAATGAAAAACACATATAATTATCTAATTCATTCATTGGTACATGCCAGCGCCGGGATTCGAACCTATGACCATAAGAAGTCAGATCTCTTACCCACTGGAATACAGCTTTTTAAATTGAAATTTCTATTAATTTTCAACGCTGTCTGATAACTGAAACATTAACGTAAAAGTTAAGGCGGGAATATAAAAATGGACGCCAATGATTAACTTTATTAACTATCAACTAAAGTACTTAGCTAATTTACTCACCACGGTGGTCGTCAAATATACCTATCTATAAATAAGTAGTAACATATATTACTTGCCCTGTTTCCTGTGAACTTTGGCTTGTCATTCCAATATGTCAAAACGTTAAATATGGCGTCTACTTTGTTGCAAAAACTCACTCAGCATGTGCAAGTTGGCAACTTTTTAACGGCACATCTCTGTCGGTCCCCATAAATCATAAGGTTAAGATGCAATATTGACTTCTGCGAACCCATACATGTCTTTGAAGCTTGAGTGTAAGTAAAAATGTATGAAGCACCTTTTCCTTTCATTCGTAGCTGTAAAATCAACTAAGTATAAGCGTTTTGTATGACCACCAGTAAAGTTTACTATATTGGGACTTCAATACCTGAAAGGACATAAATATCAGCAGTATACTAATAGCTAACTGTGCGAGATGTAGAAATAATATTTTTAGTAATGTTTGCATATGAATGGAATGGGATTATGGTAAATATGTTTAATAAAAGAGGACTTATCATCCAATAATTCATATAAATTATATCACAGCCACTTATTTTAATGTTGACCGATGAAGTTACAACGCCTCCAAGTTTCTATTTAAAAAAAAATAAGACATCGGATTAAAATATAATACATATCCAAAACAAATAATAATCTAAACAGAGCAGACCTTGTTTTTGCCATAATATTAATCACCGTTTGAAATATGACCAGAGATATCATAGGAAAAAATATTGAACCAGATGCAAAGATTCATAATTTAGAAAAATAGATGCTACATATGATACAAAGGACCGCCGGCCAACGAGAGCCGTTTGTCGGCTATTTTGATTCTTAGAAAGTGCCCTTTCTACGTATAACATGTGGCATGACATTGCCACACGTTAGTCCAGTTGCAAATGCCCTTTTTTGCGAAAAGAACGGTTCGAGATGAATTGTTTTTAATTATTATATATTAATATATTATCCATAAACAAAATTAAATATATATCACGCCCGTTTCACAGTCCTCTACGGTAGGCAGAGATAACGGATTCCCATTTTCTGGGCATGCATAATACCATTGGTCCCGAGCTAGGCTGGGACGAAAAAGGAATGCTAACTCTTCCTGGTATGTTAACTAAGGGACTTGTGAGGTGACTAAGAGACCAGGGATAAATGGGATCTATGTGGCAATGGGCTAGCAATCCGTCACAATTGTTCCATATGACCAAGGGTCTTCTTTATGTCGCCGAGGTTATGTCCTCTAAAATAGGGATTAAACGACGTGAATTTATATGTAAGTATACATTATACCAGAAATTCGATGCTTGCGTATTCATATGTACGTCTTATTAGGTTAATATAAAAAGATTTAGGCATCAGAAACGAATCCTAATAACCTAGCCTTCTTAGGGGTAAATACAACTACCAGATTAGTATGAAACAAATCATCAGCTTTACAAATAAACATACACAATATAAAACTCATTGTACTCAGCCCTTTTCAGTTCACGTGTGTGACACGATCAACACAAACATTGAAGTAATTTATTTTATTTATGGTGGGACTGGTAATAAATTTCCCTAATTCAACTAGTACCGACTAAACGCATTAGCGAAATCTACGAGCAGGGTTTAACTTAATTTCGTCTGGGAACAATTTAATATGAGGGCTCGTTCAGTTTTATTCAGTACTGATGTAATTAGAAAAACAATTTACTTAGGTTAAGTATCTATAGGGCCAGCTTAATCTTTTCATGTAAAAGGGCTACTTATACAAAATAAATTAAAAAAGTATAAATACATATTAATACAATAAAAATTATCAGTTTTGAAACTTGTTTTTAGGGACTAAGCTCAATGGAATCTATTGAAATATGGGCTAGCAAACTGTCACCAATTTTCCATATTAATGCCATCAAAACTTCGATACTAAAACTGCTTGGTCATATATTATGTACCTACTGTACTGGTTGACATTATGTCTACGACATTCCATTCCATAAGTAATAAAATTAATCAATACTATACGTGTTTTAGACTCTTTGATCGCGATTTACTTGAAAGTTTCCCAATTTCTGGTACCCTTCATAAACTTAATATAATTTCAGTGGTTTACAGCTTGATTACAATGCAATCTGACCACTTGGGTGTCCTTAGGCGCCTAGATAAAGACATCAAGAACTGCGGTGGCGATCCGCACAGTCATAAAGTGGAGGTCTCCGTAATGAGTATACAGATGAGCTCGGTTTTTACGGCACGAGTTGCCACCCGCGGCGTCACACTTCCTGTAGCTCCCCTCTTCAATTATTTGCGGTTTCAATTCACTTTTTACTACCGTTGCCCTTCGTTACTCCATTTCCCTGTCAATGGAAAATGTCTTTCATTGCCAGGATTGAAAGACTAAATTCCTTGTTATTCGTTGCCATGGTAACGTCTGTCGAAAGCACACGCTATATTGATACTTTTTTGCAATGTAATAAAGGTTATATTGGGTTGAATGTACACAGATTTATAGCAAGAAAGTAATTTGTGTACTCGCCAAATGTCACTGTTTGGATGCACCCAAAACTCATTAAGGATTAATATGACCATTATTGAAAGTGAATGCGCTGATTAAAATCTCTGTTATCGGATGGAGGGGTCTTGTGATAAATTTAATGATTAAATATGAATATTATGAAGCAGATATTTGTATGATATTTATTACAAGGACTTGCTTAAGGAAATTTCATAGTCCACTAATGCTTTTAGCGAAATCGTAGTTTAATATCACTTCAGTAACGTATTGAAGTTATTAGTGGAAGACTTGAGCTCTTGATCCTTAGTAAATGTATTTAGTCTTCCTCTATCTTTCGAAGTTATACAATACTTTCGCCTCCTCAAATAAGACATTGCATAACCCAACCACAAATTCCACAGGAAGTTTACAGTAACTAATTACGTCTCTAATTTGCATTCTTCTTTTATTCTGCTATTTTATAACTTTGGATTTGCATCAGGAGAAAAGGGACGCTGTGATCTCTGTCTACCCCTTTAAAGGGTAAAATGAATGTATAGTGATAATTTGACACATTTACTTAAAGTGCCTGTAGCCCAGTGGGTAAGACCTCTGACTCCTAATAAGAAAGGTCCTAAGTTCGAATCCCGGCTCTGGCATGTACCAATGAATGAAATTTAGCAATTTGTATTTTATTTACTTACATAATTTACAGTTGTTAACGGTCTGGGAAAACATCGTCAAGAAACTTGCCTATCCCTCGGGATAGGTAATAGCCAGTGCCTAGATATGGCGATACGGTTCACTACCTATCACGTTGGGTGCTGTCTATCTAGTGAAACGCGGGCTTCGAGTAACCCGTTCCTAATATACCTTCCAAATTTCGGAGATGGGCACTCAAGCCTCTGACTACCCCTTCACAATAAAAAAGGAGAATTTATACACAACTCATGAAGCGTATGTATGGATTCATATTCAGTGTAGCTCAGTTGTTTGGGTGTTTGGTTGCTCAGTCCAGTATGCTGATAAGTATTGAATACTGGTACTTAAGACTACAAATAAGCGTAATTCCTTTATGATACTTTAATATCTATGGAAGTAGATGCTAAAATATTTGTATATTGGTGCATACCTACTCTTATCTATCTATTTATAGGCAACCATCACTGTTCATCATACTTTACCACTCAAGGTAGTCAGTTGGATGACTCCCCCTCAGTTAAATATACATTGGTCGGTAGACTTTTTGGTGTCTATCATGACAGGTGTTAGGCCATATCACGATATCTATCTAGGTTTGTATTTAACCCTAATTGTATATACTGAAAAAGGATTGAAAGTACCTCGTGCTAATTGCCAAGTGTGTATGAAGAACTGTTTGGATATCAATGAAGCGAAAGAGGTTTGCCACTCTCAGGAAAAATATGTATCTTCGATCTCTGTCTACCCCTCTGCAGGGAGACAGACGTGATAATAATGTATGTAAGTATGTATAATTTGCATACCGATATAATAATAATAAATTACAATTCATGTAAGAACGGTACTTCTTTCCCTTCTGTATCAAATAATAGTATTGGCTATTTACCACTAGATGGCGCTAACACGCTGCGCTAAATATAGTATAACATGTCGTAGAAACCACAATTTGCAAGGGTAACGGTAGAATCATGACTCACACTTATTGACTATTTCGGAAATCTTTATAGTTTTATTAACACCGATCTATCCATCCCTTTAAGGGAATAGGGACGTGAATATGGGGTAAATAATGGTTTATACTAATATTACATTATTAAAAAGCATATACATATACAGATACATACACACTTCTCTGGGGTAGTCAGAGCTTCGTGAGTCCAGATTGAGTGTTTTTGATAACCAGATAGGCAATAATAGTTAGTTTTAATATGTGTGTTCTGGTTTAAATGAATTGTAGAGAGAAGAACTAGGTTAGCAATAAAATAAGAAAACCACCTCTTTTATAATAATATTTTATTCTTTTATAAAAATCAAATAAAGGCCTTTATGTTCGCGTAATTTATACAATTTATACAATGCTCATTATTTATAAGTAATTATGTAAGTTACATGATTTCATTTCAGACTTCATTGAGTAAAATCAAATGAAACATATATTGGTAAATATAAAATAAAATTGGACATAATTATTCGATATGTATATTACGGCTTAGTCAATTACTTTTACATCAGCCAACTATTTTTCAATTTCTTAAACATTACAAATTCTTTATTCATTCTTACGAAAGCATAATTTTAAAAACCGAATGATGGACACAAGATATCGTACTCATATCTAACATGAATGGTGGAGTAATCAGTAGCACAATTAATACTTAAATATATGTATTTAGTTATTAATCCTGACAAAATTAACAACGATAATTGGCTTACATTTTTATTGCAACAATCTTACACTACGTTTATCATTTATACAATTAACACACTTATGGAACTCCCAAAATGCTGTTCAAAACATATTATATAAATAAAAATATTTCAATAATCTGACTAAATGTGATTCTAACTAATCTAACAATGAAGATGCACGTTCATAAAATTCAATTAGTTTCTATAAAATAAATCTAGTCGCATAGTTCTGTACACTGGGTCGAGTCTGTCACTGTCCACTCGCGCACTTCACTAGTCCCCTAGTCCCCCCGAGTCCCCGAGGCCCCCGCCGCAGGCTATGTACAGTAGGCGGGCGGGGGGTAGGCGGGGGCGCGCGAGGGGGCCGCCGGTCACACGAGCGGCCCCGGCGTGGGCTTCACGTCCAGGGGGTGGTCGGGGGAGCGCGTGCCCCCCTCGCCTTGGCTGTTCTCCTCGGAATCGGAGCAGGACTCGGAGCTGCCCTTCTTGCCGCCGTTGTGCGTCTTCACGTGCTTCGCGAGGTGGTCGGAGCGCATGAACCGCTTGTTGCAGACGGGGCACGCGAACCTCTTCTCGCCGGTGTGCGTGCGCAGGTGCCGCTGCAGCTCGTCGGAGCGCGTGAACCTCTTGCCGCAGAACAGCCAGTTGCACACGAACGGCCTCTCGCCAGTGTGCCAACGGAGATGCGCTTTCAGGTGGGAGGTCTTCCCGTACACTTTGCCGCAGCCGGGGATGTGACAGCTGTGAATGTTCTTCTTGCGCAGATGGGCGCCCGCGGGACCAAGTCTCTCCGCCTCTTGGCAGTTGGGGCAGTCGCAGGTGGCTCTGCCGGCGTAGCGGCGCTGCGATCGTGGCGAAGGCGCCTGTGAGGGAGGTGCGGGTGAACCCGGTGCATGAAGCCCAAAAGAGCCCTGCCCCGGTAGTACCGACTTGTAAGCATCTTGGAGCAAGTGGGGTGCCGGGGGCAGCAAGTGAGCACCGCTGGACAGCGAGTGAGTGAGTTGAGAGTAATCTTGGCCATAGTTAGCCATCTGCTGACCGACGTCCAGCCATCCGCTGTGGACGTCCCACCAGGCTCCCCCTACGGCCCCTACGCCGCTCATGTCGGCTGCCTTCAGCGAGGGGGGTCCTCCGCCACCGCCCACGTTGAAGGGCCACGACTCGTAAGGATGTCTCGAGTACATGGAGCCAAGGCTGGCGCTGGATTCGCTCTTGCCGAGCAGTTGGTCTCCGGCCGATGGGAAGTAGAGCTCGTTGCCGTAAGACGCGGTGCCGGCGCAGGAGGCAGTGGCGCGGGCGTACGGCGTGCACGCGGCGCTCTGCGACGTGGAGCGCGGGGTGGCGGGGGGCGAGGGCGCGCCGGGGCTCTTCTTCCACGGGTGGAAGCCCTTGCCCACCGCGGCGTCTGCCAGCGGAGGCGGCGACTTACTCGACAGCTTGTTGCACTGCGCCGCCAGCATCGCCAACGGGGTGCCGCGTAGGCTGGGGTGCTCCTGGAAAGACAGAAATCGCTAATTGAGTATTGCCGATGCAAATAAAAGACATCTCCAAAAGTTTAATTACTGAGAGATACGACCGTGAGAACCAAAGAGAGGATCCTGATTTATAGTCTAATTTATACGAGGGCTGCTGAGAACGCTTTCGGGCCGCGGGCGCTTGGCCTTAATATAAATAAATTATGACGCTCTTATTTTATTTACACTAAGGTGGCAGTGGTGACAGGCAATCCGTGCTACCGTAAACAACAAAGGAAACGAACCAACGAATCAGGGGACTAAATATTTGTGTGAGATTACTGAATAATACTCATATAAAACAACAAATAACGTCAAAGCGAGCAAAGCAGTTGCCCGCTGCGTTGTCGCCGTGTGCAGCTTTTCATGTTAATCCAAGCCCTGTTCATTTGGCGGCGAATATAGCTAAGGTGCGCTCGTATATCCCACCGGATATATCACCCTAATAAAGGGCACAAAGGCTGGTAAAAAGTGTCCATTGTGTCAGAATGATACAACCGGATCCGGGGTGCGGGGGGCTGCCACGCCCATCGCTTTGTGATTGGCGCAGCTGGCGTGCGGAACCCTCGCGAGGACGTTTCCGATTTGGATTTCTAACCGAATAAAAAATAGTTTGGTCTCTAAGAATGAGAAAGTGGGTTAAAACGATTAATTGATGTATTAAATAGATGTACCTACGTACATGTAGACTCAATTGACAAGTACAGCATATCTACTGATATGTCAAGGCAGACAGGCAATATAGAACTTATTTCCTGTAAATAGCTATACTTCGATTGATCGATCGATTAGCTAACGATTATTCTAAAATAAAATAATGTAACTTGTATTTATTCATAAAAGTGAGCTTACAATAAATATTATAGAAAATATTAATAGGTAAGTATTTTATTTCGGCAGCTAGATGCCTAAAATATAGTTAGTGAAATTTTGTGTTTCATGGCGTGAAAGAGTTTGAAACAAAAACCATATTTATTCTCCAAATATGCTACTCGCACGTTTATATGGTAATCCAAATTAAAGAGAACAAATAATTATATATTATATTACAATAAAATGCAATAAATGCATGGCAACATCAAATCCATACATCATTGCCATTATGTTGCAGTCAATATAAATAATGTAGCAGCTAAATAATGAATTTAGACTTACACTACAGTAGGTATTAAACACTAAATGTACCTACTCACATTATCGTATGTGTATATCTACATTTAAGTAGGTACGCACAACCTTCCGGAATGCCGAAAGGGGTCCCGTATCGCCTTTACGATCTACGTAGGTAGTTGTACGAATAAAAATGGCTGCTCTCTCAATTGCCCCAGCGACAATTATAATTACCATAAAAGAATAATAAAACTCGGTCGAATTATAATGGCGCTATAGACATTTTTAATGTGCCCCAGTTTTTTATTGGTACCTACTTAATTGAAAAGTCCTCTTTGTTATTTTTCCTATCCTATATATATATATATATGTAGGTGTCAAACAAATGCGTTTAACATTCTTTAACTGCCAATACTAATCCAATTTGATAAGCTGAACTAGTATTTTTAGTTCTTTATGAGTCGGTCACAGTCGGTATATTAATGTGCATGTATTTCAACAGTAGATACCGACTTAATAGGTTATCTAATGAAATATAAAATACTAGTTCAAAATTTGATTATTACCCGCTACGTAAGACTTTAAATGGACATATCTGGCTAGTCAAAGGAAGCAATGCGAGTGATAATTAGGCACGGCGATTATAGGCCATTTGTGAAGCGCCCATCTCGTATGGTCAAATCGGAATGATACCCGTAATTGTCGGTGACTGAAACAAAGATGGCGCCAGGGTACGCCGCCGCGGTGGCGCCGCGCGCGCATTACATTGTTGATGGCCTTATGGTTGTCAAAAATGACGAAGATCTTTTGTTATAAAAAATAAAGTGAGATTACCTAATGCGAGCACAAAATTATGGTATGAGGTCAGGTAGCGGCCTTTTCAAAGAGACGCGCTACACGATCAGAGGATGCGAGAAGTGATTCTTTAAAGTAAACAAGGCTTTCTCTTTAATCAACTCGTGATTGCTAATTATAAATAATAATTTAAAGTTTTACTTGCAATTTGTATACTACGTCATATCTTTGATAGGATAGGATAGATACATAAGATGTTCCAAGTCCTTACCTAACCAGATACAAAGTGCAATGAAAAGCAATTTTGGAATAAAAATATATTTTAAGAATGCAGCGAGTATATTTGTTTCTTATATTGTATATCTTTTCATCATTCTTAATAAATTAAATATCAAATTTACAATTAACTACTTAATAAAAAAAGTTTAGTTCACAAGTATCTACGTAGCTAAATTCAGAAGGACTTAATATCAACGTGAGGATGAAAAATTGCATAAAGGAAATACATACAACTAATCCACAATATTCTTAAGTGGGGGCATTATGAATGAAATTGGATTCCATTAAGAGCCGTAAAGGTTTTTTTGATGACGATGCGCTGTCAAGAAGATTGACCATGAATTGACCTCACTCGGTTTGGTAAAAAAGTTGTTCCGACTCTAGACAATACGTTTCTTATGAACATTAAGGAGCTAGTTAGTTAATTTATTTACCTTTATGTTTAGTAAGCTACTAATAAGTTTATTTAAACACAAATATAAGTTATAGGTAGTGTAGTTAAAACAAACTCAATGGAGGAATAATAGTATTGAAAAAGACATAATATGTAAATATGTAGATCATTTTGATTATATATACAAGACGATTGATTGATTGATTTGATTTCATATATAAAACAATGACACTAGTTAAAAACCCTCATCCTTCAATAAAATGATTCGCCAGGTTAATAAACCCACTTAATGGCGATTTTAATCCGAACTCATAATACGATGATTATATTCTCGGGACACAGATTGAAAATTATCCGTGCCAAAAATTACGATGAACCGAAATGAATATTCAAGGCAGACGCTTAACCCCTGACGTGTTATTAAGGTGCTTGTGAAGCTGTTAGAGGGAAAATTGTATTTCATAAAACTCATGACTATACTTATGACCTAATATTTTTTCGACATAGCACGTTGTGTGCCGAGGCAAAGGTTAACGATTCAATCAAACCTCGATAAGGAGGTAAATTAAAGCAGACAAGATTCCAAAGAATGCTTACTCATTCAAAATGCGATCAAAATCAATCGAACTGCGAATTGTACTCGTATAATGCTGACATATCAAAAGCGAATTGAACTATCCATCCATACGTAGAACCAAGAAGAGACTAAGCTTAATTAATTATATTACTTCAAAGTCGATATTAATGTATCGAGTGATACTTAGAATTTAATTCAAAACATATCCAAGAGTTTTCCAAAGTATCGAACGATGAAACATAATCTCAATTAACATACAGATCAATATTATCACCCCCTACATACAGAAGATATCCTTCTATAACACCATATAGAACGAAACTATAACTATGACACTGTTGAGCTAATTGCACTATTATGGAATTATCGAGTTAATCCAGTAGAAACAGTACACCCAACTAGAGCCACCCTTGTCTGGCGCCTCTGGCTACGGACGTTCGCAATGTCAACTTCAAATGGAACAAATTGAGCCTAATTGCTTTGGATTAGGTGAATAATTTAAGTGAATTTTGGTAAATAATATCAAAGAGTTAATATTTTAGATACGGTTATAAGCGTAGAATATACTCGAACGTAAAAGAAAGATTGGGTGACTACCTAATCCAAGAAAGTTGAATGTAGTTCTTGTTTGGAAAAAACTATATGTTACGGTTCTATCTAGGTTCTACAAGCCGATTAAATCTAATTCCTATTAAATTCTTAATCACAGTTTAACAAAGAAGAATGTTCATGAATGATCTTAAATTCTTACGTTTAACAAGAAAAAATCTACGTGGTCTTCATTCCTAAATAAAATCAGTTCAGTCAGCGTAACAATATTTATATTAAAACACAATTGAAACAATAGAAAGAACATTCCACTCCACTTGTTCATGTAAAAGAGACAATGACAGCGTCAGAGTAACATTAAATTACCCGGAAAATATATTATCGTTAGCGAGAAATTGTGGAAGTGACATCGGATTACAAAATAATAAGTTCTTGTAAATGAGCGTCTCATTATAAGAACGACATTCGGAAGAGCAAGGGTTGTCGCCATCTGACACCAGGGGTCGTGATCTATTAACTGCATGTTTTGGTAACTGAAAACCTTAATGACATATTGATCGCAACATCAGGCGTCGTCCAAGTCAAGGTTAAGTAGGTTATTATGTACCTAACGAGCTAAAATAATATCCTGGTTTGATTCTGAAAGTTTTTTGTTTCCTGATGAACTAAATTGAAGGCAGACTGCAAATCTTAACATTGTAATTATGTACTAAACCTTGTTGTAGTTACTCCATGGCCGATTGAATGTTAACTTAAGGCTGCTTAGCGAGGTATCTTTGAATTGAAATTAGGATACAGTAAATATTATGTAGCTCTTAATTTAGGTTTACTTCATAAAGAAGTCAAAGGTATTGTTTATTCGTAATGAGAAAAGATGCGTTACATTGAAACAAATGTTTTTTTTACAGAATGATTCACATGTCATTTTGTCTATGTTCTCGACATTTTGTAAATAGTCCACGTCTGTTTTTCTATATGTCGTTAATGCATAGTTCACTACTCCTTCTTATTCATTCAAATCATTAGAACTCTTACGAAAGGCATACGTGTAGGCACTACTAATAATTTCCTATCACTTTTGCCTGATAAATTGTAGCCACGTCACTATAATGAACGACTGAATGCAGTTGATTAGGCACAATATGCGGTCTATCGAGCCACAGCTATACCCCAAAATTGTTCCAGCCGAGTGGGGTGTGAAACCGCTCTATTTAAAGTCATTATGGCTTAACGCAGCATGCCTCAGTGGCCACCTCCTCAAATTAGGCCGAAACGAATTATTTATTTAAATGGAAATGGCCACGGCAACATACGACGTCATCAGAGAACCAATTTCAAACTGCAAATGTCCAATTTGACCACAGATACTTTTGAAGAATAAATGTAAACGAATAATTTTCATTAAAAACATGTGAAAGAGTATTGTAAATAAATTAATTTAATTTTTATCCGGTATTTTTAATACACTTATGTTTGCACAAGACAGAGAGATATTCAACTCTCACGTCACTTTATCGAATTGAGGTTTACAGTAAAAACTACGGACAATTAAATTTTACTAGTACTAGTTACTTTGACGATAACATTTGGAAGAGATTTTACTTAGTTAAATTCTATTAACATTCCACGTTTTACAAATCCACCTACGTAGATTTAGCCTATTAAAATTACTTATAAACCTGACAAATAAGCAATTTGGACGTCAGATAATTATCGTTTTAACTCCTATTATGCGCCAAACTGTATCTGTATCGGACAGATAGCCAGCAGCGTATTATTACTATCATAAAGCTCAGCTAGTCGCGTTGAAATTGATATAGCCACGAAATTGTGGCCAATGTGTTAGGCTAGGGCTTGAATAGGCTTCGCTGGCCCAAGCGCCCGCTCCTGTCGCCTAGGGCAAACCGAGACTAAATTTCACGCTTATGTAGGCTATCGTAAAAGGCCATGAGCTGTCCTAAAGCATAACATGCCAAACAATCACTGCTATTTGAATATTCTAAATCTTTGCTAAGTTTGAGGTTTGATTAGAAGATTCCTTTAATCTAAGTTACATCTTATGAAATCACGAACAGAGAGAATTGAAACTAATTATTAAGAAACAATTTCAGTCTGGAGTAATTACTTTCATTCATTTCCTGATATAATCCTTTATATTGTCCGTTGCGAGATTCTGTCTATAATCACTTTATTGTGATTTCATTTATGTTGAAATGTAAAATTTAGTCTTTTATTTTCCTTACACGTGTAGATAGGAAATTGATGTTACCCAAATGTTTACGTGTGCTTTTTGTACAGTGAACCATCGGTGAGTTATAACAAAAAACCAATATTTTGCGTGTCGGAATTCGTTCCGACGTTTCAAAGTGACGACCGACCTTCAGAGAGTGGGTCTCAAGATAATAGGTGAACCAATTTGAGGAACCAGTTCCAAATCTGTTGAAAAACGAGCGGACGAGCCGACGATGACTTCACTGCTCTTTGTTACAGTCAATAATGCTTGCATTACTTTTTCATCAACGCTCATGAAATTGTTATTCGGTAGAACTTTGTAGTGTATCGTAAATGATATGAGTCTTTTTGTAGAGGAAACACCGTGGTGTATTAAAAGTTTGAAGGGAAAATGTTTTTCGTGTAAAGCTGAGGTGACAGTGGTCGCCACGAAACTAACATTGACTGTAATTATGACAGACCAAATATAATAAATCGAGAACACTCTATGGAATCAATATTTGATAAGCAAGCTTAAGTAGATACACTTTTAATATATCTAAACAATCTAAACGGAGTAGTGGAAAGTATTTATCATACAACTCCACTCTACTCACGGTGAGTACTCTGTCAGCTACAGTGTTCCCTGTAGGAAAAGGCAAACACGACAAGCGCGCTGCAAAATGATCTGCGGCGAGTTGTCGGATCGCGTGTCTCTCGACACATCGGCAGCCTCATCTCGACGAGACAGTTCCGAGAACACATCGTTAAACTCACGTATTTTTGGTAGCAACTTAATGGCTGTAATTTCCACAAAAATCATTATAATCAGACCCATTTATACGATAGTAATAAACAAATAAAATGCTTTGTAGCGCGTTACGGGAGGGCACGCGAGAAATCTCCATTAGTTTCTCTACAATTATTTTGTCTGTTCAGTTTGATCGACAGACCAGTTGAAATTTATTGATTGCCCCCGGCCGGACAAGCAATGAGGCGGATTACGACAAACTCATGGAACATTATCGTGCCCGAAATGGTCTGCAATTTACGTTACATGTTCCACTATAAGATAATTTGCCTCCAATGACAAAAACACAAATGGTATGAAACCATTAAACGTGTAAAAGTATACACTTTTTCTGCAATTGCAGCTACATGGTTGAAAAGTCAGGTAAAACGTAGTAATTATAGGGATGGCTGCGAACTTATTTCAATACAGAATATCTCAGGCTCCAATTAGTTGACATTTCAGATGTTACACATCACTCGTAGAATAATAACCAGAGCTAGTGATGCGAGCGGATGTGGCTTCGTAATTTTCTCCCACTCCATTCCATATTTTTTACGTTTAACTAATTGAACACCGTAGGATATTAATTACTGAGAAAATTACCAGCACAGAAGCCCCAGGGCCTAAACCACAAAGCGGCGGCGCTGCACTCGGCACACATAACGGCCTTGCGACCAGATCGTAAAAACGCACAATTACTATGCACACCGCTCTTTATTTCGTTCCAATTAGCCTATTGCCATATTATATCGCATTCAGTCTGCCTCCGAGTTATTGACATTAATTTTCGAAATAATTACCAACATTTGCACTGAGGGCTCCGACAGCCGCCATCGCGCCGTGCATTGTGACGACTTAACGACGTCATAATGTTACATGTTATTTAAATTACTCCAAGTCCAGTGATGATTCGGCCGTTCGTAATAAACAAAAGCCTTTTGATGAACTTCGGCTCTGTGAAACAATGCTCAACATTAGGTAATGAAAGCACGCACACTATAATTAGCGGTGCGGAGTGAAACGCCGGCGATGGCAGCGGACAGGCCGCGAGATTACAAGTCGTCAAGTGCTTAGGCGGCACATCGCTCGACGCGCGGTGCGTTACATCGCCGCCTAACAATGCAATCGAGCGCTCTCAAAAAGTCCCATAATTTAATTTGCCTTCCACTAGATGAACGGGCGGGTGATTGCGGGTAGGCCGCGGGCGGGTGTCGCTTGAGAACAGCTTTCGCCACTCCTCAACACTTCTGCGAATCGATTAGATGCCGAGTTTCTTTCCGGAATCATATAAACGTAATGAGAGAAAATGCGCGTACTCAACCGACGTGAAATCGTTTTGGGAAACATTCCGTTGTTCGCGATCGATTGGAGACATGCAATCGTCTTAACCACGAAAGGTTTTTTCTCATCCTTTCGTTGGTTTGGTGCTGACTATCAAATTAAAATGATAATGGTGACGAGCCGAGATGTTATCGGGTTGGTATCGTTTCGATGTTCCTCATTGAATTAGCATAGTGCTGCGTTAATCTCTGTGGGAGGCCTCGGCCACGTGGCCCCTGTCAGGCCACTCAAAATTATGGTTTCGTGACAAACAATGTGTCGTTTGTGGACCAGGTTTTGATCAATTTTATCTTTTTATAAGAAAAATAAGATTGTTACGACTGACTTACAAACTGGAAAGAGTGAAGAAAAATATATTACTTTTGTCAATAAGCAGATAAAATAAATAGATATCTAAGTATCATTGCTTGCAAAACCTTAAATCCGGAGTTGATAATATTTTTTATTACTATTTTGTTTTATGATTTCCTTTGCACGCAATTACTTTAAAAAACTACTCTGTATTTAATGCATTATTGACCTCATTGATGACAAAATTTTAGGTACTTAGTATAATATCTTTCACCAAGTACCAAGCTCAAGCATAGCGCCCTTCGGTGATATTTCTCTAAGCACCAAGGCAATTGTGAAGACACATCAAATTCATAACACGATGAGAGCCCTTGGGTAGTCGGCCCCCGCGACTGCATTTAATAGTCCCCACGAGATGTTGTTTAAAACCGTCCCCTGGTACAAATTGCAGAAGGAAAATTTACAGTTAAAAGCCGGATGCTGGCTTTAATAGTTCCGATTTCCGTTAGTTGTTATAATGATCAGTGCAGTGGTTACATGCATTAAGCTAATGGCATTGAGATTTATGAGATTGGACTGTTCGTTGCGTAACACTTGGAACTTTGTGAGAAAACTAAATTTTGAATCGCAGATATAAGAGTCATTGTGAGATAAGAGATCATCATTATTAAATGTTGTGGTGATACGAATGGTACGAGGTCCCCGTTGGGTCTTTGTGGCGCTATCGGCTCTATATCAATTTGGGCTCCGCAGGGTTCGCGGCAGGGGGCCTCAGAGGCGACGCTCTCGACGCCTTTTGTTCCCTACTTACGGACCTTATTAATTATCACCCACCGCACGCGTTGATATCGATATACACCTATTACTTTATAGTTATAAATATACATGGATTGATTTTCTTGACTAACATAAAAAGAGTTAACTAAACTAGCCCATGTGGTAGCCTGCAGAAATGGCGTACGTTAGGCGCTGACGTGAGCGGCTCCTCTGCTCCCGATGACTTGCGCTTTGCCTTTATTACGCGCCTCCGAGACGCCGAAACTCTCTGCCTTCTCTAACAAGCCTACCTAATACCCATGAGTTGCAAAAGCCTCTTTCGTTGAGCATTTATGGCCCTTCTTTGTATGGTGGTAAGAGCGTGAGTGTCGAACGAACCGTCCATCCAGAAGCCGACATGTCGGTCACTGATGACATTAATGATTTGTAAATCGGATCGATCCTTTTAAGTTCAATTGGTAATCTGTCGCTGTATTAGTTTCTTTCTCCGTCTACGAAAAGGAAGCCATTATTAGTTGACGGCTGCTTCGCGAGTAGAACAAAGACGAACAAAGCCGCTTCGGAGCAATCAATATCGGTGACTTTGGAGCTGAAACTCGTGCAACTCGTTTGAGATCGATCCTTACGATGCTACAAGGCGTTCGCTCGCTCTATTTGCTTGCCAGTTAACATGGAATATCTGATCGATGAATAAGTAATCAGTAATTACGATGCAAAAAGTAAACATATATCTGCATCATGTTAAGAATAAATAATTCATGGAAACGAGAATAACTATACTATTCAATAGCGCGTCCGCAAATGAGTAGATCAATCGAAGTGAGTGGCATGCCAGGCCTAAGTGCGGCCATAAAAACAATCCCCCTTTTGTTACTGTTTTCTTGGATGCGTAAGTACTCGTTTCGTTGACTTCTTATGTATTTATTAACAATGGATAATATGTCTTTGTCGAGCCATAGAACTGAGTTTCTCAAACCCATAAACAGTGCCGGGCTTTGTCACTTCGTTGATGGGAAATAACTGCACCTAGAAAACAAGTAGGCGCTGCCGCTGGGTAAATAGAAATACCGACCTTTTTCTAGCCATCAGTTGAATTATTAACTAGCAAGGGAACGCGTAATTAAAACGTAGCACTATTTTTAATTACCACGTTTTGTCATCATATCTATTGAGTCTGAGTTATATATTGAACTCCTACCTTGCGACACTGTTTTGCGGTGCATAAATCGGAAATAGTTGTACGATAAATACTTTCATATAGGTGGGCAAACCTAAATAAAGCAGTAAGTGTCCTTGAACATACTTTTCTAATGATATCTTTGCAAGTGGTGAAAATAACTCAAATGACGCACTTTTACCTTGTTATTTCACAGCTGTACCCCCAGTTTGGAACGGGTCCACCTGTGCAGCCGCATTGTCAGTTCTGTCACGTATAGACGCGGTTAAGGATGCATAGCATTTAATATTGATCTACTTTTACCTCGGAGCCGCAGCCCCGTTACGCGCTGCACTATTTTGCGTAATTACTCTTCCCGTGTGCGGTTTTTTAAAAACAGTTTAACGTTTGCCACATAACACATCGAATTCATAAAAACGGTCCGCCGCAACTTGCACGTTTCCTGCCGTGACCGCAAATGGCTCGTTAGTAATGTTAATAGTGCATATTTGACGCGCAAACTTCATAACCTGTCCAATGAAGTGTTCGTTGCATCGTAGAAGGTGCCTCCCTTTAAGATATTTTGCGCTAAACACCTCATTTCGTGAATACATTTGTTCACGAGTTGGTAGTGTATTTTGGGATATTTATTATCATGTTGGGTGCAAAGTATTCGACATCATTTTGACGAGAAATTTACTACATATCAATATGTATGATAAGGTTAACTTTCTCTTCAGAATTTCTGAAACGATTCTACACCTGAGGAAGTTTTGAATTTGATTATGAGGTGAGATTGCTATGACTCATTGATTATAAAACTAATCCATCTTAAACTCTACCTACAAGTTAAACCTTGTTAAGACGTTTGAATCTTGAGTACCGATACCCGGGTACCTATTATATAAATAAGGATATTGAAAGAGCATCAAATAATTTGCACGCGAAGTAACCAAAACTGAACAAAGAGATGACCGAAACGAACCATGCAAACGATTGTAAACCACGAAATTGGATTCAAACATTCAAAAGTGAGGACTGTATCCATAAATCTCGTGAGGAGACAAGCGAACGGGTAAGAGGTACACATCATGAAGCATTTTGCTGACACAAATAACTGCACGCATTGTTAAATTTGTCAGGAGCGAGACGAGGCCTGTTGACTGATGCTGGTATAAATAAAATGCAGGCCTAATTGAAACGCCCTTGTTGAGTTACAAAATCATTAATGGCGGCTCAAAGGTTTTATTTTTGTACTAAGTTTAGATTTTTTACAAGCGAAACATCTATGTTTTAAATCTAGACATTTAATAAATGGGAACTTTTCCTATAAATGTCAGGCCTTATCAATATACCTTGCTGATTTATATTATAAAGGAATATAATTTTAAGTGTCTTACTACAACAATGAAAAAAAATCGCTTTTTTTTAAAAGTTAAAGAGTATGTGTATTTATTTTTATTTAGAAGTAGGTAACGCTTTACTTAACTTTACGTAACTTTGGTACATACGTTTTTTTTTATTTAGCTTTAAGTAGAAGTAGTAGAAACACGAGAATGAATGAGATATTTAAATTATGGTATTTTACGTATTGCATATTATTTACTTCTAGACAGACAAACATAAATATCCTCTGATCTGATGAAAATAATTTTCCCCGACATTTAACGCAGTGGCACGTTGGTGAACACTAAATAATTATGCCCGACAGCTTCATTTAAATACCTTTTGTCAATGAACGGGTTAAATATGCCTCCGAGCTCCATAAAAAAGAAATATGGCCGTCTCCGCACCACATTTCTAATTATACTAACAACATGATGTGACAAATATTTTAAGTAGACAGCTTGTGGAGCGTTACTTATTGAATCAGGTTTAATTTATGACACATTGTCAGTGAAGGAATAAGTGGAAAATAGAATTAAATATATTAGATATGTTAATTAAGTACTAGGTATTTAGAATATAAGTTCTATATGATTTGGATGTTAACCAGGAAAATTATTTATGAACATCAGCTAGATATCATTCATAACGTGATAAGAAGATTCGTTTTACCGTAAACAGACGCTGACTGTAGGCTATACAGAAAAATAGGCAGATTCACCGAGGTATTATTCTTCACCGTGGAAGTAAAAAATATGTATTGATGACAAAAAATGTTTAGGCAATAATGTTTTTTTATTAATAATTGTATATTGTCAATAAATAATAATAACTACAATTATTAATAAAAAAACCACAAAACTAAGAGAAAAACTTATCTATTTGCTTAACATAAATTGTTATAGAATATGTATCGTTTTCCCTATGAAATATCATTAGAAAAATACGTATTCTTTCTTATTGACTACTTATCTATTCTGTCTCAAACTGAGTTTGTTTGCCTACCATAAGGACCTACATTATAAAACCACTCAAACATGTTCATTTTAAATACCTTAATCCGACGTGCAAAACCTCGAACCATTTATTGAACTAACAGCCTAATACCGGCCCTTAACATTCGAAGTAGGATTTCCTGACAACAAAGCGACACTCGCTAATCCCCACAACAGCCATTTAGACGCATTACAAATAAAAGTTGGTCCAGGGAACCCATTCAAGGGGACTCCATGCTGTGATCCTGAATGAACGGGGAAGGAAAAAAAAGCCCATATTAGTCGGTACCACAATGGTGCAGCGTTGATATGGGCCGTCGTCACGGGATATCTGATTGACACCATCTCGGATCTATTGTGCCTGAAGATCCGCGGTTAACTGGTTAAATTAAAATTTGCCGATAGATTCGGCTAGAGAGTAAAATATTCACAAATTTTAATTTAGATGATGTTTCTAGATTAGTAGTATGTACAGTACACCTATTGTAACCATAACATAATTTTTTATAAGCCGATTTTATTTACGTTTAAGAAAAAAATCTGTTTTGTAGTCAAGCAGATTTTACTTAAAAGAGTAGGTACACTTTTACAAAATATTAAAGAATTGTATGAAGGCAGTGCATTATTATATTATTATAAGTAGGCATTGCATTATGTAAAGATATGCGATATTATTCATTTTATATAATAATGAGTGGCAGTTTATACTAAAGCTAATAATATAGAAATAAAATTGATTTACCTATAAATAAGTTCTTATATCAAATAATACCGCAGGTTTAACTATGAAATCAAAGAGGAATATATACTTCAACTAGAAACGAATTATACAAAATCATTTATTTTGTTGTTAGTTATTCTATGAATACAATATATATTTAAAATATACATATACTGCATAATATGACTTCTAAATTAAATAAATGTTTTAGGCAAATATTTAGGACATCCCTAGCTAACCTTTTACAACCAAAATGTCTTAACATGAAACATTGAATGAAAAAAATGAAGATTGACCATGTTCAACTAACATTAAAAAACAAAGACAAACAACTAGACTCACAATTGATTTGTTCGAAGGCGGCGCCGGCAACGTCGTGTACATGTCCGTAATCATTGTTCCAAATTCAAAATACAGCACTATCTAACCCAAAATACACATCTTACTATCACAGACTTTTGTTATCTATTGTATTTTTTCGCACATTTTTTGCGGAACGCGAGCGTGGCTGCGCGGTACACAAGCCGCTTTGCTTGAAGCCGCGTGCGCTCGAATGCAAGTGATAATCGGATCGTGTGGGGCGAGCGTGGGCGGGGCGGGCCAATCCCGGCCTCTTATTGGCCCCGCCTATCGCCCGCCCCGCAAGGTCGCCGCGCTATCGATCCGCTCGCTCGATTCCGCTCCGCTCGCGCCATTTGCATAAATAGCCTCTTTCCAAATACTAATTTGACACTTTTTCTGCTAAGTAAGCTAAGTGAGGTTTCTTTATTATGTTTTTTGTTTATAAATTAAATATTTGAACACAGTTTTATGGTATAGACATTATTAGAATATTTTTTCAAAGTTAGTTAGGTTATTTTGAAATGATTTCGAGTTCAATCCTTACATAGAGAGAACAAATAGAAATTTTCTGTAGTATATCGAAACATTTTGCGTAGGTATTCTTCCGATGAGCCAAGAGTTAGTTCACGTGTACGTTGAGGTAGACCGGCCCCTGTCAGGTTCAGTGGTAATTTTTGGGTTGGTAAATAGGTCATCTAGGTAGATTCAATGTAGCTATAGATCACTTATCTACTCAATGGCGCAGATGGTTACGCATTCTCAGAGATTGTAAATTCTATGCAATTAGCTATGTTATTTTTAAGACTCTTATTGAATAAAGTGTAATCGATTAATCTAAAGAAACCCTACAGAAATATTTAACAGAATCCTCCTTAATATATAAAAAAAAATCTATATCAACACTCCTTTATAACAATATCTACTAATAACAATTCTACTAACTAAAATATCATTTTTTATCGATCACAGGGGAAAGAGAATTGTTTTTATAAACACGGAAGCCACCTAATGAAAGCTCGCGGGGCGCGTGAAAAAACCATTGGACCATCTACCCCCAAAATACGGTCGCTAATATCCCTGAAGCCGACGACGTCGTCGCCTTAAAAATAGCTTAACCTTAATAGTCCTATGTCACGCATAACATTAACGATTCCCAGAATAGGTAATAAGGAATAACCATCGAAAATGGAATTTATTACGGCGCCGATATGATCTATTTCATCAAGGTACAATCGGAAACAGTCGCTGCTATTAGGGGTGCCATCAAAAAATAAATAGTGAGCCTTGATGCGAGCGGGGTGGCCGCGGGGTGAGGGGCAGGGGTGTGTCAGGAGTAACGTAATAAAAATCCTGGATGAACAGGATTCGTGCGAAATGCGCTGATGCAATAAACATTTTAATTTGAACACGAAACCCATGCTGAGATGCAAAATTGCGTCATGAGAGGGCGGTGGTGCAATCGAATTAGGCAGACAATTTTCCAGGATAGGTAGGTAGGGTTTTTATTTTGGTTAACTGTTTTTCTTTTATGTCGTTTCATGAATTCTATTCGGCAGATCTCATCAGAAAGAATTGGCTGCTTAGATCTTTACATACGCTAGATAAAACTTTGCTGATACGCTAGATACTTTTACAATATTAGCAAGTCTCTATTACTAAAAAAATACGCCATAACTGACAAACTATCTAAAATAAATACATGAATTATTCCTTTATTCCCGAATAAGCTATACTCGTATCTAGTGCATCTCTGACTTATATGTAGTTTATTTTCTAAAATTCCATGCTACGAAACTTTTTCAAACCTTTTTTGATGATTTAAAATTTTTCAATCATGAAACAACTCAATAATCTCAAACAGTTACAAAACGAATCAAATTTATCCCTACACCTACAACAGAGAAATAATGAAGTTACAAGGTGTGCCAACCGGCGTCGTTGGCGGCCATTGACGACGACCGGAAATGACCGGAAGTGACCAAAGTCTGGCTACGATGAGCCCCATTTGACGATTCTCCCCGTGAAACAAGTTAAGCTGTTTGGAAGTAGATCGTTGCCTATTGTGTCAAAGATGGCCGTTGATTTCTTTATTTATATCGGTAGGTTATAATGAGATATAAGAAATAATGTTAACAAAATTATTGTTGATATATATCTGTTGTAATGGGTATTGCTTATGTATTGTATAGGCAAACAGGTACATATGATAATTAATAAGTATTATTATTAGACAAAAACTAAAATGGGTGATGCGAGTAGTAAGTACATTCAATCGCCGAGTGTGTATGAGGCGTCGTCAATGTCAATGAATCAAAACTGTTGCGCTAGGTTTGAAAATCTCTATTGGGATCTTTTAAGAGACGGGCGTTATTAATAAAAATTAAAATTATTTTAAAAAGTTCCATGTATCAGTATAATATTCGAATATAAAAACATAAATAAGTAACTAAAACTTGTAAGAAAAGAAGTCAATTATCACATTAAACTTATAACTAAATCACTGAGCTCGAATTAACACAGTTGCCGAAAGTAAATTAATAATTGCGCTCGAAAAGGAAAGCTTTTTCTATGAAAAGCTGCTCTTAATAGCTTTGGCCTGAACTCAGCTAAGGTAATAACAGTTTATTATAAAGCCTGCGCTGAACTGTTAACAGCTAGATAAACTTTGAGTGATTTACTGAGAACAACACCTTTCTAACTATTTGTTATTGTTAATTCGTTAAACTTATTTTTAACGATTATGGTTTTTAATTGGAGGTTTAAGGTGCCTATAGACAAAGTTTTTGTAATTGTTGTTTCTTACTGTGGAGGTTATAAGTTTTCAAAGTTACTTACATAAAAGTTTTGTTTTATAAGTGTCGATGACAGGTTAGGCTTATTAAATATCACTATCCATTAACGTAATTGTTCTCATTTTACAGATTTTTTCTTTAAAAATATGTATTGCTAGTTTCTAAGATTTATATATAATAGATGAATAAATAAAAATGAATTATATCTGTGCATAATTTTAAGTTACCATGTAGGTACGTAAAAGAAGGTTAGTAAATACAAACTCCTTTTAGGAGATACTCGTTTGTGAATATGGGTAATGATGTGAAATACTGCGGCGAATTACTCAGCAATATATATTATACGGAATGGGGCGCTTTTTACTCCATACGTGTAGAGAAATCGTATTTCGTATGTTTCACGCTTGCCTCGCTCGCTGCATCAGCCTTTTAGGAACCCTCTTTGCTAGGGAAAAGATTTTCCTTTTACTCTTATTGTGCGGAAGGCATCTTAATTCTATTCTTATGTTGCTGTCTTCTTCTTTTTACTTCTTAATAAGTCTGAAAATGTAATAGAATTCTAACTTGTGGTTGATTACGATGATAAAATAAAAATCTCTAGATTTCTTTTATTTGTTATATTTAGACATATTCGTAGACTATTTAGAAATTTGTATTTAGAAATTTTAATTCACCTCCCCTAACCCCGTTCAATTTCGGTTTATTATCGGACAAATACTAACTTAGAAGCCTAGTGTTTATAAAAGCCTTTTTTTCATTATTCAAAGAAGTATATCCACACTTTAATATGTGTAGATCTATACCCTAATAGGTATTTTCGTTGTCTACATATACATCCGTGTTGCTAGTTATTTGGCCACACACGAGTACCGCTAAGAACAGCCTCGGGCGATCCCAGTTCAGTTGGAGCCTGAGCCGACCAATCAATGCATATTGTATTAAACGATAGTGCTTTCAATTGCACATTGTATGTAGACATGTTTATATCTCGGAGATTCAAAGCACATAGAACACAATGTGAAGATTTATGGCCGCTTTGCCAGTTGTTTGTGTTGCAATTGTAAGATAACTTGGTCTTGCAATACCAATCTATTGGTTGAAAGTTAGATACTCGATATTGAACACGATTTTCGTTGAAATCAAACAATAAAGCATTTTAAGATACGTTCCGATTATAATATTAGGTTTCTACTATTTCAAAGTTTAAAAATTGCTTGTAATCTATTTACATGTCACTTATACAAAATAGCCTACATATAAAATTCTCAAGACGATGATATATCATAAAGGTTAAGCTATTTATTTACTTTGTTAGATATCACATACCTCTCCCCTGCAAGGCTGGATAGTTCTGACATTAAAGTACCATAAAACAGATATTTACAATCAATTAAAACAACAACAGCCTCTAACTAATAATGCTAAGTAAATGCCAGGCCGTCCCTTTTCTTCATAATTCCAATTTCAATTGTGGTAAAAAACGGGTAAATGGTATGGGAGCTGGGTATCTTTCACCTGTTGGTCTTTTTGCCATTGCCAGCTCAATCATTGGTGGGTTCCTCGAACTGAGCTCGTAAGTCAACTCGTCACGTTTCGCATGGCAACATTAATTTTTTGTTCTGCTTATTAATTTGCTATTTCAGTGTTGCCGTATAAAATGATGGCCTATTTTATTGTTATTGACGTTCGTAATTATTAATATGTGGCCCGCCCACTTTCCACACTGAAGACTTGTTTGTATTATATATTACGATATTGAAATTGTGTAGTACTAGTCGTATAATTACTTTGGACTAGTAATTACACAAAGTCAACGGACAATCAAAGATATGTACCTGAATTATTAAATAGGTGAACTAATGCAAATTGTCAAACTATAATTTTACTCTATTGAATGATATCTGGCTAAAAAGACGGCTAAACTACGATATTATGGATGCGTTGAAAGCTGAGATATTTGACTGAACATCCCTGAATTATTACTATTATTAATACAAATTATTTAGCATCGTGAACTCTATTTAATAGATACCTTCATAAACTATTAAAAATATATTCTCATAACGAGTCTTAGAACTCTTTGGTAAAGCTTCGAAGACCGAATACGCTTAAGTGATTTACAAGTACAAGCCGGCAAGTAAGAGTCGTTAGTTATTGCACAAAAATGACAGCGACCGTTTCTTTGCATGATGGAAACAAACGCCCGGAGGACCGAACAGCTGTTTCGAGTATCAGCACCTCTATTAAGTAATTAGCCTTGATGACTTCATTTTTCTTTGCAGCGCACTTACTTGTCTAAGTAGTTCCTGTGGCGATCTACAATGATTACACTCAATTTCTGATGTTTTGTATTTGAAATTAAGCAACGTAAACAAAAGATCATGAAATATATACCTAAATGGCACAAAACAGTTGCTAAGCAACGGACCCTTAAAGAACTGAAAGTTGATGTCAGGAAGGATAACTTTATCGATACATATGACATAACCCATTCTGTAGTCTTTTATATCCATGTAAAGTATGAAACCCATACAATGCAATGGTGACATACTAAATAGCTACACGTTTAGGTAAGTATTGTAAAATGTACAATACAAGAGACAGAATCAAAACGCACGTTCAAAAACCAATAAGCACTCGAACCGCGCTGGCATTGACGTAACAAAACGTCACAATGCATAATGTATCGATGATCAATTTGTGGTATCAAACCCGCCGCCACGGGCACATTATATGCAAATGGGGATCATTAGGGAAGAATGTAGAAGACATATTGTGACGCTGGACAATGGCGTCACGTCGACTTTTGTGGGACATTGCTCGCGGAACACTACCCTTTCTGTTCTCGTGCAACGGAGGTGCAGTAACTTGATATAGAGGCATTATTATTGTTTTCATATAGTCAGCGTACTAAATAGCATTAGATGGTAAAGAGTGAATTTCAACACGAGGTGAAACGTGTTTTCGATGTGGATTTAAAATAGTCATTTTCATCATTCATCAGTATTGACATGGACCTCGTATGAAGATATTATTACAAGTATTATAAAGAACTTATAAACACATGCAAGGGCCGTGCTAATAATATACATATAATATGTAGAACGTAGAGCCCTTCCTTTAAAAGTTAAAATAATTAAATTGTAAACATTTATATTTCAGTACAAGACTCTCGAAAGATTTCTTTGACAAAAAAAATATTAGTTCTACATAGATCCGTTTTTACATAAGTTTGTTTCATTTTTGAGTTTTATCTTCCAAAAGCACACATATTTCAACTCCAATAATACAACTACTTAATACAACGTAATCAAATACTACTATATTTTAGTCCCGGTCGGGCAAAAGGTACTGTAGCTGCACATTGGCCGTATCGAATGAATTGTCCGCGGCCCTCAATCGCAACAAAGCCGATTCCACACAACCCGCCCGCCTTGGCATCGACGAATCAAAATAAATTACCGATTCCGATCATCGATTCGGGAATGTGACTATTCGTTCCGATATAATTTCCGAGGATCGTGCCTCAAAATGGCTATTGTGACAGAGAATATGTAACTGTGCTTATTTTTAACAGAATACCACAAAGATTTATAATTATATAATAACTGATATTGCACTTCAACATATTTTATTCTATTTTCCCTAATTTCATACGTGATTGTTGTTGTACTCTTATATGTGATTATTAATTGTGATTGTTTACTAGAATACACATAATTTTTATTCTAATTAAGATTGGATGTCAAATATATCACTAAATATAAAAATTGTTGATTTTTAAATTAAAACAATAAATATTTACTATATTCAACAGAAACGTGAGTCATTAAGAAGATTTCCGTTTATGCATTAAAATGATAGAAATTAATAATTAATTGTTATTATTCTTTAACGATCAGCTTTAATAATTATAATATGCTACTAAAGCTCGTAATCCCTGTAAGGGTGGTCACAGTTATAGCTTTAATTATAAGGGAAATCTTAGTAGTTGTGTTAATAACGGTAGTTTATATATTATATACTTTATAAATACTTATACATAATAAGACTACTTACTAATATCTTCATATCCTTGTGATCAGGTGACACGGGGTCAATACTAACCTGAAAATTAAAGAATAATTTGTAAAATCTATTAAGTATATGAACTAGTAAAATGAGATGACGTGAGCTAATGATCATTTGGCAAGGTAAAGGTTATTAATATATCATATGTACCACTGAATATCAATCAATACTTTAAGAAACAAAAAATAATATGTGTTTACGTTTGTGTGCTTATGTAGCAAGTTTTAAACGTAAAAATACTGAAATTTTGTAAACTAAATTTTCTTTGTTAACATTTTTTGACATAGTGTTTTTACTAGTAGTTTATATATGCCATCTGCAAAACAAACAAACCACATATGCTATTTAAAAGAGCAGAAAACATTCTCCAACTTAACATTTTCGTAAATTAATCGAAAACAATTATTCAATCGGCACTCAAAAACCACACAAGTAGGTGTAGTCCAATGCCCATTAAATGCCCAAATTTCGTGTTGTGTTCCAAACAAAAACTAATTTAAAAAGTTCCAAAAAACGGCCATCATAAAGCGTAGTACACACGAGCGAATTTAATTTGGCCCATTTTTAATTATGAATAGATTTTCGGCCGGGTCGAGTCGGCGCCGAGTCCTGCCCTGTAATTATGGGCCCGCTAATTGTAAGAGCAGGGTGCCCTTTGAGGATGCGCCTTTACTTTATTCTGTCCTTATTTCCTCATTCAACATTCTGTTGCGTCACCGCACTCTGGACTACTTAGCCTGGTTAATGAACAGGAATATAGGAAAGGGAGTAGTGGAAAAAATGTGATGAGTCTTTTATCGTGACTTAACTATGTAGGACGTGGAAGGGTTAATTTTGGTTAAACCCCCTCATTAAGTTCGGAGGTTACTTAAGATTTTTAGATACCTAGTCTCGGATATAAGGTAAAAAATCTAAAGAATGGGTATGAGTTGCAGTATTTCTTTTTACCTATAATTATTTATTGAACATCAAGTCGTGATATGATGATATTATGAACATTCATCCATTATGAACATGAATTAGGTATTATCTAAACAAATATATTTTTATTCCGATGAACTAGTAAGTCAAAGATGCGAAAACTAATTAGAATGCTTAAGTCAGTGAAAAGGAGTAATCTTTGCCTGTACCCATAAATAAATAGTAGTATATTTTGATTTACTAATTTAGCATATACATAATAAAAGATTAACAGCTATTGTATATATTTTATAACCTATGATATATGGAAAAACCAATTAGCTTTTCCTTTCATTGAGGAAAACCTAAAAAGGGTAGCAATAAACTCTACATCTTTCAAGTTACCTGAATAACTTCACTTAAGCTGTGCTCACTAAAACCTAAATAAGAGCTTACGGACTACGTGAAAGAAAAACCTTTATTCATTACCCAAAAATATACATCTACAATTCTAAAATGTATTTTTAGGGAATAGAATATATAAATATTTACAGCGAATCAGGCGTGATATTTATGTATTCAACGGTGCATATGTTTGTTTTTCACTGCATCAACGGTATTCTTTACATATTTTTTTCCATGATTGTGTTTTTTTTATGTTATAACGTGAATAAAATTTTTCTTTCTTTCTATGTATTATAAACGTACCTAAATTACGAGTACAGTCGCGCAATAGTCAATTAAACTAGTACTATCAGTAACAGATTACATTGTTCAGGCACAGAGTTCAGCTCTCCTTTCAAAGATCGTTTGATCCCCAAGCACATGACAGGTCGATAGTGATTGATCTTCATTCAATCACCGATGAATACGTAATACGTGAATGCATTTAGCTACATTTGATTGTCGATGGGCTATATAATTATTCTCAAATGGAAGTTTTTGCTTGCAAGAAGCTTACGAGTCATCATTATTAAATATAATCCTTTTAAGATGTTGTTAGAAAGTAGTCGTCGGGACGAGTGCATTAGTTTAAAGGGCAATTACAGCTTAGATGTTCTATTAAAATAATTATGTTTGAAGCGTTATTGTTCATCGTATCGATAGCGTACTTTATCAATGAGTTTGAGTACAACTTGAAATTGAAACGGAAATGAATAGTACACTTACATTTATTGATTTAAGGGAACAAAAGGTTCCAAAATAGATTTGGTTAAATTTAATCTGTTAATATTGCATGATAAAATTGTTAAATTTATATCATGATTGATTTTTTCTAATTTTTCATAAATCTTAACAGCTGATTTAAACAACAAATTTACTTAATTATTTATCTACATTTTTACTACATATATAAATAATAATAACCATTAAATTATGACCCATCAATCTTCTTTCGGATTTATAGCAAAACATGGTTGAAAATAGATAATGAATAAAAAGTTGGAATCAAAAACACTGATAGCGGATGCATATTTCGTATTAAACGTACTTTTTTTAAAACACACAGAATATAATTATTAGGAAAAAATGTTTTGTTAATTTAATTAAGAAATTAAAAATAAGAAACATATTACATTTGATACAGCTGTCGTTATTAAAAAAAAGGTACATAATAATTTTCTGCTATTTGCTTTCTTAAGCGTTTGGCTTTGCAATAAGCAAATATGAACATATGTTTAGTATTCACGCAGATATTGTTTTTAATAATGTTTTTAGATATATGGGAGTAATACATACACTAAGCATTTTACCAAGCATTCTCCGACACATAACCCAACCAAAAGTATAAACTCACCACACACTATTATTACAAAACTCATTGACAACCTAATACCCAGTACCCGTGGAATTAATTAGCAATCTCGTCACCTCTGATCGAATTACTTACGCCTATTATTAGCTTTATTGTTATAGCAACGGCGTTTTATGCCTCTATAGCATTGTGAAGAAATAAGCCAAACAATGAAAGAAAGAGCTTTTTACTCACACGTTTTGTTAGCCGCGGGTAGCCGAACCTTATAGGTTATAATCGCTCCAATTATATATTTTTACAATCACGAAAAGAGGCATTGTGTTGTGTGTTATGTGAATCATTGTAATAGGTTAGGGGATTGGTCTTCAGATTCGTGTTTTCCTTGTGTTCTTAATGACGATTCTAATGATATTTGACGGTTCCTTTTAGTGTTTTATTGCGAATGTATTATGATTATTGGTAGTTAAGGATATTGGTATAGAATACTTTTTGAGAGATAAAATGTGTTAATCAGTGTTTGTGACTATGATCTAACAAAAAAGATAGATGATAAGCTGACTTTTGAATACAAAGTATATAATTAAATTAATTTTAATATGTATTTATATATCTATATATTATACGAAAACTAAACAAAAAAGTTTTGTTCCCTCCAATGCCTTAACATAACTTTAAATTATGTTTACGGTAACGTTATTACGGTATTTATTAGTAAATAATATATTTTTGTAAAATTTCTAAACTTTATTTGAAATCATATTCAATCTCTCTATTTTCAATTTTGAACAAAATTTATATGTCACTTAATACTAAAATATTAATAATAATTAGTCAACTTAGGAGTTTTTATGAAATAATGTGAACCTATAGTTTTTTCATTATTGTATATATTCACGTGTTGTATATTCCTCAATGGTTGTCTGCAAAAAATCCCTTTAAGCATTAAGACCGCCTACTGTTTTTGTTTAATGTTCCTTGTTTATATTTTTAAATTGTTTATGTTTAAGAAAAGGCAATAAATAAATAAATATAAAGCCAATCTAAGAATAAAGGCCAAGTAAATCGTATTTAAGATGGCGCCAATAAAATTACTGTTACATCTTTAGTATTATTGTCAATTTCATTAAAAACATTTACCTAACCGATGACAGAATAATGACCGTATATATTGAAGCCAAGTCGTTGCAAAATAATAATTACTAACGGTATCCGATGACGAAGCAAACTCGATTCTCTACTCAAATGAAATTGATACCGCATCAACTGTTAACAGAAAGAATTGATAGTTTTCTAACAAAAGAGTGAATTTAGATATTTTTTTTTGTGATGGTTATAGTTTAATATATTCTTCAATGTGTTTACGTCAGGAAGTTGAAAAAATATAAGATTGCTTTAAATAAAATAGCTTTAGCAATGCATAACGATAACATAGAAGAAATTTCTCAAAAACGTTGGTTCGTTTACGAGTAAGTACTAAAACAATACATTTTGACTAGTTCGCTTTCAAGATATATTGATCATTTCAGTTTCGCTAAATAATTCGGTACAACACGTGAATTTACTTGTTACGAATTCCTAGGTAAATTCATACGAAATTTGTTTCGCTAACTATTGTTCTGATTACTCTAGCATTAAAACTGCGTTACCTCGTTGAAATAGTTGCTGGCTGCATTGTGGGGAGCCGGTGGCCCCGTTTGCTGGTAATACGCACAGTTCATCATATCAATTCACAGCACGAAGTTAACCCATCCGGGTAAATATTCACTCGCGGAACAGCGGATTTTTTTGTCTATATTTGACGAATCGCGGCCGACGTATCTCGCCGACTAATTGCAGGGTTGCTCTGAAAGTTCGGCGCTAGTGTGCGCTGTCTCGCTCAGGTAGCGCCCCTCTCGCTCTAGCACGCGAGCTTTTTAAGTTCGTTCTAATTCAAACGTGGTGTTTATTTGGCTAACTGTATCGAAGCGATTTTGGAGAAATTGTTGTCGTTTAATAGTAGTTGTATGGAAGAGAGATTATACAAATAGATTATATTGTGTAGTTAGTGTTTGTATCTAATAAAATTTTAAAAGTAAAAAATAAATAAACTGTCTTCTAACTTAACTGCTTACTTATTAAAAAAAGCAAGTCCATTAAACAACGAATAGTACACTAAACATAAAAGAGAGTTGTAAATTCTTAAAAAACTATACTTATTTCTTTTCTTCTACACTGTGCATTCACCTTATCTAATATTATCAACTTAACGTTCCCTCATTTGTATATTTATAATAAGTCACTAATACAAAACAACAAAGAAGTAAAGCGATATCAGGATCGTTCCAAAGCTCCGAATAAGCCTTGAGAGTTGTTTGCTTTCTTTCGTTGGGCGGTCCGCGGCTCGTGCAGGGCGGGTGTGTGAAGGCGGTTCGGAGACTTTTTTCGATTCCAATTCAAAATTACACGTGTACGACAATGACATTTAAAAGGCTTGTAAGGTGTCAAAACTTGATTGAACGAGCGAGTGGTTAAAATTGGAACGTGACATGGTTCATTTACGACTTACACAATGATATATGAATACTTATATGTGCCTGTAAGTATTCAATAATTCACTATTCTGGTTTATTCCATCAATTTTGGAGCTCTATTATTGTAATATATCTTTTATGTGCATGTAGGTACTAACATCCTAGGCTACTACTTCTAGGGGAATATGGAATCTATTTAGCTATGGGCTAGCAATCTGTCATCTATGTTCCATATGGCATCATATCTCCAATATTCATGCTAAAAAGTGACCAAGGTAATATATTCACATCTTTCTATCTCATCCGTTAAGTACATATACATAGAGACCTAATATCTCTTTACTTATATTTCTCATTAATATCGGGAATATGTTCACATACTTAATATGTACATATAGTGACACGTTATAGCTCATCGTGTAATAGTATACTTTCTTACATACTGATACTATAGATGCTGTTGTTTTAATAATAAGCTACTCTAAGAAATGCCGATAATATTTATCATAAATAAGTTATACTACTTTGCCTATTTGTATATAATTTCTCACTTTTCAGGTATTACTTGTATTTATTCATTGCTCTTAGAAGTAAAATTCATTGTACTTTTGTTACCTTGCAGGGCGGATACGTTTCCTATGACAGTACACTTTCGTAACGCACTCAAAAGGACATTCGATACTTTGTAGCAACAGATGTGGATTATCCAAAAACGCTTCCGATTTTTAGTAATAAATCTATAGTTATAATAGTGTATTAGAATCTTATAGCGCAACCGGATATTGTTTTTTATAGTCAATATGATTCTCTTAGGACTATTAAACATATGTTGGGTTGAATGTAGAATTTTAAGCTGTGATAGACACTTTAATCATACATCTAAACTGTTATATTAAAGATTATAAGTATCGTTTTAAATGAAGATATCAGAATCACAGAGAGTACTTACATTTTTTAATATATTGATAATGAACAATAAATGGGATCAGTTTAAATATTCCCTCCAATCTATTTTAAAAAAAGCTTACATAAACTATATTATACTATGTATAGTAAGAAGTTATATCTAGTACTAAAATAGTCATACTTTTCATATTTCACTATACAAGATAGAATGCTACTACAATTGAGCACTGCTCGCTAACAAGAAATATTGATTATCACATTCGACTCAAAACCCAAATCAGCACGAGCCATTCTCACAAACATAATAACATTACAGTAAATATAGTGTTACAGTGCTAAATGAAAGATTTTCATTGGTAACCCTAGCACAAGATTACATAGCTTAATTATATATAGAGCACAAAGGTCAAAACCTTGCTGAAAGGCGCCCCGTAGTGAGGGGCGGTTTCCAACAGAGGGCGGGCTAAGCGGCAGCTGCGCACGAGTCTAACTGCCGCCTTATTTGCGCTATTTTTTTATTATTTGGACACTATTGTGTATAGCTTTGTCAGACACGTGATTTGGGATTCTGGATAATTGGAAACTGTCGCTAATTTTGTTTTTGGAGAGTGGTAAATAAAGGTTTTGAGCTTTAATATTTTCTTTTTTACTTTTAATATTTTTTTATAGCTTGAATATTTTCGTTTAATATTTTAATTCGTCTGTTACATCGGAAATACAAAATCTTGTAAAAATAAATGACAGCGTATTGTTAAGACGAAACGAAAGCAAAACTAAATCCCGTATACAGAAAGCAAGGCACGAAATTGCTTGAGAATACGGTGAGCGCGAAATCTTGACGTGTGCCTTTTGATTATAATAATCATGCAAGAAACGTGCACTTCTCGTACTCACTTTTCTTCGCCTTCATAGTCTAACGTACTTGTACTTTAGTATACTCGATACATTCATACCTAACCTCTATATGTTGAGAATCCACCTGGATAAAACCTCAACCTCTTTAGTCTAATTCAAATGTCACATATTAGGTTTAAGTACAGTTGGGATAAATGAACATCGATTCTATTCACAAAATATCGATTATGAGCATCGATAATCCGCTGAACAAAATGATGTCCGATTTAGAAACCACGTGTGACGACCATTGTCAATGCCTCTCCCAATTCACGACCTTTCACGACACAATTCACGCTCGTCACATGGGCTATACCGTAAAATTTCCCATGCAAAATCCCAAGGATAATCCCGGAACAAAGGAATATGTTCCGATTGTTAGTATTTCCGTTCTTTAGTAAACATTAAGTGTCATCGGAAAATAAAGATGTTGACTTGTCTGCGCCGAGACGAGCTGTCATAAGAACAGTGTTTACATCCTTAATAGGATTAAGTGTGAAGTGGATTCAAAGGCGCTCGGCCCGAGCACAATGATACGAATCAAGTTGGCGTATCTTCTTTCAGAGTTGTGACAATTTCGAGAAAGTGTCATTCCGGTGTCATATTTGCAAAGGAAATCGTTTTTTTGTGGACTTATACCAAGTAATTGTTGAAAATATTATAGAGATTAATGATTATTTTGAGTAATATCTAATAGTAGAGCGTCAATTTCAATTGAACTTTCCTTTCAATTGATTAAATTTTACGTTACTACTTAACCGGGGGTTTTATAATCCGGCGTGGTTTTATACGCATCGAGTGCCAAGTGCTCCCGTCGGCGCATCGGGGCCCGTAAACAACAAAATAAAGGCAGCAAAGCCGTGTAATAATGGTGTTTCCACCCTGTAACAATAACTACATAATAGTCGAGAGCTTTTACGAGCTTTTGTGAGCTTGTCGAAGCTCCCACTCCGCGCTTTTTTGCGTTGATGTGATGCACTTTACGAGTCGACTCGTGCTTTATTGAATCCCTGAAATATGGGCGCTTCAGTGAAGTAGCCACTAAAACACATTCATGTTGGTGCTTTTCGACGTACTCGTATTGTTAGCGACGTTGTCTCCGGAGACAAACACGGCTTGTCTCGAATAAGATCCTGTTCGAATCGGATTTCTCACGGTCAATAGCCCGAGGGCGTGTTTAACGCTCAAATATTCATAATAATTGAAAACGTATTACCGAGGCCCGCCTATGATTAGGATCATTTTTATTATATCGCCTATGGAACGTGTATCAAAAGACGTCGTTCGACTAATATTAATGGCGGGCTATTAAAGCGCAAAACATTCTACGGAAGACTTCATTAATTCTTGCGAGCGACGCCGCCATTATGCACCCCGATGACCCTAGATAGACTTTTTAATTAACTACAAATCTCTGAACCTCTGCTTTGATAGCTGGCCATAGATATTGATACCTTAAGGTTTTTATTTGGATAGTATGGAACTAACAATTAAATATTCTCATTTCTAACATTATTATTTTAATTATGAAAGTTGTGTTTCTTGAATTTTATGTTAAATTTTAAGAAGCAATTATATTTTAGTATAATATGGGCTGTAAAACCTTGAAATATTATAAACAGCTTAAATATAAGAATTAAAGTAAAAATTGCTTCTGTCAACTAACTTTGTTTGTAATATTTTATGTATTATAAGTCCAACATTTGAAAATTCATCCTTTTAAAAATTAAAATTCATACTTTCCACATCGAACCGAAATAAAAATTCTTTTTTATTGAAATTTTTTATGGAACCATATCTAAAGTGTTATTCATTATCCATTTTTCTATATTTCCACGCATTTTAAAACCTTAGATATTACATAAAACTCTGCAGGTAAGCTAGAGGTGGTGAGTGGGCAGAGGTTAGTCTACAGACTCCGTAAATCAAGTTCTTATCTCCTCCATCGCAATGCGAAGCCAAGGCTGTCTTTATAAAGCCGACACGTTACAAAAATGTGCATTACATACGTACGTATCGCGTTCACTTTTCCCGTGTTGTGGTCTGAAGGTTAAGTGTATTTCTGGGTTACATATGATGTATAAATCGGGGTAATTAATATGCATTATTTAAGCATCGTTTAAGCATTATTTAAGCGTGTGCGTTCGCGCAGCGGAATGTTGTTGAATTTAAAGATTTTAATTATGCAGATATTTAGTGTATGACGTCGTATAATTGTGTATGGTAAAAAAAAAATTGTGCACGCAGCCATTGTGGAGAAATTCACCAAAAACTTTTTTTGATCCATTGACTTTAGAAGAAAAGAGATGTGTCCTAAAATTAGTGTGTATTTGTGTGTAATTGTGTATGTATGAATAAAATTAGTGCATGCATAAACTTCGGAGAAATTCAAGTTTCCGCTACGCGAACGTTTGGCCATTAGCTAGTTTTCATACAAAGCGCTTACATAGAGAGCTGTAGATTTTTACATACGTTGTTTTGAATTTGTTTATATTTGTTTAAAAACAGATTTAGAAAAAAAACGTAAGGCTTAAAAGATAAAAATATAAACGTAAAATACGCTTATTAGGTCTTAGTTCTTAAAGTATGCACTTTGGGGTCTAGATTTTCACGTTTATACAAACCTTGTAAGTGTCTGCAACACGTTGCCAAGTATCAATGATGTTCCGTTAGTAATTAAAGAGTTATAGGACAATTTACCACGAATAGATCACTGTTTACAAAGCAGTCAAATATCATGACGTTCTAAAGGAATTGCATGGTAAAATGTATGCCAATAATTAGTGTATTCATTCAACTATTCACATGCAAAATTTCATGTCATTAAATTCAGTAATTAAAGAAAAAAAATTATAATACTGACGAAGCATCGAAAACCTACATAACCCGACCAAGTTCGGATAGCTACAAAAAAGCGGCCGTGCAATATATTTAGGTAACATCTCAAAATTTACAGTATAATACCGGTATTGAATTGGTACAGGTGATAACACAATTGTTGTTTCGATATAATTTATAGGTCATTTATTTTTGTACACCTACTTTTTTAAATGTATTTGACTATGACAGAAAGTAGGTACCGTTTACGTAGGTACTTTATTTAAGTATGCGCTTGAGACTTGAGATATAATCTAAATACAGTGTAAACTCTTTATAACATTATTCTCTATAACGATAAACTCTCTATAACATAGAAAATATAAGTGTGAATATAAGACATCAAGACTATGTGCCCAGCGGAATCAGTTTTTGGTGAATTTCTCCACAATGGCTGCGTGCACAATTTTTTTTTTACCATACACAATTATACGACGTCATACACTAAATATCTGCATAATTAAAATCTTTAAATTCAACAACATTCCGCTGCGCGAACGCACACTATTTAAGCATCTTACGATATTAAAGTATAATAATTTCGTATCAAATGAAATGTTTTATATTAGCTTCATTTATATACGCTTGATGTTTAGGAAAACATTTGAAAACACTTTGTTAAAAGACATATCATCGTCTCTACAATTCATGTTAATAATTAATGGCTACAGTCACCTAATTTAAATAGCAAGTGTTCAGTGCTTATAACAGAAAGTAAATTATATACAGTGTCATTATATCCTGTATTTCAAAACAGAGATAAACACAAATCTGTTACAATAAAGATGAATGAAATAAAGAAATTTAACATATGTTCGTTAGATAGGATCATACCTGACCACATGATGTTTTTAATTTAATATTACGAGCAAATTATGTTTACACCAACCAAGCTCTATATGGCAAGAGCATAAAATAACAAATCAAGGAAGATTAGCCGGCGGCAACATCCCAGTTCAGAGATAAATCATCGCATCTCTTAGGACATCTCCCCGTTTCTATACAAAGATTTATGCCATAATAACACGGTGTGATTCAGTAAATCAACCGCCGAATTATCCAGTAGAAGATGATGAATAATTGTTGTGATTGAACTGGGTACAGTCTAGACTAGGAATAGAAAATTGTAATATCTATCCGAATATGAACCTAGTTAGTGTACATTAAAGTATTAATAAAAATGGTATAAATATTTAATATAATATAAGAACTTAGATTTCCCACTCCAAAAAATCAAGAGGAGCGAATTGAAAAACAATCGATATCATAATAAAATTATCCATAAGTAGTAAAAAATAATACATGCTCACATTCTTTATTTATAAGTGATATTTATTTCAAGAAAATAAAATATGATTTTTTGGCATACGATATAAAGTACGATATCATATGATTCTGTGGAAAATATGAAAGAAATTACACTGGATATTCCACGATTTCTCTTTTATTTAAGTTGACAAGCTACAAGTACTATAATTCACTGGAGAAGAAATCTTTATTAGGTTTGTAACTCCGAAGAGGCGGGGTCAGCCGATTGTGAATCGACAACAAATCAACATGGCCTGTTCCAAATGAAAGATAACTCAAGTTAATGATAATTATTAATAATATTGAGATTGTTGTGAATGCCTTACTTAATTTTTAACTTGAAGTAATTTTATTTATGTATTTTGTAACTTTTTAAAGTATGAAATAAGTTCAAAACGGTAAATTATGCATCGAAATAAATAATAATAATTGATACACAAAATAAATATATTCATCCTTTAGGTAGATTCATAAATACAATCAATGATCAGACTGGACCAGGACCAAAAAGCAAAAGGATTATTATACAGTATGTCTCCACCGGGAATCAAACTCGTATCTCACGAGTAGCGTCCAAACAATTTTCCGTCATAGATCGTAAAGTACACGAATGTATCATACATAAAGCTATAACATACGTATATCTTTACCTAAAATGCAAATAAGGAATTGCATTCGTAAATTCGAAGCACCAGAAAGTCTGGCGAACAAAATTCCAGCGCCATTCTTGAGCGATCTGTTTTGGCAGAACGTACCCCGTTGGGCCTATATTTCAAGCCGTAATAATACCCACGGTGCGTGATAATAATTGTTATTACTATGATAAAGCTGATCCACATCTACTATTATTTTATAATTACGGGGTTTTATGTGAAAACCCGCAATTAGGGAATGCCTCGAGCCGGGATCTACATGCAACGAGGTGTCCGTGTTTTTTCCTCGCTCCCAAAATGATGATGTATGTAAGTATGCTGCGAAAGGATTTAGTGCTGGAGGCATAGAGGATTCCTTAATTTATACTCTTTAATTGTTAGTTTTATCCTTGATATTAATTGTTCTAATGATAAGCTGACGTGTCCGAAATGCGTAGATTAATGATCCTGTGGGGTACGGCTGGGGCAGAGGAAAGTTACTTTTATTTTCTGTTTCTTTAACTTTGGGAGTATTATTTATCTTGAGTTTTTCTTTTTAATTGTGCCTGATATTTTTATGTACAAGTTATAAAATATTCACTAACTGCTGTGATTTTCACACACTTGAGTATAATTCTACTCGTCAGACCTAGGTATTCACATTCGTGTCAATTGTAAAGGCAAAAGACAAAATACATATAATGAATCATATTATCAATAAAATAACTGCATTTTCATCTTATGTAATCTAAATAGTAACTCAATTTAGACAAGGTGTTCTTAAGGCAAAGCCGATTTCTATCTCGATTAACCCGAACGTTATTAATAAAGCCGAGATCCAAAAGTTGATGGCTCACGGGCCGAGAACGGAGGTTCCATTATTTATTATGAATATTAGTCAATTTTTATTTAGTCGAAAAAAGCGACGCGATGTAGCCGACTGCAATTAAAGAAGCCTACCCTGTAATTATGGACAGTAAATTTCTGGACGCGTCCTGCGCTCGGGTCCGCCATTGTTCTATCAACGGACGCCTCTCGGATTAGCTTTTGCTCTCATCAACTCTCCGCGCAACTGTATAAGAGCAAAACGTACGTCACATTGGGAAAAGACAAGGTTTAAAGACCAGTCCGAATTTTCACAGAAACAGCATTGGTTTAAATAGCACTAGGTGTCATTTGCGCTAGGTTTTAGTTTATCAAAACTTATAAGAAAACATAAAAACTATATAATCAATCTCCTGTGCTAGTCTGGGACGTAAAAAGAATACTAACTAGTTGCCGCTCTTTCCGGCAAGTCGCAGAAGGTGACTAATGGTCTAGGGTTATAGGCTAGCAATCTGTCACCAATATTTCACATGACATCAAAACCCTAAACATGCTAATAAGCCATGCAATAAGTGACCAAGAAGACGTCTTCATGTCTCCAAGGTTTCTGCCCACCCCGACAGAGATTAAAGGACGTGAATGTATATATATTTTTTCATAACCTAGTAATGAGGTATGAGGGGTTGATTGGAATAATATAAGTCTAATTTTATTACTTTTACAGAAAACTAAAAACATCTGCTGGAATTAATTACGAGATTTTCGTTGTTTCTTTTCTTTGAATGTCGAATGGCAGTGGAGGAAACGTAAAAAGTTCCCTCTATATTATCATTGGCTCAATCGCTTAATAACTCAGAGTTGCAATTAGCATTAATTTTACGGGTATCAATTTTCACCGACATTTCTACGCTAGGGAAGGTTGAGTTGAAAGACGAACTACATTTTAAAGTCAAATAGGTTGTTTCTACAATTCGATAGTCATAATAAATACTATAGCTATACCTAGTTTACGTTATAGTTTTGAAATAAATGGTATATCTAGTATTGAATAGTATTTTTATATTAGTCAGGTATTAGTCAGGGACTTATAAAGAATATTAACTAGCTGCCGTTCTTTCCGACATGTCGTAGGAGGCGACTAAGGGACTAGGGGTAAATGGAACATATGTTACATATAACATGGTAATCCCAATATTTATGCTAAAAAGTGACTTTGTAGATATTATGTGTCCGAGGTTCTGTCCACCCCAAAAGGGATTAAAGGACGTGAATGTATACATGTAGTATTTATTATGAACATTACATTTGAGTATCCTTAGATATGTGTGTATATAATTTAAATTTCAAAATTTAACCTTAATTAATATAATTATTTACATATTATGTCAGGATCGGTAAATTCGTCCTATAAATCCTATTCTACGTATGAAAAACATAGATTTTCTATACCTTAAGCCTTAATTAGTACTATTTCCACACAGACTATTAACAGAATAGACAATGTCAAGTAAGACAGACTAAGGCCAACTTAATTGGCATGTGGGCCGTATCTGTAGTCAGAATCATTCGGGCAATTGACTTCCCGTTTCAATAATTTCGTCCCACCCGTGCCCACAATATTAATAATAGATTATATGATAATCATAGTAATCCCTCGTCAAGTTTACGTCCGTTATCGTCACATTGACGGCATTTGTTTTAAAAGGTGGACTGCATTTTCACCCTATTGGGTAGTTTGAGGCATAGAATGTATTTTAGACTGTGTTTCTGTGTGTGTATTTAGTGTATATGTGTGTGTGTAACTGGGTTAAATCTGCACCAGTTTTTATGCTCCTTTTCACCATATGAGTTTGTAACACAATATTTAAACGATTAGGCAAACATCGTGAAGAAATTAAGCTATTGTGGAACACGTAAAACGATCAACACCTCATCAAATTTACTGTAAAGTGTGTTAGATATGGTAAATATGGATAATCGAACCTCTACTAGTTTAGAACCCACGATTTTTATTGTTAGTTAAAATATGTATAATCATTTTGTGTTTGTGATCAGTATCACAACAAATATATTTCCAAGTCTAAACTAATATAATAATAAAAAACAATAACAAGCTTGATATTATTGATATTTGAAACAGGAAATGTATACTACAGTTGGACGTCTTTAGCAGCGCTCTTTAACCTCCATTCATTGACAATTAGAGGCATGTCAACCTTATCCCGATTACCTTAAAACAATCAGTTGAATTTGGACGACTTGATAACTGTTTGCTATCAAGAAAACTTGATACTCTATCTTACTAAGAAGATACTATCGTTTAGATAATAAGAATTTATGCCCCACAGTTATTACGAAAAATCTGTACTAATATTAAATCTACGACGTATTCTAAAAGACTAAATAGACATTAACTTTATAACTAAGAAATATCGCTGCTGAAAATCTGTCAATTTCGATGTTTATCTCATTTGTTTTTTACCCATTTTCATTTAACAACAGGCACATTGCACTTCATATATTACACCTATTCGTAGACGATACCCTAACGACTAAACGTAACGAGAATCGTCGCTTTGAGTGACGTTGTCGAGATTTTCTGATACAATGGAATTCCCGGCGTGACTACGCGGAATGTTACATTCATTCATGGCTGTAGAATACCTACGGAAAACAATCTAGTCTCGAGACAGGCCCCGCCCCAACAACGGAAGACTAGGAAATATACGTATAAATGGCTACGGCATAAGAATAGGGAGGGAGAAGTTACTACGCAACTGTTTTTAAACATTTACTGTAATGAATTTGAATTATATTGTAGTTATGACGAAAATTATGGTGATAAAAATTATATTGAAAAAAGCATCTTAAATTCTAAATATAGGTCCAACTAGTATAATTTTACACAGGTTTAATCCATCATAATGAAGTATACGCCATTTGTATACAAGTTATAGCATAAGCGAAATTTGAGTTTCATTTAGACAAACTTATAATACGAGTTCGTTTAGTGACATTTACTAAGTGTAAAATGTAAAATTATACGAGTATAGCATACTTTAAAAACATGCAGTGTAAAATATATTTAAAATTTTATTGCAAATGAGATTCAAAGGTACATACATTATATGTACATATATATTACATAAAGCCCGTGTCGTTATAAATGTGAATAGAAAAGGTTCTTGTTTAAAATTTATCGATAATTTAATTTAGAAATAATGTAAGAACAAAATCCGTTCAAACTTACACTGAATGCACTGAATAAAAAAGAAAAGTGCGCATACACACAAAAGGTACACAGCTGGGCATCGAAGAGCGACCTGCGACCTAACATTTGCATACAATGCAAGCACAGTGTGGGCGCTTACAGTACTTAAAAAGCGCATTCATATCCGAGAATTATACTGCAAAAGTCAAAGGATTATACACCTTATGCACTTAAACTTAAGAGTCAAGTTAAGTGTATAATGTTCACGTCATACTTTTAGCCTGCTCCCATTTCTCGATGTATGTAGACAACAAAAAACCAAGAATAACTTTCATTCATTCATTGACCAAAACAACGAGAGAACAATGGCTTGGAAATATGTAAACGGGCTTGGGTTTTTAACGTATGGTTTATGAGGTAAAAGTTCATTGCTAATACGATTGAGAGTTATGGAAAGTCTTCAGATATGTATATGGAAAAATAGTTATTTTGATCGGCAACAAGAAAATACAAGATTCTTGTTTTTTTTAATTGTTTGGATCTAAAGAGTGTTTTGCTGATTCTACCTACTATGTATCAGTGCCATAAAAGTACCTTAATGTATGTATAATTAATAAACTAAAATATAATAGATTTACCGCAGCACTGAAATCATTACCTGCACTGTTAAATGCTTATTTCACAAATATTAATTTCGTAAAACTACTCTATATGAGATGTTTAATAAAACTCATGACGCTTACATTGATAAAATATCTTCAAAACCCCATGAAGCTGTCCCTATTGTATCACAGACTTGAAGTGTTTTGGTTGTGACAGTGAAAATATTATCCGCGTCGAGGGCTCCCCAATTCGGTGACCGCATTAAGCAGTATTAGGAGTCATGAGGGACAGACCCCTGGGCCCATTTATCAAATGATCATTTGATTTTCTTGTGTTTGATCACTGAACACATTAGAATTTGCAACTGCACTCCAATTTGGTCGGGGTCGCGTTTTTATGTTGTGAGAACATTGTGCTTTGAGATGGGTTGTTGGTTTGTTTTTATTGAATTTGTTACTTGGATAGTAATGTTAATTACATTGTTATAATAGCTAAATAAATAATATGAAGAAATTACAAAATGAAGAAAATATATAATAACAATATGATAAAAAGAACAATATGGATATAAATTGTTAATTTAGCTTTGTCTCCAACTGAATTCAAAGTATACCACACATTAGCTTTCATGTGGCTATTATCATCATCAATAAGTAAGTAGTATAGAATAAACAATTATCACTTTTATAATTAACCTCAAAACTGTACACAACAACAATAGTATCTTATACAAATAATACTATCTAGTTACAAACTAGCAACTTTAAGTAAAAACTATCTCTACTTTACCCTATAAAACCAATCCAATCTCCCACATTATCAAGTTCATCCAGTCCCCATTCACAGGGGTTGTCTCCCTCCATCTTGTAAAATACGATCTGTTTTGATTGTGGCCTCGGGCACAAATCAATTAGGAGTGAACATGGGCGCCCCCCGTGGCGGAATGACACGCTAACAAAAATCCAGTGGCTCGCTTTATGACACGTCGAATAAGCAAGAGCGATTCATTAGCATCCACTCGTGCGTTCGCTTTATTGCGCACAATTGGCTCCTGATTTATGGTTAAATCAATCAGTGGACCAGTATTGTGCTGTTCTACTATGTAACTGTGAGTTGCAACTTTTCTTTATGTAGGTAAGAATGTGTAGCTATTGATATACGAAATACTATGTTTCTTAGGGCGGTTTTAACCACACTTACTAAACACGACCAAGACACGCTAATGTGGGTTAAAGAGCTTGATCACGGTTTTCTATTCATTTCTGATGTCACCGTTGCAAAAATAATCATGTTTAGGCATAAACGCGGTTACGGCTTGATTGGCCGATTTGCGTTAATTAGTGACTAACCCGGGTTAGGGCAGCTGTCAAAATCTTGGGCGAATAGACTAAAATAAACAGCTTTTTTAATGTACCATTTTTTTATTATGCGTTTTTTGACATTTGCCAATGTCAAATCGCGTAAACAAAACGAAAAGTGGCGATTTCTTTACCACGATTATGTACAGTACCGTGAAATCCATTTTGCGAAAATCACAATCAACTATGAAAATTGATTGGGATCAAGCTTAATTCTGTTTTAATAATCAGACTTTGCTATGCATTCGGTGAAATTCAACCTGAGACATTAAGTTGTTTAAAGATATATAATTAATCTTTAGCATACATACATGTACCTGTAGAGGGATAGGCAGAGATCACGGATTCCCATTTATCCTGATCCTGACAGTCCACTTTCTCTTCATTGACGCTCATACTCATCTCATCTTAAGCGTTTGTTAAAATTATTTTATATACATATAATAAAATAAAATATCAATTTAAAATGTCCATTCAATTAAATCATTAACCCATTAAATCTGTATTACAAAGGTACCTAAACCAACGGTTAATCTTCCGTCCGTGAAGCTGAGGTTATCTATCTTAAGTGTATTGATCCCCTATTAATCAGGCGTCCAATAAAGAATCTAATATACAAAATAATGACGCAACGGCCCCGGCGGCGACAGGTCCATTCCCACGATTGGTGATCCGCGGACAATTTTTTGTGCTTTTATGAAGATGAAAACTAAATTAAGTTTCGGGGCGAGGCGTCGTCTGATAGCCCGCGCCGTCCGTTGCAATATTTCTAAAGGCTATTACAAATACATTTATATGAAGGCACAAAAAAGGTCTCGGCCAATTTTCGCCACATAATGAGGCCATTATGGGGAATTTTGTTTTATCAACATAATAACGCCGCCTTTTATTCGGCCGGGCTGGGCAAAGGACACTTGTCCAGCTGATGAGCTTTTCGTGCGAACCCGGCCTTCGCCAAATTGCCTAATTAGCTAAGATGAGAAGCCACTTAAAAACAATTCAGCTACTAAAACTGCGGCCTACAAGATATACAAAGTAACAGGGATCAACTGCAAAGGAAAATTAATCATTGGAATCGTTACTTACTCACTCACTCCCTGAGACAAAAGTAAGTTGAGTGCTCCTGATATTAATTTAATGTGTATCTGTAGAAGTAAGTACATATATATAAATTCTAAGATATATTAATTCTATTATCTAAGTATTGGTATGAACAAAAATCTAATCAACCCTAACAAAATGTTGCATTAACAAAATGGCCAAAAATAAATGCTAAAAAACAATTTATACCAACAACTAAAATTATCTTTTTGCCGTTCTTTTAATAGCATTCAGAAATGACACGATACACACAAAAAGGACACATTTAATCAGAACACCATCATAATATTTTAACAAAAAACTGTCCCACAAAACCCCTTATTTAGTAAATTGACAATAAAAGTCGCTATAGACGTTTGTTGTTCGTGCCCACCATTATTATCAGAGGCAAGCCAAATAGCCAGGAAATGGAATAGGTAGAACAGTGGGGCTAAGAATTATGCATGAGCTTGCCTTGTGCTAATAGAGCAAAGCACAAATCGATATGCAAATAAAATGGCCGACATTACCTTTAAATTGCATTAACATAGACCGATTTATATTGATTGACAAGTTGGCGTGGATAAGCAAAATGGGATTAATAAGGATTATCTTGTCTTCATAGTTGAGTAATATTTAAAAAGGATTATTGTATCTTTTGAATATATGCAATCGAAAATTTGTAGGTAATAGTGAATTTATTTCTAAATAATATAATTATTTACCAGATGAGTCCCTGATTATAAACTTTAAAATTCGAATGTAAGGTAATGATGTATTGAACTTACTTCTTTTACTATTATTCTATTAAACATTAAGAAAGAGGTATATAAAATAATACATATGTGACATATAAGTTTCATATATAAATAACTTCGGTAGTTAAAACTAAAGCAAATTTGAATAATTTCATACAAGTAACGTTAACCTAGGCATTATATAGAAGAACAAATAACTAAGTCCTGGAAATATTCTATGAAACCGTCAAACTTCAGTGTAATGATATGTTGCAACTTTCAACCCTGTCAGAGTTCAGAAAAGTATTCAAAACTATTTTGTGCATTGATTTAAAATAACTTTACCTAATATCTTAAAATAATTTAGTAATTTGTTCCAAATTACATATTATTATTACAAAAAACGTATATTGAGTCTATGGTTATGATTGGTAAAAGTATGTTCGTATAATATGAGAATACGATGTAATTAAATATGTATGTCATAATTTAATATATTACTAATAGTGTAAGTGGTCCTCCTAGAAAGACATACAAACAAAGTAGGTAGTAGGTAGATCTGCCCACTGCAGAAGAAAAATATTTTAAAACCTTCTCTTTCGATTATGTGTTGCCTTAAATACTTACACAGACGTATATATGTATTCCATCTAAATTGTCAAATGCTCTAATAAATACCACATCTAAAGTAACTACTTAACATTTAAATGCATGTAAAATACTTTTGATGCAACATTGTATACTTGTTGACAATGATTGACACGATGACGTAGATATATGCCCTTATCTACAATACACCATCTTTGACGTCACGTGGGCTTGTGCTATAGATATGAGTAATGGATAAGCCATACAGTTAAGTACTTCCAAGAATATACATATATATATATATATGTGTGTGTGTGTGTATATGTAAACTACCTTTTTAAGAAGTACACATACAACATCGCATATAAAATCATTGCTTATAAGATTTTACAATGTATTCATTGATAAACATACATTCATACACATCACACCTGTATTCCTGTAGAGGGATAAGCAGAGATCTCGGATCCCCATCTGTTCTTATCCTGATAAACCACTTTTGCTTCATTGACACTCATACACACTCGGCGCCTATAGGTACTTCTAACGTGTTTTTCAATATGGTGTCTATCTGACTGTCAAAATAATAATTACTGGGTAAACAGTAGAAAATAATACTTCTCAGGGTTTCTACTCATACAATTGTGGAATGACTACATAACTAAATTTAGTGAATGTCAGACACAATGTGAATTAGATCGTTCATTAAGATTCTGAACCTGTGCGGTGTGATTCATCGAATGACTCATAAAACCTAAATTCTTATCTCACAGTATCAAGTAGAGCCATTTAACCAATTATTTCATATGAGACCACCCAATAAAGCGTCACTGGTATTCTAACTAGTAATGGGTTTCGTTCCGGGTAAAAACCCAAAATGGGAAGAATCATTGGGTTAATTCCCAATGATTCCTTCCAATGGGTATTTATTCGGGTTGATTCATTTAAACTAGATGAAAATAAAAAACATTTAAATAAGCAACAAAAAATAAGAATACATCGATGGTGACTAGAAATCAACCCTTCTTATGCAAAAATACATTGTTTTTCGAATTTTTTGATACTGATAGGTTATCCTCTAATAGTGATTCAGATTTTTAGTAATGATAGGCAGCATTTTAAGATTGTATGATATTAAAAATTGTTTTCACGTTGTTTCGAAAAACATAAAACTTACCACTTAATATGCGACTATTAAAATGTTTTTTTAATTTTATTACCTTTAAAGGCTAATGACTATTATAAGTGTTTTAAATATAACTACGAGTAACTTGTCATATTTTTAAATAGATATTATTGTAAAAAAATATTGATTACATTAAATTTCATTTAAAATTTGTTTTTTATTGCTATGTTATGTTAACGACAATCTTAAACCTGCGATGTTCGCCATAATAAATGATCCCGAAAAATAGAGAGTATTTCATGACTATGAAATAATATCATTAGTACAGTGTTGGGAGATGTATTCTGAATCAGGATTGATAGTTTGAATTATTGAAATCGGATGTTTTGGTTCGACTCCCCATACAAATCGTTAGTTCTAATGACGCTAGTTTCTATGTGGGGTCGAAAAAACGTCCGATTTTAATTATTTAAACTATCAATATTAACTCTGAATACCTCTCCCAACACTGTTCTAATAATATTAAGTCATGAAACACCCTGAATATTGTATATGAGGGACAATAAATAAATATTACTATTTAAGCCTAATAACTCTTCGAGCCACGTATGATCGTGACATTGGTTTAATGCTATTTTACATTTTTTGATACAATGAATCAAGACATTTTAATCATACAATCTATTTTTGCACGCTGCTTGAATCTAAGCTCGCTTACGAGGCTCATCTTGGTAAAAAATAGGTATTGAATGATATAAACGAATCGTTCCACTATTTTGGGAATAAACCCGGGTTTTAACCCATTTTGGGTTTTTACCCGGGAGGAATCAAAGAAAGATTCCAAGGGACCCATTACTAATTCTAACCCAATTATACGTTCAGTAGGTATAATAATATTTACTTATAAAATTTCAAATCAAAGCCGATGCGAGCCTGGTACAATTTCAAAAACAATCAACGGCCAATTGCTGTATAATGGTTTTCTATTAAATCTCAGGTATAAACCTTTAATTAGCGTATTAAGTCATTTATTTAAACAAGATCGCTATAAATCAAACTTGATCGAGATCGACTTTCTAGTTAGAGTATGATGCTCTGGTAACAGTTTTCTTGATCGTATTATGTAAATTATGCATCTTATTTAATATGGTACGATGTACCAATAATTGATATACTATAAAGAGGGACGTTACTATAAAGAGGAACGTTAAAAATATCATAACATAAAACATAATTTGACACTGGTGATCATTCCTTATTCTTATGTTAACTATCAACAAAAATCTAAGCAGGTTACGTTAGGTTAATATATGATAAACAACGAATCGCTTTTGTAATATTTGATCACCATTGACTAATTATCCGTGTTTTCGCAAAATGCCTAGGTTTTTCGCAAAAACCCGAAACATCAAATCATCCTACGACATGTATAAAAATCCGAGTTCTATTATATGGATTGATTTCTAAGTTTACTGAATTCTACGAGTATATACATGTATCATACATACATCTATAATTTTGTACACAAAACTATTATAGTAATTTATCCATTGTATTTTTATTACTCATTCTTGCTTTATGTCCATTTAATAACACGGTGACTCTAAATACTGCCATACAGTATTTGTTACATATCTATGCGTAGGAGTGGGAAAATATATCTAAATTACGAGTTACGTCCTTTTACTGTATCTACTGTAACTGAGCATTTAAACAAATCCAGTGCTTGACTCGCTACAAACGATTAGTCGAATGAATAATAACATGAATTATTTTATGTTAATATTAAATAACGATAAGCCTTGTGATCATGGAGGGTTTAGTTACGCGCCCGTGTATTAGAGCCGCAATTACTTATAGAGAGTTATGTCAATCTTGAATATATTAGCTTTAAGCCTAGTTTCTAACTCGGATATATCTAAAATAATGGATTGCTAAGATAAAAGATATATATAATATTTATTTAGTTAGTTATAACTGTAACTTACAGTACACTATCAATCTAAGCAAAAACTTATGAAACAATAATTTAATTTCATGTTTCTATGTAAATAACCAATGAATAAACCATAAGAAAAACGAGTATAGCTATTAATTCAAACATTTTATGGTAACCTATTTTGGAGGTAACCATGGCAACAGAAGTAAATAAATCTTATAGTTCATTTAGTTCGCTCCTAATATTCCACTAGAAGCTTTATCCCGATACTTTCCTTCATACATGGAGACGACGTACGTCTGAGCAATCGCTCCAAACATTATCGTTGTAATTGGTGATTTTGAGCAATTTATGGCGATTCGCGCAATTTACGAGCAGCGGACAAGAGTGCGATCAAAACTGCCAAGGACTGACAAACGCAAGGGTTAGGCGAATTGAACTAAACGCACTTTAAAAGCCTTTTAGAGTAGTTGTATTAAAAGAAACAGCAATTCGCACTCCCTTTTTTCACTGATATAGCAAACAGATATTATCACTTATAAGTTTGCCCTGTCATTAAGTGTGTAAGAGAATTGACTTACTATGAGTTACTATTGTAACTTACTATTACTCGTAGATAATTCTCATTTATTCATTTTTTTTGTATTTAATTGTAAAATATTTTTAAAGTAACAGCGTTGCGTTACACCCAAAAATAACGAAAATAGCAACAAAGCCTTACATTGCTTCAAATGAACTGTGTACAGAAATTCATAGAGCAGTAGATCTTATGTTTGGTCGTCACCTTACAAGATCACCGTCATAATGGTTTTAATCGCTCATCGCTTCGCTCCGCTTTTTCATAAGGTAGGGAGTATAATACGTATAGCAAGCACGCATCCCATATCGAGGTTTCAATTAAAATTTTAATGCTGTGTCGTGTAGTGCTTAACGTGTGATTAATCTTGTTGCAATACTTCAACGATATCATTGGTGCTTTTTCTTGTAAATTAATAAACAAATCTTGCAGCGTCTTTAATTAAAATAATGATGTATAATCAGCTCCTATTATAGGTTTTTATACTTTAATATGCCTCTGAAATTCTTTGCTTATTACTTAATTATACAATGATGACAATATGTACAATATAAATGAGTTTTAAATATAGAGTTTTAAGGATTACGATTATCTTGAAGCATAACAAAATTAAACATAGTGTATAGGGACATCATACTACATGAATACATAAAAACAATATTATGAACGTACGAGCAAGTAAGCTTTAATCATATTATTTTTTTATTTATTCTTTATTGCACACACAGTATATTTAGACATTAACAAATACATACAAATTGTAAAAGAGCCCTAATTGTCCCGTTTAGGGATTACCTTCAGACCGTAGGGAGAAATAGGCGAGGCAAGGACTGATGAATGATTGACGTAACTACTACTGCATTTTTGTAGTTTTGTAAAAAAAACTGTCACAAGTTTTTTTTTATTTTTTGGCAAGCGCTTCTCGTCTATGTCACTAATAACTCAAGTCTAATTAACATTGCTTGTCGAGTGTCCACTTTTTAAGAAATGTCAAAGTATTTATCTTATTCTCGTTGGTTCCAACTCGGCTGCGCATGGCGTGAGTCACGCATGGACGCATTCGTAAACTGTTCGCAATTGTCTTAAATTGTTAGTAGAAACCACCTGTTCGCAGAAGTGAGACAAGCACGAAAACGTCGATAGTTTTTATGGGATAATTGATCCGCAAATTATTTTAATATGCTAATTTCATATTGCTCTTAAGCACCCCATAAATTGCACATTATAAATAAAACATGGTCGCTCGTTGAGACCTTTTTTATTGGAAGCAAGTGCGTATTAAACAATTTAGGCTGACTTGATCCCTGTGTAATTTGACTTGATAGAAACCCACCCACTAGACTAGGGAACTCATTTATTTAATAGGAGACAGTTGACTGGCTGCTATATAAATATTTGACATTAGTTTTATATTGGTGACCATGAGTGACAATAGTTAGATTCTTGTTTGTAAGAAAGCAAAAGGACAAGATATGAATAACGTTATGATACAACGAGAAGTCATTTTCTTTTTAATTGGATGGTCAAATAAATAGTCAATTTATGAACATGTACTTATTGATGTTTAACCAAATAAGAATGTATACTTCTATCGGAGCATATAATTGGTAACATTATACAATTGTAGAATTCATTACATCTACGGTAAATTACTTGGAAATGAGTTAATTACTCGGAAAAGGAAATAGTCGAGTCAGTTATATGTACCTATATACATACATAGTAACACACGTTTGTACTCCTTATCTAATTAAAAGTAACTTGAACTAGACATAGCCATAGAAATTTTTACAATATCAAAAATGTATTCTCAAATCTCTGTCCATCCCACAAACGACGACAGCCGCAGTACATGAGTAAACAAATCGAATAGACAGCTACATGTGAGAGACGGGCGAGAGGTCCGAAATAGCTGCGCGGCGGCTCTCCCCGCGGCCTTATGACAGCGCGGCAGATATTTATGTCGCGCGGCCCCGCCTCCAGCCGCGGCTCCATTCAGCTTGTTTGTATTTATTTCGTGGCCATTTATTTGTATTCGCGTTCGCCTTTGAATAATGCATGAGCGGAGCGTTTCCGTCGGTGTAGGCAGCGTGACGCCTCGTACCCTCAACAACCCTTTCTAGAGGAAGTACCAACATACATATATAACCCGACTACTAAATCTAAGAAAATATCAGGTTTGCAACTAAAATGCGTAGTAAGAAAGCGAATTCTTCATCGAATCGATTCAGCATTATTATTCGGTTGGTAAATCACAGGCGGGCGGCACCATCGATCGGGACACGCCCCTCGCACGATTCACTACGCTCGCATCAAGCCCTATCACGCTTGTATCTCGCATGGCCATTGAATATTCAATGTGACATTAGCAGTAAACGGTTTCCCCATATTTTTCCTAACACATGGAATGGAGTGACCTTTCGATCGACGGGTCAGTGATTGTGGTTCCACGTAGGCTAGGTAAGACTGACTATTATATGTATACTTACAAGAGTTATAAAAGAATATGGAAAATTCCTTACGTTTACCTTTTAATGGTAAATTTAGTTAGTATATATTTGAAATAGGAAATGATATGCAAAAAAGCATTGAAATCTAAACCCAGGTTTCTCTTAAGAGACAAACTTTGACAAATTTGCCTTATTGAACCAAAATCTACAACCTACATTATCGATTAGTTTTAGAACCTAACTATTTCCAATCATCTTACAGCTAAACCTCTATATCCTGATATCCTTACGACTAGATCCCCCTATCGTCATATTGATACATTTAGTATAGTGCTTTGTAGAAAGCAATAAAGGGCCTTTTCACCACTAATGCACTACGGTCGGACGCGTCATCTAATGAACGCATAATGCGACCGATAAATCAAAGGCACAGACTACTTGGCAAGGAAAAGGGACTTACTAAAACAGTAACAGACTGAAGAGACTATTCAAGTTATAACTTATTTTCAATTATGACTGTACTAGGATTAGGTTAATTTAGCTTTTTATCTATGAACTTAATAAGTAGTACTTAAAAGATTTGTGTGATATGCAATTTTACAAACATAAACCCAATTGTATATTCCATAGTCATTTCATGAATGGTATAAAAAAACATCAATATATACCTAGAATCTAACAGATTTAACACCAAAGCGTGTTATAACTTATTTACTTATCAATTTCTTACATATTTCTTTGCATCGTGTATTGTCCTTACGTTTAGATTTAAACACGTAGTTTTACCATTACCAATACTTTAACGAAACAAGCTAACATTGTTTTCCCTCACCCACTAGTTCTTTTGCATCAACTAATTAAATAATTCATCCTATTTGAAACCATGACCGTAGCGTGTATTTTAGTTGAGTAGCCTTACGTTCATTATTAATATCCGCCAATATTGAAGTTGACTGAGGACGTGATACTATCAATTACCGTTTGACAACCAGCAATTGTTTTTCCCTGCCTTGCAATTATAAATTCAATAAGCATCACAAATTACGACATCATTTAGCATAGATAATGTCGGCGTGAGTAGCCTGTCATTTGTTCGAGACAATATGGCTGCGATTATTGTGTGCACTTGTCCTTATTGTGACAACTCGGTGGTGGTTTCCTATGTATTATGTGGTACGATGGTGGGATTCATACATATAGAGACATTAACGTCCTCTAATCCCTTTCGGCGTGGATATAACCTTGAAGAAATGAAAACATATCCTTGATAACATGTTATTGTATGATTATGTTATGGTGGGATTCAATAGTGTAAAAATATACATATGCATTGAAGTACGTATGGGTTGAGGTTTAATATTCTGTATACTATGTAGGGATCGCGTACGATTACTAAGCATATTAATGTAGCTGTAAATATCATAAGCTACAAAGTACACACTAATATTCCATAGAAATATTTTTATAGCTCACAATATAACTTACAAGTAAAAGATGCCTACACTACGTTAGGTTACGTTTATGTGAATGTAAAAGAAAAACTGCCCTTAAAGTCTTCCATTTTAACATCCCTAGTTCCTACCTTAGTACAGAATTAAAACACAAACGAATATATCACTTAGCCGCTCAAATATAAGGCCTACTCTTCACTAAGGCATAATGGATGTAGACTTGTACGTATATATCCGTAGGTGTACGCATTAAGTGCTCTCCGCTTATTTATATCCGTGGCGGTCATTGTTGCGATGGGGAGACAATGGCCTTTTTGTATTTGACTGCACTTTGGTGAAGGTAACAAATTGACTCTTACTGCGGTGGTAATGTATACTAAGGTTACATATAGGAACTTATGGATAAAGGATATCTAAGCTTTTGACGTTAGTACAGCGGAGGATACAATCCGTCTAAGTGAAGTTATTTTAGTATTAGTAAAATGTGTATAATTTTATTAATAAAAAGAACTCTAAACTCGTTATAACGACACAGAAAAATAAACGCAATAAGTTAAAAGCACTTCATATGAAGCTCTAATGCGACGGATATAGCCCGTTAAATGAGATGTTCCAAAAAGTAAACTTCCACACTCGATTTTTCTTGTCTGCCGAGATGACAGTATATGTATCTGTCACGAATGTATGATTAACACACGATTCCGCCCGTTACAAGTTCACACTATTTAAATTTAGCACACGGCGCGTGCCTAAGGGGGCGGAGCATTCCACCATCAGTCAAGTGACGAAAATTGACGGAAAATGGGGCGGACGCGGTTGGCCGCGATCTCATCAATTATCGCGTCCCAACGGCGACCGCGGGCGACGCTGTCTGTCGCAGCGATCGTCTTTTGTGTCGCATGTCAATGTCGGATAGCCTCAGACTCTCCGAAAGTGCAGCTTGCAAGAGATATCATGCAAAAATTGTAGCGAATAAGCAAACATTAAGAAAGAGTACCACGAAGCACTTGTTTACCCAATAAAACACGATCGGGCACGCGCCCGGTACAGGCTGATTATATTTAATGGGTGGTTGTTGCGAAAGTTCCCGGAAGCGCCATAGTAGCCGGGTACGCAATCATCAGCGGTATCGGGGCATCTCGGTGATTGAGTCGCGGACCACGATCTATGATCCGCAGCCCTCCATCGATTCTCGATAATGCCTTAACGATGTGCGCAATCATAAGATCCGGCCTTAGATAATAGCATCGACGTAAGATGCCATTATTAAATAGTAGCGCGCCTCGCATAGTTGTTTCCGAACACTTAACCGGGGCTTTGTTACGAGTAATTTCCAAGAGCATGTCTTCTAAGCGGTCGAAGCAACACATAACCTTTCAAGTTGTAGCTCTACTGTGTCCTATTGAGGCATGGAGAACAGTAAAGCTCGACATAAAAGGCAGAACCAAAATAACATCACAAAGAGGTTTACAATGTTTGCATACGCGAACGCCTCTGCACAGGAAGCCACAACTGTAAAAGCTCGAACGATTTTGAAAATTACACATAATTATCGTGTAGATATGTACGTTTAAAAGTGGGAGAGTGAGTAGTGACCACAGGCTACATATTCCAGTAGCGTTTACCAAGTAACGGGAGAGGCCGGGACGGACACAAATTGCCGGTGCTGAGCTGCCACTGAGCAAATTGCAGATGGGCAGCCCATCGATTGTTCTTCGCGGCTCCCGATCGCCCTGGCAGGATAATGGCCGCCCGCTCACCCGTTTCCTGTGACCGCCACTCGAGAAACACTTAGACACACCGAATCACTGCCAGTGGGACCTCGTTCGGACCTAACTGCTCTTGCTATGGAATAATTGGAGGTTTGTTACCCTGCGCTTGCAATGACTTACAAACCACTCTAGGCAAATATATTTTACAATATGGGCATTCGTACTAGTGATCTAACCTTCTCTATCCGTCATATTACTTATAGCCCAAGAACACAAAACTTACAACATCATAACTCAACCATTGATAACATAAATAGATTGAAATGTACATTTAAAAATCAAACGTCAAATGACAGCTCAATTCTAACGTACATATTATTTAAACTGGCTCTATTTGACTAGCAACCAACATTCCAGGCCAATCTGCAAACATAATTAGTCCCCACAGGTCCGTACTGCCCTTGAGGTAGGCCGTAAAACAAGCGACTCGGTGGTTGCTCGCGGATAATTTATATCGAATCAAGATAATAAGGATCTTGAATGCAGCGAGTCACGTTTGAGACATTTGATCACATAACTAGGAGTGTTTGTGCGCACCCGTGCTGCGGCTGATCGTAATCGCCGCGTAATTACGTCCACATTATCGGTTGACCTGACTCGTAGGCCTAAACTTGAATGCGCCGTCATTAAAGGAATAAAACGATATTGTAGGTAAATTTGTAAATTACTCCTTCAGGCGTAGATGTCTTGTCAGATCAAAAGTCCTCTTTACGTGACTTTTTAAAAATACAAGAGTGGAATATTTCTTTTCTTTATGTTCGTTATTCGTTTTGGGTTCATTAATACAACTTGCATCTGTAAAGGTATTCTAAAATGGTTGAATTATCCAAAATCGTAATAAGTATGCGTATGATAAGGGCTCGATAAAGCTGAAAGTGTTTTAGATTTTCATTATGCGAGACTAATTTAATATTATTTCGAATGCCTTAATAACTTACTAGTTATATACTGCCACTGTATTATTCACACAATCTTTTTCTTCCAACCGTACCGTCTATAGATTGAAAGCACTAATGTTTGCACCTTGCATATTGGATAATCCATTCCAATTTTCGTATAAAATAATATACGCCTCTAATAACATAATGATCTAGTCGACGTACGTATTATCTTATTAGCGATGCAGCTGAGTGATAAATATACGAAGGAAACTTCTTATGCTGATGTAACGTGTGATAATAACATGATCATTATTCCAAAGTCCCATTAATTTATTCGGCGGAGGCTATTGTAATTATTTAAAAACAAGACGTGCTTCACAATGAATTGATTCACTGGTACTTTTGTCTCGTACTATACCAAATAGAATAATATGTAAACAGTTTTTTTTGCGATAGAATTTAACTCGATTTTTCATACATATGTTTGAGCGATAGGCTTGAATAATGGTTTTTCGTACACGATACGATATTCTAACCACTATACTCAATATTTCATATTTCAATTATGTCCTCGAACAAGTAATAATAAGACCCGACCATGGGAAGACTCTGATAAATGCAATATACTTTACTTCTATTCACTTCCCTTAACCCTTTCGTCCTATATATACTCTAAACACAGATAATATAATACTACAGTACTCTAAATAAATTAAGACTTCCGAGGCGCGGTTGGTAAACCACCTGGGCGCTAATCGTGAGGTCTCACGTTCGATTCACGGTAGAGGCAAAGTTAGAACTACGCTTTTCTTGTGCTATCAAGTCTGGTTGTTCATTATATATACTAAAAATGTATTTATCTATATATCACCTTAACACAAGTCTTTTTAATGGTTAAATGGACTTACCAAGGGGCTAATTCAATTGCTGTGGTAGTATCCTAAATATTATAAAACAAACAAACGCATTCACGACCATTAACCCTTGCGGGGTAGTCAGAGGTTCAGATGTCATTCTCCGCAATTGCGAAGGTAGTAATTCTATAGACACCTCGAACCCACGTGTTAACCAGATAGTCAGTACTCAATGTGACAGATGGTCAGCCATGTCGCCATTTACAAGCACTAACTATTACCTGTTCGACGAACAGGTAGGTTTCCTCACGATGCTCACGATGTTTTCCCTCACCGTATAATTCAACGCATATCTTAAATGAGTTTTTATTACGAAAAATTATAATTCATATAATTATAATTTTTATTACCTAAATATTATAATTCATTTAAATACAGAATTCGTCACTTCTATTAACTTTCGTACACGCTATCGTCCTATAGATATGTATATATACTCTAGAACACAGCAGCATAGTATAAAATAAACTTTTCGCTCTCAAAGGCAGCGTTTGTAACAAACGAACCCGATCTCTGTTCCGAGGAAGCGGCAACTTTGAAGTCTCAATTAGGAACGCGAGCGGGTAATTGTGGCGAAATTAATTCGCGTCATTCGAGGGGAGGACTTCGGAAACCAGCGTCAGAAATGTTACTAGCATTCTATGTACAACATACCTATAGGGTGATTAATAACTAACGGGACTTATCGCGTATGTTTGCCCGTGACCATGGCTGCTGCAACGTAGCCGAAACGTCGGGTTAATAAAGGTAACTTTATTATATAAAAACGTACGCGATAAGTCCCGTTAGTTATTAATCATAAGGATAAATCGTGAATCTCTTAAAACTATACCTATAGGCTGGATGGAAGCTCTAGCTACCAAGTTGCCAACCCTAACATAGCTAAAGTAACCGACAAATTACTTAATCTTCTAAGATTACGGAATTTGTTGGTTACGTTGGCTTTGTTAGGGTTGTAGTCATAATATGGTTTATTAAATGTCAACTGTGTTAATAGATATGGCGATGAATAGTTGAAAAGTAAACCAAATTGATAAATATATGCCTAATCCATTAGACGCCTTTTATGATATATGGGAAAGAATAGCAAATAGATATGTATATATACATATTTATTTGGTGTAGGAAAAATAGAGACGTATAGAGAAATAGTTAATTCGATTCTGTGACATGATTATACTGTTAGCCTTACAAGAATGTTGTAAGAGGCTACTAAGTGCCATGCAGATGTAAGTTTTATAACTTTATGGCCAGTTTTAAATGAATAAGGTTATGAGCTAATTCTCTGATATAAAGTACATAATACTCTATTTTTTACAATACACTTTCAAAATTACATTGTTCCATGTAAAATCATAAAACTATAACATTTTACAGGAAAAGAAGATATATATAAAGTGCATAACACTTCTAGGTAAGTTAAGTTTACAACTGCATTTATACAATAATGATAATAAAATTGTTTTATCATCATTTCAGGAGTAGTAACTTGAAATTTTAATATACATACATTAACTAAGGTTCTTAAATCCCTTATAGATATGGAATATCAATAACGGGTTGCTAGCCCATCGTCTATAGATTTATCCTTTACGAAACGGAATGCTATATAACATTATATTACCATCCCAAAACCGCACACGGAATTAAACTATGCAGCAAATGAGCGAATAACTTATTTAACACCAGACCCTATTCTGTTCCCTTAATATACTTATTACGGTCCATTCCCAAATTCATACAGGAAACGAAAAATTATTCGCTCATCATCAACCATTAGAATGGCGTCATTTGGAATTCCAAATTCCTATAGACCTTTTAAATAGGGCAACAAATTCCATTTTAGCATTTTGCATTTGATGATTGATGACCAATATAAAGGACCCCTTACCTAATCTAGACATATGGTCAGTTTATGCACACTGTTGATAGAAGCTGTTGTTTTTCGTCGTCATGACAACTTGCAATGTCATCGAGGTTAAAAGTTGATAAGTATGGGCCTTTAATTGAAGCTTTAATGTTTTATTTAAAAAATACGAGTAGATTAGATTTGGAATATAAGAAGCACAACAAAAGCTTTTGACAGCTAACCCGTTCGGGTTTAATTATTTCATTATTTTTCCTCACAATTCCTCCTAGATAAGTAGTAATTTTATCTTGTTCCATAAATATTTATTCACATGTGATTAAAAATGACTTAACTCAATAAATTCATAAAGCATTTTCAAAACTAATAGTTTACTATTATCAGAGGTATTGAAAAACTTTGAATTGTTTACTAATTAATGAATACACAACGTAGTCAACTACGATTCCAACAATTATGACCATTTATGTAAACAAGAGAACCGTATTGGCAATTAAATGAAACTTTCAAAATTACACTTGATTCCTTGAAATTTACGAACAAGAAAATAAATCCATTGTTTCACAAGCCACTGACGAACCGTATAATTTATTTGTCTTTGAACAGTTTCTATATTTTAATTACCGGCGTATTTGGACACGCTATTCAACGTACCAAGAAGCTTATTTCAGGTGTTATTCAGTTAAAAATTTAAGCTCCCACTTTGTAATTAAACTGAAGTATTTATGGCGGCGAGGATACATTCGGTGGTTTCTCATATTTCCTATTCTCGAGACGACACGCGATGTATTGAAACGGAACAATTTGTCGGCTAATTAGTCCACGGGGTGGTTTTAATTGCGCAGTACAACAATTCCTTTGACGAAAGGTGTTCGTTCTGACGCGTTCCCGTGTATAAAGAAATCTTCATTCGTTTGAAAACTTTGTGGTCTCTAATTGTTTTTAATTACACTCCAACATGCACTGCTTCTTTGATATCATGTCTGTTTCTTTGTCAATTAGATATAATTTGTAATTTCGTCACACTTGATGAAATACGACAGAATTAAAGATTAAGTTACGTGATAGGAAAACGGGCTCATAAATTAAATACATCTAGACCAAGCTCAAATAAGCTGTAATTATAACCATTAGTTAAGTTATTTAAAAATATGTTTCTTACAACAAACATATAAATCTTAACCGAACGTTACTAAATACAGACGAATTTTTGATCGTCAAATTATTGCTCTTGCAGCCTATAATTAGTTGTTATTTCGTTATATGAATCACGGATAATTAGAACGTTGAAGAACACATAAAGAAGAATGATATAATTGTTCATGGAAAATTAACGACCTTTTCATCATAGAGGTGCGGAGCATTAACCAACATCCATCATAGCATCGCGCCCCAGGAAACGAAAGGGTAGGAACACCACTAACAGACAGGAATGCACTTAATCAATCAACTTGGGCAAAATATTTCACATCGGTCTCGCTCACCACCAAACGCGCTATAAATCAAGCTGAATTTCGTTCAAAATTATTTATTCACACGTCCTTATAGCTGTGATTATAAGAAAATTATAATGATTGGGCGCGCTGTAATTACGTGACGCAATATCGAGCGAGCACTGCACGGCGACTGATTTGAATTTCATGTAAAATATCGCGCAATAAATTTCCATTTTATAACGTCGTCGTCTTGCCGTGAGTCGTCCTCCAAGGGATATCTCTGTTTAGGATCGGAGGCGCGCTTCGGCAAATTGGCTGCGGACGATCGCTCACGTGACGCGGCGCCCATCAATCTCCGCATCTAACCCGACCGGCCACGAGCGCTTATCGCCACTACATCGCCATTCCCAGCTGAAGGCCCATCGCCACTTGCTCGCTAATAACGCCAACAAAAACCTAAGCCAAAGTGCACCAGCAGATTTGAGTCTCTAAATGTTCCATGATGTGTTATGAATGTTTAAGATACATATTTCAAATATTAAATTATAAATGACCATGACTGCACACATAGTCCACGGCCCGTTCGATGTTAACATAATTTTTATCAGAGTAACATGATAATGGTTAATTCCTGACATACTCTGCATAATGCATGCCCGAGGCGGGCGGGCCGACACTATGTCTAATAAATTTATGGAAGTCCATTTTGTTGATCGGCTTTCTGGCGCTCGAAATTGTTATCGACTCGTGCTCGGGGCTCGCGAGCAGCATTATTATATTATACGCCGGCTGATCGCTCAATGCCCTGGCCATGCCTGCACGTATGGACGCAACATGAGAGTTAATTTTCCTCTACGTGCGCTGGCAGAGGCTAGTCTGGCTGAAACTTCCTCCCTAGTTTGTTTATACTGGAACAAGTTAATCCGTAATGACAGTTATTAGAATAGGGTATTTTAGTGTGAGGCTGTCAGCGGCGTCGTATATGCTCGTGTAGTGTTTAGTGGCACCGATGCGCATCGCACAGATGTTTTCGCGCGCTGTGTGCCCGTTCGCAGATCGTTGGCCGCGATAAGCCCTATTACTGTCGTGTAACATGGCCACAAGTGCAGCGGGTGTCGCATGAAACAATGTCATCTTGCACTTTTTATTACAATTGTGTGTGCTTCGTTATTTCTCTTCCAGGTGTGTGCAACCGTGACCCCGGTTTACGCATTGAGGATTGCAGAAACAGTTCAAAATGCGTCGGCACTTCAAAATAACAAATCCATCAACGAATATTTAAATAATACCTTAAACCCTAAGTAATGACTGAAGAGTATTGACTTAGCTTAATGTATTTTTATGCTTAACATATTTGGCTCGTCAAAAACATCAAAAAAGACAGATACAGAGTCTGTATCTAGTCTAAAAAGCGAATAAAAGTGGAGAGGCGCACGGAGTGTGACGGAGCCCTGTCCGCCGGCGGCACGTGGCTTAACAAACTGCACTTTTATGGAAATAAGTTGAAATAACTCCATTTATCCTGTGCCTAGCGAAATATGCGCGACGACAAAGCGACTTGTTCAGGAAATGATTCTTAACTCGCTTCGAGGGGAACGATTTATCTCTTTTTTAATGTCCAACAAAATGTGCGGCGGTGTGTTCTTTTTGTGCGCTCGTGTACCATTTGGATTTTAGGAAAACATTTCTGCTGGGGCTGAGGGGTTGTGATGTCTCGTCTGAGTACGTACTTTGCCAGTTCGATATTTTAACTGTTGACGTCTGCTATGATCATTTGTGCTTTCATATTATTGTTTTTATTGCTTTTAGAAGAATAAAACTTTTCGTCTTATCTAAGAGCAAAACAACTCTTAACACCTACGAAGTTTTTTTTTGAAAAGTTGAGCAATATTTCAGCTGTTGTTAATTTAATCTCAAAAATTAAATTATTAAAATATACAGGTTATAATCAGTTAATTTTAACAATATCGTATGTAATTAAAACATGCCCTAATTTTTTTTGTATTTCTAGCTCTATCGAATCTTTTGGGCTCAACTATAATCTCAAAATTATATTTGGCATTTATCACACGTTTTTGAAAAGCACCTCCGATGCATCTCAATAAACATTAACCTCTCTCACAATTCATTCCTAGAACACGATCTAAGAAGGTATTTCACAAATCAAATGTCAGTTTCCCACCTCATATTGTTGTAAAATATCTCGGAGATTTTGCCATTAAGTATCACTAAGTAATATTTCCACTCTAAATTAGTTTAGTATGGACTAAATCATTAATATAGAAAAGTCATGTTTGTTCATTTGGATCGATTCAAAATATTGATACTGAACATAATGTGCATCTACAACATGACTTATATATATATATATATATATATATATATATATATATATATATATATATATATATATATATATATATATCCTAGATTTAAAGGGACGTAGCAGTATTTACTTTTGCAACAGTTAAATATATCTCCTAAACATTTTAAATATAAGTCATGGAGTATACAGACAAAATATAGATACAAAAACAAGTATAAGTATATGATAAAGTCAGTCAGGGATCATATAATACATATGTAATTTAAGGATGAGGGACATAATGAATTGCATGTAATACACCCAAGTGTCATATGAGCAAAGACATCAAAGCTTTAGAACTTCAAAGCTAAGTACAATATGTGTAACTTAACTTTGATTAACATCTCAACACCTAAAACAAGACGAATGATTATTAAAATCAAGTAGATCTTGAGATTATTTAAGTGGACATAATAATAAAGATTTCCTTTCTCAGTTTAAAACTACACTTTTGACTTATTATTGGAATATCCTCGTTAAAATATCTATCTTCAAAACGTTATACTCCATATTATTCCATATTTGCTTCTGTAACAAAGCCTCAAACTCTGGTTATTATTCCCTTCAAAAAAGATCAGTGCAAAACCTTCCCAAACAAAACAAAAACATCCTCCGCCAGATATTCTCACACGAGTGTTTTTGAAACCTGTTCCCATGTTGGTTTAATTGATGCGCTCTTATGGTGTCAAACATATCTTGTTCGTACCAATAAAAAGTACCATAGCATAAAATGTGTACGAAGGCTGAATCGCGATTGGCCTGTGCCTCTCCATTTCTTTTTTATTTTACTGCCTTTAGAGGCTCATCGCATTTAGCTTATTTATCACTTTGTCATTGGCCTGGCCGCATTGGATAGTGTTTTATTAAGCCCAGCATTATCAATTGTTCCCATCCCTACGTATAGCTCGCTGTTATTGATTGAGCTATTAATTATTTATGTTATTTTCAATATGACCTATTCTCTAACAGTTCGGCCGGGCAGATAAAACGGCCCGATGTATCGCGATAGGCGGACGATTTACAATCGATACTCCCATATCATTTAATTTAGTCGTGCGGAGATGCTTTGCGTATTTCAAAAATATTATATTAACAATCTCGTATTACAATCTTGGGCTTAATGAGTAAATTAATTGGTTTGCGGGGAGCGTTCATTGGTGCTGTAATTATAGAGGGACTGGTCCCAGCCACTTTCAGATGGAGGTGATATTTGGTTACGGCTTGGAAAGGAGACAAACCAATATTTGCGGACTCAAGTATGCTTATGGAATATTAATTAAATTAAAATGCAGTGATATGGTTCTGAAGACATACATAAATGAAGTACGTGAGTACATTTTTATATGATATAAAAACATATTTGTCACTGCATATCAAACCCCAATAACGTCAACCTACGCTTAACAATATCAAATCGTAACTTTAAGATTTCTCTATTTCCTATGTTTACCTCCAATAATAATTTGAATATATAAGATGTTCCATTCTAGTCTTTCCAGAAGGCCGTTTGAGTAATTTTTTTTCTTTTATTTTCATCGTTGAACCGAAAAATTGCATTATATAGAAACATATGATTGCAATTTAAATTTAGAAACTAGACACATGATCGCACATCATATTCAATAACAAATACATGAATAGTCAATTGTTTCACTCCATTCCGATTCCATGTAAACGCGAAGTCAGTTTCCGAGAAAGAAAGAGTTCGTAACGAGGTGCAACGCAGGTGGGTAGAGGAGCGCATTTCTCTAGGAGCCCGTTGTCAATGGAGCCGTGAGCGAGATGCGCGCACGCACTAGCCGTTGTGCGTGCTATTAATGCGAAATAACTATAATTTGGGCCGCGGAGGCTGAAGGCGACGGACGGAAGCCTGTCACAGCCGCAATTACAGTACCAAGAATCGGCATTAGTTCGCTAAACTATTTATGTAGAACGGGTATGGGGAGGCACGCATCGCTCATTAAGCACTTTGGAGCAATTTGGCGAGGAGAAAAAGTACGAAAGCTGTGATCGCGTGGTCAATTAAAACGTTGCCATGGCGACGGGTGGGACGGAATGCTCTCGCCACTTAATTGACCGACCTGCGGTGACGATTGCGGAGTTTCTTTGACGACAACTGTATTAACGTGGCGTATACGTTGGCTGTAACACTGAATGGGGTTCCAGTAATGCTGTACTGTCAGCTGTATATTGCGAAGACGTGGAGTCTTGAAATTGACTTAGTAAACAACAAAATCTAATATGACTGGTCAACCATGAAGAGACACTGACTATTGTCTATGCTGGGTGATTATAAGAAATAGTTTGTGACCTATTTAATCTAGTCGAATCACCGAGCTAGCTGGAACTTCATTAGAAAGATAACTAGGTACCTTTCTACTTGACATATTGTCGTAGCATACTAAGGGACTGGGAAGTAAATGGAATACATTGGACGATAGGCTAACAACTACTATTGCTAATCATTTTCGTCACAACACTGAATTAATACTTATTGTGACCGAGGAGAGCATGCTGTTCACTCTGAAAGGGATTGAAGAAAGTGTGTGTAAAAGGAAATGTGTGTCATTGAGTGAAGTGGGTGTAAGTATATGTATGTATATCTGGGATATAGTGACATTACATCTCGATGTATACCACTATTATAGAAATAAATAAATTGAAATTAATTGCATAAAGCTCTAAAGTGAAATTTACCAAATTTCATTTTTATATAAAACCTAGTTTGTGAAAATGTAACTTTAAAATATTGACCCATTTTTTTTTTGTTTTCATGCATTTGTGTGTGATCGTGAGATTCACGAAACACAAATTATTAAATAGTATTGATTGCAATAAATAATGCTTAATTCCTTTACCGTCTAAAAAATCTCTCTAAAATCAAAAACAAAAAAACAAAAGTAATTAATAAATAACAAGTTATCGTTAATGTATTGAATTGTATTTTTAACAAGTTAATTAATTAGAGCATTGTTAAATCAATAACCCCTAAGAGTACAGCACATTGTCAGCCCACCGTGATGAAGCCGTACGAACAAAACGCGATCCAATTGAGCGGCGAAGGCATCAATCACAGCGGCCTCTAACGAGCGACACCCGAACGAAAACATTGTTAGTTTTGCCGCCGAATTATTAATTAGTTTCCCACAAAAAACGCACACAGGGCACCGAAACGTATAAATTTGTTCTTTTTGGGCCCTCAAAGGCACCGGGAACAATGGGCTAAACAGATTAGCCGTGTCCGACACGGCCTTTGCCGCATAATTTTTGGCGCCAGTAGTCTTGACTTTAGATTAAACTAATATGAAAAGGAAATTGGGTAGAAAATGGATAAAGGCTCTATGTGTCATTAGTGATTGGACGCGGTGCCCCGACCCATCCCCGAAATGTTTTATTTGAAATAATTTAATTAACTTCTTCGGCTCTTTACGAAGTGACGGTAATGTTCGTGTATAATTTTAACGTTCTGTTTTGGTCGTAATCAATGACAGATATTGGATTATATCGTTTCCTTGAATTTATTAAAAGGCAGACAATAAATTAGGAGCGGCGTTTGGTGGGAAACTATCGAAACGAGACTTTTTCATCGCCCATTAATATTCATAACGAAGATTCATCGAGTAAATTAATAAGTTGGTAATAGATTACTTTGTTCCAGTTAAATTAATCCTTTTCGGTTTTAATATAACACTAAATACTGTGAGTCACCCAACGGATTTCAATATTTAATCGAGAACTGGTAACGCCGTCATAAATTATTCAAAAGCCGAATAGTTCAAAGCAAACACTGGCATGGGCATTAAACGTTTTTCCACAAGCGAAAGAAATTTCAAGTCTTTGACCTCGATTAAGGTCCACTCGAGAGGGTGGCCGCCATGAATAACAATGGGGTCGGAGGGCCCCTGGGACGCAATCTGGACTAATATACGACTTATGGCGTTACAAATCCACGGCTCTCTCGGGGCTCCCTACGCTACCTCTATTAGCTTACTTGGTTCAAGCATGAAACGAGCACACTGCGAATATCAAGCACAAGTTAGTTACACGGGCCGTGGGGTAAGGCAGAGGTCGCTGTGCGCGCAAAACTCACGTTCAAGAGGAGGTCCGGCGAGGAGGGCCCCTTGCCGCTCATGGTGGTGGCGTGCTCGCATGTCCTTCGCGCGCTGGCGGAGTGATCGCGGCGCTCGACCCGGGGCGCAGGCGGCGCGACTGCCGCAGCGGTCGTCGTGCGGCGCGGCGGCCCCCACCGCCGACTACCGTGCTCATTTCTCACTATAATTTGCGTGCTGCTCGTTTTTTACCATTATTACTCCCTCGTTTTGTTTTACGTATTATCGAGTGCATCCCGCTCGCACCGCGGCCATGCGAGCCGGCGCCGCCCACATAATAGCCACGCAATTACGCTCCACTAGCGAAGTACTACTGTGCGACGGATTGCTAGCGACATCTCGTATCGAGCGGCGATAATACAAGAAAATGCATGAGCCCTTGCAAAATTTTGCATCACAGCATTACACTGATTTATAAAAAATACTTCGAATGCTAAAGATTGGGCCTTTTAATATTTTTATATCTATATTTATAATCTCTACCTTTCCTTTAAAAGAAAACGAGCATCATCTGTACGTATTTATGTACAAGTAACTTACCTAGTATCAATATAAATCTAATTATAACTTTACTAATAAATCATTCCAATTTAATTAACTCTAAAATGATAATTGAGTGGGGCGAGGGATGTGACAGTAGTCTTTAAATAGTAAACATTATTTAGCTTAATTATTTTTATAGAACTTTAAAGGCTTTGTATTCGTATTTTATTCCGAACTAAGTGTTGTATGACCTCTTCGAATTCTCTTCTAAACAGACTTAGTGTGTGTTCTTTTATAAAATTTAATCTTCACCAAGTTCTTAAAGTTTAAGACTTATTTGAAGCGTTGAGAGCGACTTTAATTAATTACTTTTTCGTAGCGGCAGACTACGAATCAGTCGAACATATGTATAACTAATATTGGATATGGCATAGATCACCAAAAAGAATAAAAGTCTACTTGTTATATTGAGAAGAAAACACTTTATTTACATGAGTTTAATATTTTACAACCATACATTTTAAATGGTAATTTTAATACAAAGGCACGTTTTGTTCAGTAACTGACTTATATCTAAAGTCACCTGAATTTTTAAATGCAATGCAATAATAAAGAGCTTATAATATTTTACATAAGAATACTTAATAATAACATTATTCATTTTTACTCAGGTAACTTGGATACAAAAATTAAGTAAACAGAATTTAGACGAAAAATATGAGATTGAAAAAAGAACTAGATAGAAAATCATACATTATAAATATATAGGTCATGAGTATGTAAGAAAACTTAAAGAACACAACATGCTAAACACAATTTATAAATAATAATCAATTAATTTTTTAAATGCACAAAATGCATGCACGGCCTACACCAAAATATATTTTTTACAATACACTACTAGTACTAATTACTTAACCTTTTTAATAAAATTCACTATTGACTCAAAGCAACCGGTGGAGGTAAATTGTAATGTCCTTGAAACACTGAATAGTCCTTAGACGCGCACTGGTAAGGTGAAAATTGATGGTATTGCTGGTAAAAGCTCTCGCGAACTGGGGGTCTCGGGTACAATTCTTGCCTAGAATCACCGGCCCAGTTCCCGAAAACACTCGAGTTAGGTATGTAGGAAGAATTATAAGCTGTACTCATGTTATCTGATGGAGGATTGTAGTAAGGCTTGGGTGTACTAGTCTCGACAGTTCCGTAATTATTACTGCCAATAGTCGTTACTGTTTCAGTAGTTTGTACCTTTTCTGCTGTAGTAGTCTCTGTTTTCTCATCTCCGTCTTTCTCATCTTTAGTTTTCTTCGTTTTCTTGGTGACATTGGCGTGAGTCTTCACGTGTTTAGCCAAATGGTCCGACCTCATGAATCTCTTACTGCACAATTGACAAGAGAACCGCTTCTCACCAGTATGGGTACGCAGATGTCGCTGCAACTCATCTGAACGCGTGAATCTCTTGCCACAGAACAGCCAGTTACAAACAAACGGTCTTTCTCCCGTGTGCCACCGTAAATGGGCTTTCAAATGCGACGTCTTCCCGTAAACCTTCCCGCAGCCGGGTACGTGACAAATATGTTCTCTTTTCGACCCGTCTTTCCCATAATTGGGGCCGAAGCCAGCCGCTTCTGTCAGGCAGTTAGGACAGCGGCATTTAGCGCAACGCCGCTGGATTTCTCTCACCTCTTCTGCGGCGACAGGGGGCGCCCAGTAAGGGGGGTACTGGGTCCCTATAGGGGGATAGGGGATGTCCCTCCAAGGTGCAGGAGTGGACCAGTTGCCTGATGAAGCGCTGCTGCAGGAAGATAGGTCGGAGGCTGGGGAAAGAGTGTCACCGCGCCCGTAACCGTAGCTGCCCATCATTGACGCCATCTATGGAAGAAAAGGAGGGTTAGTTTGGTTTCGCAGGGCTTATTATAACTTGGTAGAGATCGTTATATTGTGAATTCGTTGGCTTTGTTTAGGTAATGAAACACGAACCTTAAGTCGTATACTAGGATTTTATATATTTAATTCTATTAAAGTGTTAAATGCATGACTCTATATATCTTACTGAAGTAAATGATATCATTATGTGTAATATAGAGCATTTGTATTAAAATGCCAAGGTTACACAAAATCAAAAATAAATTTAAATAATCTGGCATAAAATGAACAAATCTAGACATTGTATTTAAAATATAGATTCAAATTAAGATCAAAATTAAATTCGTATTAAATTAGTTAAACACAAACCTATTTCTATTGAAAATTATTTCAAGTGAGATAATATCTTTAAAATCTTATAAAAAAATAGTTACGACATTCATAAATTAAAAAATAAAAGAAACATAATTAAACATATTATATGTCTATCCCATGAAAAAAATTGTGAAGAAATTACTTCGTTTAATTATTTTATATTTGCTCTACAAAAACGTTTTAATCTAATTCAATAAAAATCGTAGTAGCTTCTCTGATCTAGACATGCAATTTAAATCAAAAGCCACTCTAACTTAAACATCCCTATAAAATAATTAAGTACACAAATATAACCTAAATTAACTTAATAACTTTAATTACCTGTTGCGCAGGCGCCTCTGGATATTGCATATGCATGTCCGTGACAGTACAAATCCCCAAACCAAGACTATATATAATAGTCTTCTAACAAATGACTATAAGCGAAAGTATAGTCAACTAATTAGTCCAGCACTTCCTGCGACAGTTTTCCAAGATATAATTACAGGGCGGAGCACCGTTCGCGGCGAGATGTTTTTAATAACTGGCTTTGGGTAGACGTAACGATAGGTTGTCATTCCTTCCCCCCCGCCCCAGGGTGAGGCGCGAGCGCAGCCTCCCGCCTCGAAGACGAAAGACGAGAATTGCACCCTTAGACGAGGGGTGAAGTCTTTAAGGCAAAGGGTATGGAATATTTATAAAATTCAAAGAAATTCATAAAAAAATTATGTAATATAAGCACAGTAATAGTACATTCATTGAACCTCGAAATATATTGAGTGGCATAATTTTTACAACTCTTTTACACCAATTGATCTAGCCTCTTTGAAAGAACCTACATTAGAGACTTGTGTTAAGGGTACTACTTAATTAATTTCATTTATTTAGTACTAATTAATTTATGTTTACGAAATATATAGTTATCGTAGATAGATTATATATACGAGTACATAAATAGCATATATAGTCAATATACATAAATAGCATATAAAATCAACCATCTAAGATCAACAATCAGAAGAAAAGCGTAGTTCTAAACTCTGTCTCCATAGGGAATGTATGTATTGAACGAAGTAAAGTGAAGACTATAGTAGTGTAAGTCATGAAATTTTGGTGATATGATATACATAATAAAATATTAATTGATTGTTGATAGAGATCATGTCTTCAAAATGAGAAACCACTTTCGCTTTATTAATATACGCGGCAGTTAGAGATACTTCTGACGTCACCCTTTTTTAATATAAGGTCTAGGTAATAACATCAGAAAAATTAATAAGTTGATTACTGTAACATACACATCACGCCTGGTTCTCTGTAGAGGGAGAAGGCAGAGATCACGGATCCCCATCCGTCCCAATTCTGAAAAAGCACTTTCGCTTCATTGACACTCATACATGCACTCATGCACACTCGGCGGTTATAAGTACTTCTAGTCAAGAAAATGTAACATGTAAGAAAGTGTCTTAATTAAATCTTAGATAAAAAATACTCGTCGCATTGATCCGTGGAAATTTTGAAGATTGCTCGAGGTCCCGTGGTAGTCTGGGACGCAAATGGATACGAACTAGCTGTCGTTCTTCCCGGCATGTCGCAGGAGGTGATTAAGTGACTAGGGGTCAATAGAATCTATTGGGCAGTTGACTAGCATCCAGTTATCAATGTTCCGTATAACATCACAACCCTTTAATATAATATAACCCCAATACATATGCTTTAAGTGTCCTTTGAAATATTGTCGTCTGCAAGGTTCTGTCCACCCCGAAAGGAATTAGAGGACATAGATGTATATGTACGAGTATATGTAAATTTTGATAAAATTAATTAACGCAACAATAAAACACAACGAGCAAACAAGTTCCTCTATATATAACTCTCCTCTTATTGTTTATTAAGTTCTATATTGTCATAATAATAAGTAGACAAAGTTGAACCATATTCCTCCTAAGTTTCATTTCCCAGTCTTCTTAGACAACCTTAAACTGACCTTTTTGACCTGCAGAAACAAAAGCGTCGAGGAAGACACGAATTAGTGAGCTTAGCAACTAAGTAAAAGATTGAAAGTTTCTTAAATTAACATCAGACTAGTCTGTGAAAGATGCTCCTTATATAATTATAAAACTCCCAGGCTGCTTAATGTATTTAATTTTTTCTCTATTTCGGGCGGTTCGCGGCACAAGGATGATTTATGCATATCCGAGTGGAGTCGGACCTTTAATTATACGTTGTTAAAATATGGCAGTTTGTTAAATGGATCGCCCGGCTTTGTTTCTCTAAGCAAACCGATCACAGGCGCCGCGTCCTTCCTCTCTCCCGAAAGCTAATCATTATTGCTCCATCATCCCATTTCCTATGTGATTGGAATTGAGAAAAAAGCAACTTTCACCATTTCATGTAAAGAGCTGTTTAAAATAGGAGACATTAATAAACAATGTTCCTAATAGGTACATACAAATCCAGCTCATTTCTCTAAAAGGTGTAGGAAAAGATCAGATTTGCGCATATGTGTCGATCCTGAAGAACTATTTTCGCTTCATTATCATTCATACACTATCGGCGGTTATAAATACTCGTCACCATTTTTCAATATGTCGTCTATCTAATAATCTAAACTAGAGCGCTAACGTATTACTTGAGCTTAGTAAAATTATTATTACCTAATCCCTATTCTACATGAATGTCAATTCTGATTTTAACACGTTATTAATCGTCGATCTATCGAGCTCTCTTACATTAGAAAAGATTTCCCAAAACTCCAAGGGATGAAGGCAGTCAAATACCTGTTCTCATCAAACACTTGTATAGCTGTTGACATGTTTATGGCCGGTAAAGAATAAGTGCTACCGAAAGGCAAGAGACAATCTTCGCAGGGCTACCGTGGGCTGTCTTTCTATGGCGTAATGGCCTCCTGTGGCTCGCAATGTCTCGCCTAATGCGCTATGATCTCTCCTCACACCATAAATCTTGGCTCTGTCCACTCAAAGGGACTTTTTGCGCCTGTCGGTACCTTAAAGTAAATGTGCTACAAAGAAAAGTAATTAGGAGCTTGGTGTCATAATTTTTACGAGAAGTTTAAGAATTTGATACTACTTTTGTGTGTTATTTTTGCTGACTGTTGTGTAGATATTGATAAAGTTTATATCAATATTTATTAATCTAGATGTCGATAAGAAATGTTATTTTACGCATAAGTTATGTTCAGGCACGTTACATATCTTCAGTATTATCTATTACGAATACATTAACAGGATTGCATAACATAAAATATATGTATAATATATATATGTACTTACGTTTCTTTATGTCTTCTTTTATTTGATAATCCTTCTTAAGTATAACATCTTTTTCTGCAAAAAAATAAGCTTAAGCAATATTGGCGAGTAAACATCTGAAGGCTTTTGAGAAGCTTCCGCTCAATCGAGTAAGGATATTCCACACTAATTACAGGTTTCCAATGTCGTGGGTGGGTAATTGGTTCTCTCATGGTGGTTACTTCCTGTGCCACTGAATAGTGTCTCCCTTTCGAAAAGGCCGCGCGGATAGTGTCGAGTTTCTGGCATTGTGCAGTGGACCCATGGTTCTGCAGCCAGCACGGCACCTAAGATCAAGCGAAGGTATCTATGACATGCCTTCCATTGGTAACATGACCGTTATCTCTTGTAAAATTTTCGCATAAGAGTTTTCAAAAATAGAAGTAATGTGTTACGTATTCGGAACCACTTTTTTTTAGGTAATTATCATCATTGCGTGACAGAACGTGAGCTTTTTAGCAAAGGTTGATCTTATTGACAACCCAGAGTTATAGAAAAGATTATATTTCTTGCTATGTATTCGTGGAAAATTTATTTATCTTTGGTTAAACTTAATATTTACTTAATTATGCTCAGTAGGAAGGTACTGTTTATACGTAGTAGGTACAAATTGTTCAAAATATATCCTAGATATCAATATATTGAAGAAACCCATGAAACTAAGATGATATATTAAGCAGGAAATGGCTGAGCTTATGGAACATTAGCTACAGCCTCCCACGCACATCGTGTGCGCCCATGTCTCAAGCACAAAAGAGTGATAAGGTAATTCGATAGTATCGGGTATTTAGTAGCAGTTGTACGATTCAAAAACTGCTTTTTTACAATAAAACAAGCGAGCACTAGTTGAAAAACTCATTGTTAGTCAACGGACACGTTGCTATCTGATCGGAATTCCGTATCCCCGTCAAGTGTAAAGGAGTTAACTGTAACAATAGAACTCTTTGTGGAGAGTGTAACAAGATCACCTAATCTACCTGCAAAAATGTAAGCCTCCTCGACACGACCATTGTCAAATGACTTGAACCGAATTTGAGGGAAAAAACGCGGCCTGCCACTTTTTCTGAAGTTGTTCATAAAAATATAAATGCATTTTATGGGAAATTTAACTTGTGCAAAAGATGTGTCGTTCTAATGTGAACAGATCTTTACAGCATTGTTGGATTTAGAATACACACATATGCAGACTGCCTCGTTTACAAGGATAGGCTAGACAAGAAGACCTCTGAAGAAATAGGTAATAATAATATTTGTTATACCGAATTTCATAGTATCTCAAACTCTAAAATACTAGTTATGTATGTGCCCTTTAGTTAACAAAACAAACACTTTCATAAGCATTATTCGAGGTATTTAGTTGTTCGCGTGTGCATCTATGGAATCGAACCCAGATGCGGCAAGAGATTAATCCAGTATTATCTATAGTTTTAATTAACATTTTGCTTTAGTCATATTGTCAATTTAACACCCTCTGAACACATTACTTAACATTACAAATTTATTTCGTATCAATACAATGTAATTTGTCTAATTTGCATTAACTATATTTAAATAAACACTATAAAATATGATAGGCAAGCGATTGATAGCTTAGCCAGTCATAGAGCGGCAAAAAACTTTATGGTTTCAAGATTTCTGCTAACGAAAGGCGCCCCGCGGCGTGACGCGGCTTCACAAACGCGACCTTTTCTGTCACAATGACAGCCGAAATTGCTATAAAAACGGCAACTTTTCACGCAGTTTGTTTTGAAAAGCAGCGCTATTCGACGTTTTGATTATGATGACGGTTCTAGCGCTCGTGTCTAGTCGGTGTGTGCCGTGACCAAATTGATAATCGGTGTAATTTAACTTATTGTTAAAAACCGACTAGGACGAACTTTATTTATATGGTTATAGATAGGATAGATTCGTGAATATTTCATTATATTCGCAGATTTTTTCTTCATAGGTATCGAATATTCTAGACGCTACAGCAAAAAAAGCAACATATAATGCACACATGTAAACATGTGATCAATATGAAACATCCTAGTCAGAATCACTGGTCTTTCCAGCCAATGTATGTAATCTGCCAAGTTATAAATATTACTAGGCGAGTTTTTTATTTATTTAGTAAGTTGAAGGATTCAATTCCGACGCTATAAGTTGAAATTAAGTATATAAATGAAAAACTCTTAAAATTTCATTGAAAATCTTTATTTATTAGCTAGCGCATACACAACAAAAATATACAAACTCATTTAGTTAATATTAATATATATCGAGGAATGCATAGGGTTAAAATACAGTTCGTAATACATCAGTATGTTTAGTGGAAAAACATTGGGAATTTATATGAATTCAACTACAGTTTTAATCTTAAATTAAACTTTTTCAAGAGTTTTTTTTCCAATGGTGGAAAATAGTGTCTGACCTAATTTAGTTTTCAACTCAAATTTATCAAAAATGAGATAAAATTAGGACACGAAACATAGATCTCTGCATAAGACGGGCTATATAGGTTTTAACACGATATCTATACAAAATTGGTTTCTCACAAATATCAAAAGGTGTCACTACCTACTTGTACCAAATGAACATATTATACAATATTTGATATATTTCATGTTCATTGTGAAGTGCAAATTCCCAGTAGATAAATTGCGAAATATTAATAAATAACTTCAAAAAGGACACTATATTAAAAGAGATATATTCAATCATAACGTAACTTATAAGACAAATAAAAATTGAAGCTAAACAGAATCAGTATTAGAAATCAGTCCATTTATCAATTTCATACTTTAATAAAGAGAAGAAATTATTTAATTTTATGGTTACAAAGAGAAGAAAAAGACATTTTAATACATAATATTATTTACATAAGCAACACGCTTTAATATATAAAACGAAGTAATATGTAATTTCATTGAAACTGTTATTAACTTACTATATATTAGTTCTATATTGAAAAACTTTGAAGACCTTATCAAGTAGATATGTAAATAATTCATTGAACCACGTAAGTTAAAGCAAATATGTTTTATAAACAAATAATATAAACTTTTGCTATTGTTTTAATTGAATATTACTGCACACATGACACAATTATAAAGTCCAATACAGTGTAAATTTAAAATAAAGAAATTAACTAGAAAACCTTACACATCTCTTGATTTGGCCTTTCCAGTATTCTAGTTTAATCTAGATAAAATATAACTAACCATTACTCGTGTTATAAAAATATAACATCATTTTGACTCATTGAAGTTCTTTATAACAGGCATTACCTATAATAATGCGTAGTTGTAATGATATTGTTAAACTAATAATTAATTTTTCCGCATTTCAATAGTTGTTTATTCTCTTCTATGATCATGGTCTGAGTTTGTTAATGTTTATTCAGTGTGAAATATATTTCTCTATGAAAAAAAAATTCCCTGTTATAAAACGAGTGTTATTTTAAATTCCTTTATTTCACAATAGTCATCAGATATATCCAAAACGAAATCTTAAATATTGCTCATCCGTAAATGCCGTACTATAATTATTTTGTATTTAATTTTAATATTTACATATATCTTTAAACCTATTCAGTATCATTTAAAAGCGGAAGAGATTTCCTATAATAGTTTCATTAGGAAAGATATTATATAAAATACATTATAATGTTGTTAAATATTTTATCTTTTAATAAATAATTCACATAATTGAATGAAGAGAACATAGTAATCACATAGGATTAACAAATAAAAACCATATCTATTTGAATAAGAATTGTTTTTTGCAAATAACATTGCAATATGGTAGTATTTAACTAACATCAAATTGCACACCAAAAATAATGAATTGTACACATAAATAATACAGTCCCAACCCGAACTTAACCTTTACTGTATTATTTAGTTATATTTATGGTGTACCTTTCAGTATTATTGAAGTGCATTTCATTATTTTTCTTTGTAATATAATAAATCACATATATGAATAAAAAAATAATAATAGTGATAAACTGTTGATGACCAAATTTTCATACATACTCGCATATCTACATTATATGTCTAACATGAAATTAACTGTTGGACCAAGTATATGGATTCAATGCTTAGGTATACTATTTAAATGCCATGCTATATTCATTTGTTACACTAAAATGCAAAAACTTTACTTATTTAACTTAGTATTGAGTTTAGACACAAATCGCGGACTGGCCAATTTCATTTCAAACAACTAAGGTCGTTCATCAGTGCTTTAAAAATCGTTCATTCATTCGTTCATTTTTGAAATCTCAATCCAAGTATAAGAATATTCCTTAGATGTTTCACTTTTTTATTAAATCGCCTTAAACATGTACAGGAGACAAATACCTGATACTAAAAGTACTTGGGAAGGTTTATTATAGCACATTCAGGCTGAATTTAATGGTTTCCTATTTAATTCATTAATATTAGATTTGCGCACTTTTCTATTAGAATTAATTCTACGACGTAAATGTTCACAATATATAGGATATAAATGTCCATAGTGACGTTTGAATTAATCAAATGTCCATAGTGACGTTTGAATTAATCATTAATTCATTGAGATAATGAATATGTACAAGATGAAAGGAGTTCGTAATAGTATCGTACAAATGTACTTCATAATAACTGATTATATCACATTAATCTTTCGGATGTTACGAACAGCTAATCACACAACACAATACATCTAGTGTGCATTTTTATATAACCAAAGATATATTTTCTCTAATCTGATTATTCAAAAAAAAAAATTAAAAAGGTTTTTTTTTGGTAATAACTGCTTGTTTTGATCATGCATTATAGCCATTATATTTATAGATAGATAGTTCTAAGAACAACAATGAGTTTAAAATTGTCATGGAAATTATTACAGTAGTTCTGATTGAATAACTGATTTTTTAATTAATTATTAAAAGTTAAAAAGAAACCAACATTCAAAATGGAAATAATGTTTAATTTAGAATTAAAGTCATGTCTAATTATAAATAATTTGTACAGTAAATCATATATAACTTCCTTTAATTGCACATGACATTTATTTAAAATTTCATCTCCATTGCTCTCTAACAAATATTGTGCCTATATTGACAATAACTCTTTTAGCTCACAAAATAACACTCAATACACAAATAATACAATTACTTCAATAAACGTTCCTTGATGTTCCATCTCTTCATAACATTCCTACGTCACATAAAAATGCACACTAGAATTAACACTTACACTATACAACACGGTCTCAATTTTCTACATTTTATAACTCATCCCTTAGTAGCGTGTATCTATTCTTGGAGGGCGCTAGTTTCTTAAACGTCGACTCTGGTGGCGTTGTCACTTTAATCTCGTTTGAAATCTGTGCACTAGGTGTTTCAGGACCGTAGTGGAATTCCCTGAAAATAAAAAAACACATATTTATTTTGTTTTTTATTTTTATTTTGTAATCACATTACAATGTACTAAATAAATCGTAATCAATGTCAAGGTCTATTGTATATAAGATAAAATATAGATAATAACATTTTGTCACATAAAATATTATACTCATTGATTGAGTATATATGTATAGTGGTATATCCAATAATGTTCAGTCGATCATATAATCTCAATTCGTAAAAATCTCTGTGTGTGTATGTGTGTGGGTTGGTGTGTGTGTAGGTGCGTGTGTGTCTGTTAATAACTATTTTCCTACACAGTGTTCCCAACTCACCGATGAAGCTTTCCCGAGTACAAGTCCTGAAGGAACTGCTTGAGCTTCCCCGGCTGATGAATGTCCTTGTAATCGGGGAACAGGTACATGTGTCTGAACGAATCTATCGCGATAAGGGGCAGGTCCTTGGTAGACTTGCCCAGGTGCTGTAGTGGATGCTCGAACCGTAGGCCGTCAGCGGTTAGGAAGTTCACGTTTTCTGAAATTCGATAAAAACATATAATAATCACGCTTCTAACGGGATAGGCAGTCTATCGATTGCCACCTTGGTCGCTCACAAATCTCTCTTATTAGTTTAATATTTTATTAGACAGCTAAGCTTACATATATACAAGCTTACATTATTTTAAGCATTTATACAGCTAATAAATCAAATACACATAAATTTCAGTAAGCCCAAATAAAGGAAACATTCTGTTACGGATACCCTATTTAAATTGGATACGAATAAAAATTACCCATCTGAATCAACTAGCAATAGATAAACAACCAGTTATACTTAATACAAACTTCTGAACAGAGGCCATAGTCCACTAATGCTTTTTGAAAAATGTCAGATCAGTAATAGTGTGAAGAACTGCTGGAGGTAAACCTTAAATAGGATAAGTAGGATTATTGCGTAATTAGTCTGACTCTGTTCATGTGTAAATGTAGTTGTTAGTGGATTAGCAAAAGTGACAATTTCGTAATTTTTTAAACAATTACGAAATACCCGCGACCACGGCCTATGCAACTGGATTAAAACGTCGGGGATGTAAAGATATCTTTATCAATTTATCGTGATATCACCCCGTCTCATATAGTAAATAAAAATACTGATCTGATATTGAACTGCCTCCGCTAAAACGCATTAGTAGACTTAGGCGCCAGAAGAGACAAAAACACTCTCTAAAAAACACTCACGCTTTTCCGACACCAACTGTTCATTCACAATGGTTTTGTACTCTTTAACGCTCTCCGTATCATCTGGGTGATGGAACAGTATCAAGAACGGAAGCCCTTCTTCCGTCAACTCCTCGGCATTCTCAAAGGTGATCTCTCGCACTAAGGGTATACACTTTTCTTGGGCCCAAGCGTAGAACTCGTCGAAACTTGTCAAGGAGCCGTTGTACGTTTCATCGGGTTCCGTAGAAGTCTTTCGATCTGCTCTAAACACTACTATTGGTTGACCTGAAATAGTGAACATAACAATTTGTATGTGAGAACAACATATGTGTAACATGCATTTCCTACTTATTTTTCACCCCTGGCAGAATACTTTTGCATTATTGACATAGATATATCACACATGATATAAAATAGCTACATAGGCATAAAATCAAACATTAACTACAGTGAATACACTACCATTTTATTGCCTTCGTACTGTAGCCACAATTTCATAAAAAAGCAGCTGTTTATATTCTATTAAGCCCCTGATTAATTCATTATATAACGATAAAATATACATATAAAGCAAGATTTAAATAATATTATTCAGAATCTGCTGTTGCCCAGTGGGTAAGACCTCGGACTTCGTATGAGAAAGGTCCTAGGTTCGAATCCCGACTCTGGCATGAAATTTAAATATGTTTTTCATTTACGTACATAATTTACAGTCGCTAACGGTGAGGGAAAACATCGTGAAGAAGCCTGCCTATCCCTCAGTATAGGTAATAGTCAGTGCATATATACGGCGATACGGTTCACAACCTATCACGTTGGGTGCTGTCTATCTACTGATACGCGGGCTTCGAATGATCCATACCTAACATGCCTTCGAAATTTCGGAGATGGGCATTCAAGCCTCTGACTACCCCGCCATAATAAAAAAGGGAATGTGTATGCACAAGTCGTGTAGCGTATGTTATGTTTTGTTATGTATGGAGTATTTGTATACTTTTAAAAATAGAAGAATTTTATCTTGACTGTTTTTATTACACGGTTTATAGTAAATTTTTATTTAAAAACTACTAATAATTCTTAATAGTTAAGTTAATTTTAATGAACTATTTTAATAACAGCTGTTCTTGTTTTATATCTGATCCAGTAACTATCGTATGAATTAAATGCATAACAAATAAATATCTTACCAGGTGGATGCATTTGTTGCGAGGCATCCCCAAAACCAGCATGGAAGATACACTCATCCTTCATACTGGCTGCAACACGGCGTACAGTCTGATACTCATTCTGATCTCTCCTGTCCATATATGCGATAATATGCCTCTTGTCTTCACTCAGTTTCTCTAGCTCCCTGAGGGAAGAGTACATTACAACTGGATCTACCAGCTGCTTCTTGATGAATTCTGCAAATGCTGAAGCTGATCTTTGACCTGGAATTGGAGTAAGAGCAGTTACTTAAGTGCTTTATTTTGTAATTAATATAATATGTATTTTATAATTTAGTTTGTCACAAGATGAATTTATATACAAACATACACATCATGTTCGATTTCTTGTACAGGGGTAGGCAAACATCACTGATCAATACTGACAAACTTTTGCTTCATTGACAATCAGCTGTTACGGGTATTTCTAACGTCACTATTTTGCAATATGGTGTCTATATGACTGTCATATGCAGTTGCCTACGTAACCGCCTTTACACTTCACCCACATATATTCCTTTTGTTAATCTAATATCATTCATCGACATAAGAATATTTATATGAGTAGTAAAATTGTAAAAGCAATGTTTCACTCGTTTGTCAGTCAAATTTTATGAAGCTAGACACAATTCATATACGTATTGTTTGTCAGAGGCCACGATAAATTTAGTTTTTGTAGCCAAACTGAGTATACACTACATTTTGAATTTGAATTTGTTTTTAAACATCACACAATCATGTGTAAACTATTATTATCAGAATTTATAATCCTGTTATCTATTTGTATGGCAAAATAACTAATGTAAACAATCCTCATTAATATTACTATTCAGGCTTACATTTCTCAGATATTACTGGTGAACAATGTAGCAAAATATCAATTGTTTTGCTTTGTCATTATTATATAACTATTATAAAAGGAAAGGACATTACTACAATAATGATTTACTTTACAAAACAGAAACAACCACATTTACTACCAGTAACAGTCAGAGGTTCAGGTTTACATTGAAATCGCAGAGGTAGTAATTCTGTGGCAGCCTTGAACCCACATGTTGACCAAATAGTCAGTACTCAATGTGATAGGTAAATCATATTGCCATTTACAAGCACAAACTATTAGGTTCCACGAACAGGTAGGTTTGCTCACAATGTTATCCCTCATCATAGGAGTTGGTGCATTTCGTAAATGTATTTTTATTATGTTAATTTACATAGAAATTTGTTTGTCTACTTCATTTCCATTGGTACATGCTTAAGCAAGATGTTAAAACCCTGTACCCACTGATACCCCAAACAATTAAGCTACACTGAATTAACTTTAATTTAATTGATTTACATTTACTCAAACAACTATTTAAAACTTTTACAATATTCTATGACCTCTGTAAACAAACAGGTTTACGTTACATACATAGTTCAGTTCATGTGCACAGCTGTTTTATTTAATATTAGCATTGCGCTATTCATTTAGGGAAGTGAATCACAGAAATAAATTTCAATATTAAATAATAACTTCACCTTGAATAATTAAGGTGTCATTGAAACTGAAGATTTGGTTAACAGGTAAAACAATTGTAGTTTTATTACTATTTTGGAGAATGTCTTATCAATTGTAGTCTTTAAATAAATTTCTCATTAGTGTACTAATATGGCCAAAAATATTGTTTGAATTATATTTTTATTATCATAATAAAAATATAATACAGTGCAGTGTAACTAAAATATATAAATACCTCTGTATTCCTTTTTGGCAGGCAGGCCATTACGTATCAACTTGAGTGTGGGATATTTGGTAATATGAAAGCGGGTGGCTATAGAAGTCTCTTTGTCACAGTCTACCTTGCCCATGACTACTTTGCCCTGATCATACCCTGCTTTCGTGACCTCTTCTGCAGCTTCATCAAATATTGGCATCAACTGATTACTAAATCTACACCAATCAGCATAAAAGTTTATAAACACCACTTCGTTGGAGGCTGAAAACAAAAAGAGTGATTTTTTAAGCAATTGGTCTTTGTACACTTTATGAAGACAAGAATCATAACACCGGTTTCAATTAGTCATAATTCGTGATAAACTTACCTAAAATCATATCAATATTGCTTTGGGTAATTTGAACGGCACCGCTATCAGTTGGGTTGTAAAAACAATGGCAAACCTAAGGAAATAAAAGACATTAGGCAATTAACATTTAATTGGCTTCGGAAACACTTTTATCACTTATAGTTACACTCTAAATTCAAAGTAAAAATGCGTACCAAAAATATAACAACAGCAATTAATTTCGAGCTAGACATTGAGTATCTCCAATCCATCGTGGCTTCTGATGTATTAACAGATTTTTAAACTAAAATCAATACAGTATACAAATTAAGTAAGCAACGGGACACGAATACAATTTCTGAAAAGATGGATGAATAAATATTACAGAAAAAAAGAGAACAATGTGGACCGGAACTCTGACATTTGCAGATTGTATTGTATTGTAGACCAAACTGTCTCTTTGACAACTTTGACGTCAGAATGTGAACTGTCATCGTTTTCTTTATTTCTGCATTACAATGTTCAATTCAAAGGAGAAAAATAACTAGTATGCTACTTGTACTGTAGTACTATTCGTATTAATGTGCCGAGTAATCCGAGTGCCTTATAAAAATCACTCAATTAGTCAGTGGAGTTGGACCTATGGTCATAAACTGACCAAATTACTTTATGAATAAAAAGAAAGACAAATTTTAACAGGGCAAGAAAAGACACAGGTTTATTCATAATTTTGAATCTAGTATTGTGCACGTTTAAAACATTTAATGTATTTATTTATTTTTTATGTATTTTCTTTCATGTGCAAAACATTTCGGGATTTATCATAAACTTTATCAATTGCCACATAGCCGAAACATATCTTTAATTAATTTTAACAAACCAACTAACAATTTAACACTAGAGGTAAAATTTCAAATGAAATGTCTCCCACTCTCATACATGCAATATAGCCAGTAGTAAACTTTTAATCATTTGTAAATTACAATAATATTTTATGTATAATAAACGAAATGATCACGATTGAATTACTTAATCATATTTTATAAAGTTTTCATAACAGTTAAATTTTATATTATTATATTAACCGTGTTAAATATGAACGATTAGTTGTTACTTAGATATAATTATTGTATATTAAATTAAAATATTGAATGGAATTTATTATTGTTTCCTAAGCTGCTGCCTGACTGTGCTGTCAATCGATTCGATTCGAATTTCTGTTTGTGTGGTGTTTGAATGAAGCGTTTGTTTCGAAAAACAGAAATAATATTGTAAAAATGAATAAACATGCACATGTTTTGTTATGTATCCTGATTATTTCAATTGTGGTATCTTGGGGTAAGTTGTAATTCAACAAATCAAACTGAACCAATTCATAAAAGTCGTTTGAATGAGTAATACTCAGCGGTTTAACTATTATTTAACACATTTCAGTGTATGGTTTGGAATGCTATGTGTGCGATAATCAAGAAGATAATAGCGAAAAGTGCGTGAAAACAATCAAAACCTGCGACCAAGACCAGGATGTTTGTCTTACGGAGATCAAATGGGGAAGTACTCCTTATTGGTCCCAGGGGGCTAAGAAACAGTACTACGTATCAAAACGCTGCTCAAGCAAAACCGAATGTGCTTTGACAAGACAACGCTATATGCCCCTGTGCACACATATTTGGTATTTGGATTGGATGTGTTCAGATTGCTGCCAAGGAGACAGATGTAACTACTATATTATTGTAAGTAGAATTCCTTTATTTCAAGTGATGACCAGTGCTGCAGCCTAGCTGCATCATATACTGAGGCAGCACCTTTTCACTAACTGCATCAATGGTTTTCATCCTTGATGTTTATTATTTGTGTGTTTAATGTAATTTGTGCAGTGAATATAGTATTTTCTTTCTTTGATAAACTATGTTTGAAATGATGTCTAGTGCGTTTACGTGCTATAGCATTTTTAATAGACAGTTTATGTAATAAAGTCAATGATTTAGCTCAATATTTGCTTACTGCAGTGAAGGTGTCACATTTGCCACAAATAGTTTTTTGAAAAATCTTTTTTGGATTATAGGCTGTTTAAAACAGATACATTAGAATGCTGTTGAAATGTAATATTGTTGAGAATGGTATGAACATTGAATTTTACTGTAATTACTTATCAATGAGAATCAATAGTACTTTTATGTTGCAAGTGGCTGAATAAGAATTGTGACTTCCTATTTCTCCTAATGCCTCTTTGTAATTTGAGCCATGAGTATCTTTATGGCGTAACAATTCTCACAGAAATACTCTGAATAGTTTGTTTATATTGCATTTTTATTGTTTCAGAGTGGATCTACAATCATGAAACCTACCAGCGTCTTAACTTTTTGTGCCATACCAATCTTGATGTTCTTTAGGTTTTAAATACTGACTTAAATTGTAACTTTTTACCAATTTATTTTACAATGGAATTTTGTTTAGTGTGAGTGTTAAGTCAATATTTGGAATTATGATTGAAATAATGCATTTCTAGGATAAAGAAAACAAGAAAGGTTTTCATCAAAATCAGGGAACACAGCAAATTATTATCATATTTGTATGTTGTTACTAAGTGCCTTCACTTTATAATCTGTTTTATTACATATTTTAGTCTACATTTTATAAATCATGATTTATGTATTTTATATAACTAGTTATGAAATAATTTTATGTCTTCAATTAATGTCTACGTATTACAAATCTAATTTATAAATCTGAGTTGGATAATGTTTCTTACCTCAAAGTGAGTGTTAAGTGCCGGCAAGAAAAGACATTTAATATTATGTCAATACAACATTTCTTTTTCATTATAATAGAAAATGACCAAAGTTCTTGAATAAATATATTAAGGCATTTATTGAATACAACTGAATAAGAGACATATTAAAGAGTTAAATAGAAAAAGAAAGAGCATAGTAATAATTAGAGTGTCACAATCTAATAATACTCAATGATTTTATCTTTCTTTCTAACGCAAGTTCTAGTAAATATAACTGTCTGATTAATACTTCCTACTTGTTAGTAACAATACAATATGTACATTATATGTATGTGACAATTTTTTGTTCTTTTATATTGGTTTCTTTATCTTTGCAATATTTATAGATTAATGTAGATGTTTTTAAACTTTTTTTTATACATCATGTATGTTATATTTTTAGGCTTGATATGCAACACTTATATTTTCAAATGTTTTCTATTACATTGCATTTAAAAAGTTTGTCCACAGTTTTAGTGATAAATGAACCGTCCATTTTTAAATTAATGTATTAAACTTAAAATAAGAGGAATTAAAAATGACAGAATATACTACCATAGGCCTAGTATAATAATGTGTACTGATTATTTTAGTTACTTGAACAATGTAATGAATTATAATATACATATCAATAATGAAACAAGTGCACTTAATGGAATGATTAATACAATTAAGAATAGTAATTAATAATTGTGTCCTGATTTAAAATTTCAATATGTTTAGTTTGAAAGTTTTTTTATTAAAAGTGTACTAGTGGTTTATATGCAGACAAATCTCTTACTCTGTACAAACCTCTAACTACACTACACTAACATGATGATGATGTGTATTTTTATATATATTTATGTTGCATAACTAATCAAGTAAATGGTTATATTACGTATATTTAATTCATGTGTAAAAGAGTGCAATAAGATATTTTTGAATCTCATATTAAAACTGCAATATATAAAAAATAATTACGTAATAATTATAAGTATACTTTTGCACTAAAACATTGATATTATAATTTTTTTATCAGTGATTAGTTTCTATAATTATTTTATACCGTCCACTAGATGTAGGTACATATTTAGTTTAGTGTGTATGCATGCCATTTTTATATGACTTTAATTAAATAATTAAATTAAAACATGTTTTTAAATATTACACCCCTACCTCATCCTTGTACTTATAGCTTAGCATCAGAGGTAATGCCATGATCTTGTTGAATATGATTATTTTTAAATCGACTGTAGCCTAGTGGGTATATCTTCAGTATTAATAGAGACCTAGGTTTGAATCTCGGCTCTGGCATGTACCAATGAATGAAATTTAAAAATGCGTTTTTCATTTACGTACATAATTTGCAGCCGCTTATGGTGTCCGTAAATATGTGTGGAAATATTCCTATCCCATGGAAAAGGTAATGACCAATGCCTATGAACAGCGTTACTGTCCACTACCTATCACTTTGGGTGCTGCCTATATAGCGCTTTGAGTAATCTCATACCATGGTTTTGAAATTACACGGATGGAGACTCAAGCCTCTGCCTACCCCGCCACAATAAAAAAAGTTGTATGTAAAAATAGGCCGTGAAAAGTGTGTAAAAGAAAGGATTTGCAATTGGAAATTGGATCAGAAAAGAAAATGTATTATTATTGTGATCAGAGAAGAAATTGTTTGTGACGATGAAAATTAAATAACAAAACTGAATTATGGAGACGATAAGGAAATTATTTTAAGAGTCCATTTGCTAGGATCGTATTATTGTTTCTCAATTTAATTAACTTTGTGTTCAATCTTGCCATATTAATAGGTATTGGGTAACCTGAAAGTGCGGTTCATGGAAAAACATTAGACAATAACAAAATTTAGGAAAATGGGATGGATTAAATCATATAATGTTTCCAGCTGTAGTAGCATAATATAACAGTTTATTAGTCAGGATAGTTTTAGTAATTATTGATTTTACCCTTGTGAAAGATTTGTTGCAATAATTAAAATAAAGTCACATAAAGGCAGAATTATTGCATGATTGAATTTAAAATATTGAACAGTCGTTGTTGTACTAATGGTACTAATTGGTACTGAAGGCTGTCGAGTGTGTAGAGTACCCGCCACATAAGGTGGCAGTTGGAGGCGTCGCCACAGTCGCGTAATCCAGTGTTGCCAGTAAACACGCCAAAACTAGCACTCACTGTGCCATACGGCTCGATACATTATATTGAGGTTTCATTTGTAACGATCTTTGGTTGCAGAGCTATAAACTCAAATAAAACAAATTAATATACCCAAGTCAAAAGTCAAAATATTTTTATTCAAAATAGGCCCTATCATAAGCTCTCTTTGAAAGTTATTTTATGATCTAAGTACAAATTAAAAAAACTATATATTGACAAAAGGAATATATATGAGTGAAGTGGAAGGGCGGTTACGTAGGGGCCGGCCTAATACGACATATATGTAACAGTCAGATAGACGCTATATTGAAAAAAGGTGACGTTAGGAGTACCTATAACCGCCGAGAGTGTATTAGAGAATGTATGAATGTCAATGAAGCGAAAGTGGTCTGTCAGGATCGGGACAAATGGGGATCCGTGATCTCTGCCTACCCCTCTACAGGGAATCAGGCGTGATGTGTATGTATGTATGTAAAAAAACTATTTCAAACATGGCACTGAGCATTGTCTTTACATATTTTTACCGAGGTTAGTTCACCAACCATTTCGGCTGCTCAAGATGCCACGTCATGAAGACCACGACCGCTCTGATAAGAGCGTAACGATTGAGAAGAAGAAGTTCAGCGGAGACCCTTGGAGAAGAACTAACAAGAAACTCCAGAAATCAATTTATTATAATCACCCTTAATAAACATAAAAATTACAAAGAGTGGGCAAAAAACACAACGCTGGTAATACTAAATTTACCTTTCATACAAAATAACACGCAATGGCGGAAACGTCAAATTTAGTTCCAAGTTTGGCTACTGCCACCTTATGTGGCGGGTACTCTACGTATGTTAGAGGGTACGTACATTTCAAAACAAAACAACAAATATCTGAATTATAAATTATTATTTCACATTAATGGAAGGAATACTTTGGAAATGGACAAATTATTGGAATGGTAAGCATCATACGTACGCACGTATTGAATTTAGCTGCCCCATTATTGAACATTGATTTAATCACTTTTTTCTTACAATGTTAGGTTGGCAAACTAGATGGTTTATATTGGAAAATGGTATTCTATCATACTACAAATCGAAGGAAGAGGTCAATCAAGGATGTAAAGGTTCGGTTAAAGTTTCCGTGTGTCAGATTAATGGTAAGTAGTAAATGAAATTGATTGACATCGTTTATACTTTCATTAGTAGGGGTTGTAGTTATGTTAGAACACATTAGTTATCCGCAAACTATGTTACCAGCAATATTTTACTACAAGTATTTTAAGTTTGTTTCCATCCTTTGCTAACATGGTAAATATTAGAAGTAAAATTTTACTATCAGTTGAGGAACCATTGTGAAGAAACCTATCATCATATTGAGTGTTGACCATCACTAATCTACTTTGCCATTGTAAAGGTGGTTTTGCAAACATCTGACTACTCCACAATGTGCACAATGGAATAGTTAGGCTACAGAATTTGGTGTAGCTCAGTTCTTTGGGGCTTGACTTTCCATCATTGGATACATGGTTCAAATCCTGCCTGAGCATGTATGAATGGAAATTAAAAGAGTACACATTTGTAACATAATACAGTTGCAAAATACACCATATACTATGGAAATGGAAACTAGAATTTAATGTGTTTGTCTTTTTTCACATACTGCCAGGCAGTTTAACCACCTAACCTGCGCTTCATTTTAATCTTATACATCACTTTTTGTTTTCCAGTGAATCAGATAGACAGTACCAGACTAGATCTCGTAATACCTGGTCAGCAGCACATGTATTTAAAAGCTCCTTCCCCACAAGACAGACAAAAGTGGTTGGTGGCTTTGGGAAGCGCAAAGGCTTGTGTAGATGGAAAAGAAATAGGTAAGAGTATAAAATAATACAGTAATCATGGGATTAAATTCGCGTGGCGTAACTGCAGATGTGTCTTCGGATAGTGTGAGTGTAGTGTGTCATGCTATGAATTAACAAAAATTCCAATTGTGAGGGTAGATATTAGCTGTGATGCTAGTCTTCCCGCGACCACGCTTTATGCAACTGGGTCAAAACGTCAGGCAAAATAAAGGTAATCAGATATCTTTATTGTGATATGACCCGGTCTCACATAATAAATAAAATGAGTATAAATCGCGAGTGTTTAAAAAAAACTAAACTAAACTTCTCCTGTGATTTTCTGGAACATAAGAATAATGTTAACTAGCTGTTTTTCAGCTGCATGTCATAGGCGGCAAGGAATCAATGAAATTCCTATTATAAATCATTGATTTTTATAGTCCTATGCTTATGTGGTATAAAATAATACCTTATCTTGGTATATCATGTAAAGCCAATGCGGCACTAATGGTAAATTGTTTTGTGAATTAGTCTTCCATGTTAAAGGAAGATAAAATAATAATATATTCTATTTTAATGTCATGAACCTCATAGTTTTAAAAGGTGTGTAATAAAAGATGTTGCTGAATTTCTGTCCACCCCAACAGGAATAGTAGGATCAATGTACATTTAGTATGTAGGTATAATACATTCTCTTTTCTGTTACAGCTGTGAGCCCAGATGACCCAAATTCGTTAGGGCATAAGAAATCTGAACTACGTCTTTACTGTGATCTAATGATGCAACAAGTACACGCGGTTAAGAGTGCTGTGAATGAAGACGGCAATCCAGATGTACAGGTGATTAAGATTATCATAACTTAAATATAAGATTAAGTTACCATGAACAGCTAGAGTTTACAAGGCTCTTTTGCCTCTTAAATGCCTTATTTCAAGTTGTCAGTGGTCCTGTGCTAGTCTGGGATGTAAAAAGAAAGCTATCTAGCTGTCATTATTCTTGGGATGACATAGGAGGCGATTAAGGAACTAGGGGTAAATAGAATCTATTGGGTGATAGGCTAGCTACCTGTCACCAATGTTTAGTTATAACTTCGCAAACCCAATATTCATGCTAAACAGTGACCTAGGTGATATTATATCTCTGAGCTTCTGTCCACCCTGAAAGGGAATAAAACATGTGAATGTATTTGTTATACGTAGATAGTGTGTCTTTATTTTGTTAAGTGACACTGAGTATTACGTACATCATTATGTTATCTCTTACTGTAGAACTCATTATGTTGAGTGATTAATTGTGAAAATCTATATGAAAATTAGGAAAATGATACTTCCATCCATCATCATGTTGATTTTCAGTGACATAAGACCACACTTCTGATATATTCATACTTCATTAAGTACTTTACAAAATCTTAACTAGTATTAATTCAAAACCTTATGTTGTTTTCAGAAACTAGATGATGCATCAAGTTTGTTAACATCAACATGTGATACTTTCATAAGAACATTAGAAGATATTATGAAAATGGCAAATCATATAGGGTTTCCTTATGACACTGCCAATGTATTGTTACCAAAACCAAATGCCCCAAGCAAGCCGCCACGACAACATATCACTCGATCTCTATCGCAAGATATAAGATGATTCAATCAACTAAAAGGGCCAAAGAATCTCGGAAATTGTTGAACTTTTATGCTTATTTAAATTTTAGTAATTTTTATTATAACTTATAAAGAAATTTTTAAACTATTATTCTGTAGGTGCAGACATTAGTGTTGTTGTATTCTACCTAAACAAAGATGTCATTTCTTTTGTTGTAAGTTCCTACTGAAAAATGTTAGTTTGTTTTATATTTTTTGATCACTGATTATATGTTTATGTTAGTTATACCAAAATCAATTTTGTTTATTTAAATTTATTGTCTGCACTATCTTTTCAAGGTCACCCAGTATATTAGTAAAGTATTTTTGTAGAAGTAGGAAGCTAGAAAATATCGCCTAGTAAGAAAATAGTTGATATTTGCTTGCTGTATTGCTTTCATTAAATAAAATTATTTGGCCACTGAGTACATACATCTGTGAAACAGGTCAGTTATGTGCCAACTTAGGTGAATGGAATGGATTCGAAATTTATATAAATCTGAATAATTATGTATATTGTAATGTTCCCCAGTTCATAAACATTCCAAAACTAATAATAACACAAAATATGTGAAAACTGTAAGATATCAAGGAATGAGCATAATAAAAATTATAGTACTTTATGAGTCTTTTTATTTAATACAGTGAAACTTAACCAAACGAACACTTATAAGTAATTGAAAATTGGGTTAATTAATTGGCTAATGCTACTTATCACCAAGTTCACAACTACCTAATTTATAGGACATTAACTTTATATAGAAAACTACCAAATTGGTTCTCCGAACCGTAAGACAGTCTTTTCTTGAGAATCCAATTCAATTCCCACTTTCTTTCTCATATAAAATATAGTACAATCTCGGTTAGTACAGAGGACTTCTTCATGCAAACTGCCCTGGCATCTTTGGCACTCAGTCCACAGTCGAGAAAACTTTTCTTGCAGTTGAGTTAACTTGGTGACTTCTGTGATGTAAATGTGGCCTTCTTTTTGTAGACAGTGACCGCATAGTGCCTTTTTGGAGTCATTTGGCATGACAGTTTTGCAACCTATACATTTTTCTCTCTTCTTTGTGAATGCTGCTAAGGCACCAACTTTAGAAGTCACCATAGACTTGGTTCTAGTATGTTCGCCTTTGAGGAGAAGAGATTCCGCTTTTTCACCTAAAATTGGCTCAAATATTCTCAGTAAAGGTTTTGATAGTTGATTTTCTAAGTAATAGTTGAAGTCTATAGGTATGCTATTTTCTAAAACATAAATTGGATCTTCTGATTTCATATAGGCTGGGGTATTTTTGGCTGCACAGGTTAGGATATAAGGCACTCTGTCACCTAATTTAGGGGCAGTTCCAGCGTCACGTTTCTTCATTTTATTAGCTAATTCAACATGAGCCTGCTTAGCTGCATAATCGTTTTTAGTTAACTCTTTAGTAATGACCAATTGTGAAATATCCACACGATTACATAGCAAATCTGCAATGACTTGCTTAGCATAATTAATAGCACCATCTGGATCGCGGTCAATAAGTAATTTCTGTAGGCATGTACTCATAACATTAGATACTAGTGGACAATTGTCTCTTCTTACAGTTTCAATACCCTTACAATCCATTTTATCATATTTATCAGGGCGTGTGAAATAGAGCCCAGCATAACGCTTTTTATTAATAAGGAGATATGGGTAATACACTTTTTCAAATTCTAGTTTTATGGGTTTCACAAACTTGGATGACACAAACTCTGCAGCTTCTTTTCCCAATTCCATGCTTTCCTCAAGTGTTTTGACTCCAAATTTAACCATTACAGAATCTGTGTCACCATAAATCACAACGGCATCCTCTTTATAGCCATTTTCTTTAGTATATTTCTTCTCAACTTCTGATTTAGTGAATTCAATCATTGTCCTTCCATATGCTGTAACGCTTCCTGATATTTCTAGACAAGGCAGTTTTCCTACTTGAGCTCCAGTAAATCCATAAACTGAATTAGCACTTATTTTTAAAGCAAGTTGCCTGCCATCCAGCACAGACCTCTTAAAAGGGTCCTTCTCTTCTTTCAACTCAGCTTTTGCCTTTTTACGAGCTGCCAGAAGCGATTCTAGAATCTCAGGCAACAAACCTTTCCTTACACTAGGTTTGACAAAAGTATTTTTAGATGGGGTAACAGTGACATCATCAGAATTGAGGTTCAAATCTTTTTGGGATGAAGGATGGACCAGTGTAGTGTAACAAAGATTGTGAGCCATCATTATACTGGGATATAGGGATGCAAAATCCAGAGTAGATATAGGATCAGCATAATAACCTTTCTTAGGTTCAATAACAGTAGCTCCTTCAAACTGCTCATCAGAACCTTGACCGTGATAAGCTGGCATTAAGTAACCCACCTCTTTGGCTTTCCTTAAAAGCTGGCTTACTACCTTAATTTGCTGGCCTCTAGTGAGAAGACACAACAACGGTACACCAGTAACTCTAGCCATTTCCATATAGTTTACAATGCACATGAGCTTGTTCAGTAATTTCAAAGGTAAATATGCGTCTTTCAAACAGTACATGGCCAGTCTTCGCCTAGTTTGTTCACTTTCATTTTGTAAATCTGTAATTATACTGTGGTGGACATCTTCCTTCTGCTCTTGAAGGAAATGGTATGAAACAGCATTTAAGGTATAAGATCTTAACTTGTAATCTCTAACCAGTACTAAAAGCAAATCAAAAGGTACTCTGCCTTCAAAATTTATTGACTTATTCTCCCTGCGACCCATTTGTTTGGATTGCAATATTGAGTCTTTAATTACTGATTTGATATCTTTGATTCTTCCAAGATAATCAAAGTTCTTGACTTTTAAGTGCTTGGCTCTGTTAATGAGGTAAGGCCAATCAAAGTTACTTATATTGTACCCCGTAATAATATCAGGGTCTATTTCTCTAAAGAAATCCGACCATTTAGCCAGCATTTCCGATTCTGAGGCAAAACTAAGAACTTGGGAACCTACAATAGGAGCACAAGTATTAAGTGTGAAGACATTTCTTAAAAAGGGTTCCATGTCTCCTTGTCTTATGACCATTGAAGCTATTTGTATCACAGGATCATGTTCAGGTTCAGGGAACACACCTTTGCGACCAGCACATTCAATATCAAAGCTTAAAATGCGGAAAGGTGCTACTTTAGACCATTCACCCTCAGGCTGATGAGCTATGAAGTCATTCCATGCTACATCTACCTCAATCTGACATCTTGAAACTGGGGAGACATTGGAGTTCTTAGACCTGATGAAATATTTGTTTTTCGGTAATTCTATCCAACTACAACCTACCACTGAGGTGTCAACCATGAAACGAATGTCAAAGTCAATATTAGTCTCATAGAAATTAGGATCCATTAAGCCAAATGACATTGGTTGTCTTTCAATCAATCGTTTTGCGGCCGCAATGAGTCTTGGGAGGGCAATTGATATTCTTGCAAAGGTAATATCATTATCTCCTTTGTAATACATTATGGACTTTGCTTTGACAAGCCGGACTTCTAATACAGCTTCCCTTACAACTTCTGATTTGGATTTTTGATCTTCCAGAATAGCTTTGTTCAAGTTTACTTTCAGATCATTGCAAGATGACTCTATGAAGTTAGCAGGGACTGTTACATAGAAATAAGGAGTGAAACCATGAACATGACAACAAACTGAATTACCAGCCATTGTAACACCATACATCCTCATGATAGGCACTGGGGCGAGCTGGGAACCGGGCATTCCTTTCATAGGTTGACCATTGTAGTGATCTATGTCTATTTGCTGAAATTCTAAACTCATTTTCTTGGTATCTATAATAGGAGGTTCTGGCCGCGACCATTTTTGATTTGTTGATTGATTCTCAGGGCCTTCACCAATGACAATTTGTGTGTCAGTGTCACCATTGTCCATGCTCGCAAGTTGTTCTTCAAACGTACATGCCATATCGTCGTCCTCATCATCATCACCTGATTTAAGCTTCTTGGGTGGCGGCCCTTTATTAAACTTACTCCTGTTCATTTTTAATCCTTGTTGTACTGTAAAAGAAACATTGAAATATAACATTTATGACCCCCGTTTAAAAATATAAAGAAACATTAAATAGCTACTTAGTATTATAGTTTGCAAAAGTAATTTACCTTAGGAATAAGAGTAACTATATAATGTTGATGTTTAACAGCTCATTCAACTAATCTATCTCTTATATTTTCGTTATTTTATAATGCAATGTTTATATACAAAGGTTAGAACAAATTGGCGCCAATTTGAAATGACTGATGTTTCGTATGATTGCCAGAATCTATAAGCAAAGTTAAGCTAATACTACACAATAAATGGTTAGAATCGTGGTAAAGAAATTTTTTATTGCCCAAAAAAAAGAATTATTATCGTTATTTTTGTTTAATGTTAAAAATGTTATATAACTAATAGGTCAATATTTAGTATTCAGGATATACATGAATGCATACGTTCTTATGTGCATCCAGTTAAAATAATATAAGTACCCAATTAATTTAAGTAAAACAATTTTTATCTTTTAGTTAAGCTACGAACAGGAAAGTATTAGATGAAAAATAAATAAAAATGGAGAGAGATTTAGTAAAAAATCATTTTATTAAATTGACACACTTTCACTTATAAAACTATAGTCATAGTTCTATAAACCATTAAATCTTACCTTATGTGTATTGGGATGTACTTATTGGATTTGTTAAATACATTATACATTATTATTTGATCGACATAATAGTTGCTAATTGACAAGTTACAGGAGTATATTTTAATACAATTCTGTATAAGTAATACAAGATCAATTCATCAGACTTATGTAAGCATAGATACAAGCAATGAGCGATTAGTTTCAATAAAATTAAAGAAATAAGGTCAATTTAAAGGGCGTCAAAGTTCAAATAAAGTTATAGACAATGTTATTGATGAATTTCGGATAAACGAGATTTTCGGAAACGTAACATTGGTCAATGGAAACATAACATACCGTGCTAGCTGGAACACAAAAAAAATGCGTATTACCTCCCGGCATGTCGCAGGAGGCAACTAAGGGACTAGGGGAAAATATCTATTGGGCAATGGGCTGGCATCCTATCACAAATGTTCCATTATGGATGTCATAAAGTAAGCGTAAAGCTAAAACGTAAGCCCAATATTCATGCTAATAAGTGACCTAGGAGAGATTATCTCCGAGGTGCTCTCCACCCGAAAAGCATTAAAGTACGTCAATGTATATGTATGAAACATTGGTTATAGCCACGTCTAAAAGACTTTCCTTGATTATTGTACTTCAGGAAAGCCTGATATGAACAGAATCTAGACGGGTGACCATGCAGATGATCACGTTATTAGGGAAATATCTCTAGGTAATAACAAAATAAGGATAATAAAGTGAGTCAGTAAGTAGAATCGTTATTTAAACCTATGAAGATCGTGTTGACCCTTTGTGAAGCGTTGACTATTTGTATATTACAATTCATAATGTAAAAGAAACAAACAAATAATAACAGTTCAGACACTACGTGCCTACTGAAATATTTACCTATTATAATTGTACTACTTAGACACATATATAAATAACATTTATCGTAATTCTGCTCCAATCACGATAGCATATTATAGCATAGGCATCATCAATCAAGAGAGGTTTACAGTCAATTAGCACTTATTTGACTGTCAACAGATTTTAGAAGGTAGTAAAATCCCTAAATATTTATTGATGATAAACCTTTATTTAAAAAAAACGTGTGACTGATGCGATTGCAATGTTTCTGAGTCTCTGACTTATCTGTGGAATGTATTGGCCACACTCGAAGACACAGGCTCTACAAACACTTATCTTTCAAAGGGACCGAAGATTTGGGTCCGAAATTACAATGCCATAGATAAAAAGATGTGTGACCAATAGATATAAGTAGATAAGTAATGATTTTGTTTTCTTAGAAGCAGTGGATTGAAAAAGCATTAGAATGTTAATGTGTCAGCTTTAACAGTTATTTTAAATTGTACAGCAGTTTAATCCTACTTATACATTAGTCCTGGTTAATCTGGGACGAAACGAGAATATAATGGGCAAAGGCTAAATAAAATCAATGGGTTGATTAAGTAGCAGCCTGTCATAAGATTCTATGTATCCCTATTCATAGTCAAAGTGACCAATAAGATATTATTGTGTATCCGATATTCTGTATACCCTGTAAGGTATGAAAGGAAGTGCAAGTATATACAAATATGAGATGTTATAGTTTTGCCAGATTTATTACATCACGTATAATTCTTCCCTGGTCGGTGATCATTTGAAATTTATTTTTAAAAGGTACGTTCTAGAATTTTTAATTCTCGAAACATAAACTAAACTTTGTCCTTGAATAGTTGAAATAGACAGTAAACAAGTTATATATACGAGTACCTACAAACTTTTACAAAAATTAACATTTCGATTATAGGCCATAGTTTCAGGTCTATCAGAGGTCTGTGTTTGGAACCTAACTTAAATTATATAGATAAGTTAAAACTGTTATGAATTGATTGACTCACAATAGTTTAAACAGTTACCATATCTCTTGTTGTATAGAACCCTTTAATTTTATTAGCATCATAGCTTCATTGACAAAAGAACTTGAATGGGCCGATTCTCTTATCAGCACAAGTACTAATTCGGTTAACGAATTCATTGAATGAATGCTTATCAATACGTGTCACATTAAAAAATGTTGATAGTGAAGAGTGACCTTTGAACCCATTTCAAGTACTCGTTACTTCATACTCTAGGTAAAGATATATTAATCATTCTTTGTTATGAGATATTCTGCGGCATTGTACATTATAATAATGAATTTACCTTTTTTAGCGATCTTAACTTATGGTACTTACCCGTGATATCATCTCGTAGTGTGAAGAACAGAAGAGCATGTATGAGAAGGTTAATAGGTGTGAGTGAAGCAAGAGATATTGGTCAGGATCGTTCCAGATGGCAATAGATATTCTAGTCTGTGCCTATCCCTTTGGGGACGTAGAGGCGTAAACATATGTATGTATGTATCATCTCTAATATAACTTTAGAGGTTCCGATGAATAACTATGATATGATTATTGTTAACAGGTTGAAAATCGTAATTTGATAGTTTTCATCATATAGGTGCTATATACCCTGCTTATACGTCGTATAAGTTGTTTAGTTTAATAAGTGAAACATACAATAGAGTTTAAAATATTAATCAAAATATGACAAATAAGTAGTTTGCATATAAAGCATATAACGAAAGAAATAATTCAGGACCAAAATAAAAAGCAAAAAAAGCCCACATATGTACCTCTGTACTAAAAATAAAACACTATCATCATCATGACAATGAACTTGACTATTAAGTGCTTTATTTGTCATTACTAACGTAAGTGCGGCTTATAAATACGGGATTAAACAACTTTTGACGCCTACATAGGATAAGGCTTGCTTTGATTACATTTTTCAATCATCCTTGACGTCACCGATTCGTTTCCACAGATTAGGTGCAACTGATAACTGTATCAGTGCGTATGTGATACAGAGACAAGCATTAAGTGTCTGTCAATCATGGGTTATTCACTTAGTGACGTACGGGAAAAGGTAATGTACTGTTCTATGGTAGAATGTCGTACTAGGGAGAAATTAGATCTGAAACATAACATCTTATTCACAGCGTAGTTTTCTTGCTTTGTAATTTAATTGATGTGGAGCATATGTATATTTATTTATCGTGAAAAAGAAGGATGGTTGGGTTAGGTAACAAAGGCCGCGTAGAACGTATACAAATTGGAGACATTCTTCTGAAAGTGGTTGTACCTGGGATAGTGTATCTGTACTAGTAAAGTATTCTTATATTTGTGGTTGTTCGTAGAGTGAAAACAAAAGAGCATGCATTAGGATGTGAATGGCACACCCATTGGAAAAAAGAGAGAGAATTGGTGAAGAAAGAGAGCTTTGTCAGGATCGTCCTGGTGGCGATCGATAGTCTAGAACCCGTAAGGGTACTAGAAGCATTATATTTGTATGTGTGTACGAGTATTCATCGAGAGATTTTAGCGAGTGATACAAATATTTGATTGCTATTTAACTTAGATCGTATGTTTCAATTGTTATAATTAATGTTCAAGTATAGGCAAGTATTCCCCACAATGTACAATTTATTTTTTCCGCGCATTTCTTATGTCACATTAGGTCATAGCATTGGCTGATTTTATAGTTTATTTATTTGACACAATTGAAGTGGAGCAGACGCGTTGGTCTAGTTGAGATCGATATTTTAGTTCACAAGGAAAAGGTTATCAACAACTGACTAGTCTATTACCCTCACCTATTTATAGTGGTGTACTTTGATATGCGCACCTTATATGAATAATTAACATTTTGAGCTTGAGCTCTCTGTATAAAGTGTTCATTAATAATAATAATTAAAAATCATAATAATTTAGAACACTGTTACACCAATTGAACTAGCCCCTCGGTAAGTTCATTTAAGGGTTGTGTTAAGGGTACTATTCAACATATATTTTAGAAATATATTCTTGTCATCAACCAGACTGGGGTCTTTGTTGTCTCTTTTTCTAATCCGGTACCAACTTCACACTATTACTGATCTGATATTGAATTGTTATTTTACAGAAAGCTTTAGTGAACTAAGGTCTCAGGAAAGCAGAAGAAAAGGGTACATCTTAACTCTACCTGCAATGGGAATCGAACACGTGTCACGCCGCGGAGGCTGACAAACACACAAAAGTTTTAGTAGCTGTATAAGAAATTTCATGTTGAGTCACATAGGTGATAGCACAGATATAAGAATACTATGGTGATAGTAACCAACTAATCACCCAATAATCCTTTTGAATTTGGGGTCTTCTTCCATTTGCTTCTTACGATATACTTATAACGTTTTATTAGTTATAATTCTTACGATATAAGAGCGACAGCAAGATGTATTTTGAAAAAGTACAGGATTATGTCAACAGATTTTAACGTGGTGTTAAAACTACAAAGATTAAGATGGTTGCAAATTTTATCTGCAAATAGTTTAAATTTTAAGGATTGTTGAATTATACTTAAGTATGAATTTAGTATTCAATGATAATTACTTCAAATCTTATCAGGACACGTATGGGTCAAAGTTTAAGTACCTCTAATAATAATTCCAAATAGCTAAAAGTACGCGAAAACATCGTGAGGTAATTCCTATTTATTGAAAGTTTAATTTCACCTCTGTGACAAGGTATCATTGAAATAATGAATTGCAAAACTATTTAGAATTTTGCCTGTTGGTCCACTACTATATTATATTACTGTCTATATAAAGATATATATTCACGTCCTTTAATCCTTTCGGTATGGACAGAACCTTAGAGTTACAATATTGTGATATCGTATGGAATGTTGGTGACAGGTTGCTATATAATCGCTTATAGATTCCTTTTACCCCCAATCCCTCAGTCAGCTTTTACGATATGTCGGGATAAACAGCAGCTAGTTAGAATACTTTTTACGGTTTTTCAGACTAGCACAGGACATTAGCTATAAGTGTATATTATTATATTACTTTAAGTGGTAACATGACTAATATTAACATCGAGTTCAGACAAAAGCCAAAATCAATCAACAGATTTTATGATCATGGCTCTTTACATCTACTAAGTTTAATGCATGTTTTCAATTAATCATAGATGAGGCGAACATTTCATTCTGTCTCTACTTAGTTTGTAGCTCGTAAATGTACCAATGCAGACGAGGGGTGGTTCAAAGTTTTAGTTTTATTACACTTAGGTACATACTTCTTTATATTTATCCCCTTCAAGGCGGACGATCCTTCGATATATTAAATCTTTTCCATTAACTTTACCTTGTTATAAATTCTTTAGAACAAACTTTTAAGTTAGGACATCAACTACCTTAACAATGTGTTTAGATGACTATAGACTTTGGAATAATACATACATACATACACATTACGCCTGATTTCCTGTAGAGGGTAGGCAGAGATCACGGATCCCCATTTGTCCTGATCCGGACAGACCACTTTCGCTTCATTGACACTCATACACCTTCTGATACACACTCGGCACACATAAAAGCTAAGTAACATTCTAATTCTAATCTAGAAAAGTATTGGTCAAAAACATAACGGTAACGGAAAACTGCCTATCCCACGGGATAGGTAAGCCAGTACCTATATACGGCCATACGGTTCACTACCTATCACGTTAGGTGCTGTCTATCTAATGAAACACGGGCTTCGAGTGACCCATACATAACATGTCTTCGAAATTTTGGAGATGGGCACTCAAGCCTCTGACTACTCTGCAACAATAAAAAAGGGAGTGTGTATTCATAAGTCGTGCAGCGTATGTTTTATGTTTATGTAAAAGCATTACTATACTTAATCGAATTCGAATATCGAAAAGTACGGGTCAGTCTATCGTTTTTCGTATTCGAATAGTTACAACTCGAATACATTTTGTTCCACACATATCAAGAACTAAGTAAACAGCCAGATCCCCATTTATCAAGCAACCCCCTTCTCGATCTATTTGTATTAAAGATATCTCTCCATCGTAACTCGAGATGGCGTGGGCGAAACTCCATTCATTCATTAGAATGCTCCTCTTTTCTTAGAATGAAAATAACTTGGCAGCGGTATGGCGAATATTGTATGAGGGCGTCCAGATGGTTTTGTATGGGAATGTATGACATTATAATATGAATTCCTGGGCTTTGGACAGTCAGTTATACCTACATACAAGTACATATGTATATACTTACAAATAGGACGTGGATTGAACAAACAGTTTTGAAAACTTTTTCGTCTTTTTGGAAAAGCTATCGACTGTTAACATTATTCGAAATTAATATTACTGTAAGACCAACTGTGTGGCATCGAGGAATATATACTTCCAATGGTCTGTCCACCCCAGAAAGGATAATATAACTTGGTTATATGTGTATATCTACATTTTGTTCTGCCTGTCATGCTCATAGAAATACATACAAAGGTTAGTATAATATTCATTGTAAAACTATTTTACATTAGTTAAGCTTTCTGGTTGTTTTCTAAATTTTGTCACAGTTTTTATGATTTACACTGGTACACTGAATCCCTAAACTACACAAGACTCATATGTTATGAGAAGAATTACTTGAATGTAACATGAATACTTGTGTATCTAAATTATCTAATGATATAAAAGGAAAATTGTATCTTTTTGACCAAATTCAAATAAAACATAACTTATAATACTACAATAAATACTATATAACTACATTCCAATCTTTCCATTATCTAATAAGTTCTTAATTACTACCTACAATAATCCAGGAAGAATTGCGGCTTGTTAGTATTCTATTCACTTCCCAGTATGTAAAAGGACGTAAGTGCCCAAAATATTACAAAACCGTTTCAAATACAAAAAGACGTAAGTACCCAAACTATTACAAAGCCGAAGAAAACAGCATTACAGCCGCTTCACAAGGAAACAATAACCCCGAGAGTCTGTAGCGACATAAATCCGCCCCAGAATTTATCGTGTGAGCCGTTCACTTATTTTGTTGGCAACCCCCATGACGAGCGGGGTTGGATTTGTAATTTTATTCCGCTCTCCTACCAATTGACCCGATTTGTGTCCTTGTCTAGCCTGTGCACTTTAAAATAAAAGTGTCAGTTTTATCTAGCTGCCAAAAGGCACACAACAAGCTTGGCTGAATGCCCGAATCCAGTCGCCGGGTGATCTCGTAAAATAGTTTTCTTTATGATGCATGAAGCCCATCCCTAGGAGCGGTTTGATTGAAATTAAGGTCAGCGCGGGAAATGTGCGAGAGAAAATGCCCGTAATTGGTAGTAATGTGTTAAATGTACATTAGTGCTTACTTAACACTTGCTAAAATGATTGTTATAAGGAAAAAAAGTAGTACTAATTAAAATCGTCTGGAATCAGCTGTCTTCTTCTTAGACATTGAGAGTTTAGTTCATGAGAATAATAATACATAAAATCTACCCTTTATGAAAGTACTTAAGTGACGCATATGATGCTCGTAAAGTATCTATATGGAGCTACACCTTTATTTAAATCCCTAGCTCTTTAATTTATAACTACCATAAATAAGTTCGGCTCTCGATTAAACAAGAGAAGCCCTATAAAACTTTACCATAGGCGAATAAATTGAGTTAAACTAGTTAGTTAGAAACTATTTAGGTAAGGCGGGTGTACGTAGTGTCAAGAACAGAAGAGCATGTATGACAAGATCAACGGGTATGAGTGAAGCAAGAGAGATTTGTTATGATCGTTCCAGGTGGCGATCGATAGTGCCTACCTATCCCGTTGGGGACGTAAAGACGTGAAATATATATGTAAGCAAGTAAATGATTTTTGCACCATCACACTGAGTAGAACCTAAAAGTACTTCGGCACGAATTCTCAAGAATACTTAACTGGACTGTTAGAAACCATTATCGTATTCGGTTTCCGTGCGTAGGTGCTAATGAAATCATTAGATGCGTTAGTGCTTTCAAAATAAACATTCAATCATACGGATACATTTCATTAGGGGTATTGGTTACGTGGTTCCTATAAAAGTTCTAATTGTGGCAGTGAGAGGAATAGCATAATATATTATAATTTATGTTTGTTATAATTTATCTTTGTGATGGTGGTTATTCTACTATCAAGTCTCTAAATCACCTCTTATACCTCTTTATAAGAGAGAAAAATGAGCTCATTACATTTATTAATAATAATATTCTAGGACAATATTAAATCAATTGAACTAGTCCAGTAAGTTCATTTAAAATTTGTGTTAAGAGTACTTGTCAACATATATTTAAGAAACATAGATGTATAGAACATATGATTAACAATCTGACTGGATAGCAGAGGAAAGCAAAGTTCTTAACTCAGCCTCCACCGGGAATCGAACCCGGGACCTCACGATTAGCGTTCTGGTAGTCAACCAATCGCACCAAGGAGATTGTCAATCGTCGGTCATTCTTAAAGTCCGGCTTCAGAGATAAGTCATCACCACGGCATAAGTAGGTGTTTCACATAAGAAAGTTTGAGCCAATAATGAGTAGCAGTTGAAAATTCCATACATCAAGTTTCAAAAAGTGTAATGTTCTGAAAACCGTCTCGTGTTGTCTCGGAATGAAATTTGCATATTGTTTACGACGTTAAAGGGTAGTCTTATATGTCGTTTGATTTTATGGTCCTTGGATAATGCCGTTGTAAAATATGTGAACAATATCATTCAGAATAGTCGCCATAACTCTGCGCTATAAAATAGTTTTACGCAGTTCATTGTACGGGAGCTTCGCTATGGCTGTACTTACAATCAAGAACGTAGTGGAGTTTGTAAGAAGAGTTATTCACAAAGCTACGACTAGTAGTCAAGTTTATTTATTTTTATAGTAATGATACAGGGCCGAAGAAATAATAAGTCCAAAAGCGCTGGTCCTAAGAATATTGTGTTTAATAATTCTATTTAGTATTTGAAATCACTTTGGTGTAAGTGAAGCAAGAGAGATTTGTCAGAATCGTTCCAGGTGGTGATCGATAGTCTCTGCCGATATCGTTGGGGGCGTAGAGGAGTGAATATATGTATGTATAAGTTTGGTTATTGTTACGTGACAAATAGATGAATTAGATGTTTTTAACTAAATTGACGAACAAATTATTGCCCCGTTCGCATAGTCTCATTAATATTTTAAGTATGGGAGAAGGGTGATATTAGAAATACCAATATCAAACAAGTACGGTAGTAAGTATACGGAATATACGTATGTACGTATATTTATCAGTACATATTAATTGGAGCTGAAGAGAATGGGTGACTAAGTTCGGAAAAAAAAATTAATATCTCGCCCTTCTATATATAAACTAATAAGACGTTTTCATGTATCAATATTATTACTAACAGCGCCATCTACAATAATAAAACCCTTCCACTAGATAGATCTGCTTGCACTTCTGATTATTGAATCGCTAACACTGTAAATAAGGACAGGAAACATCCAGTTTATGGAGCTTCGCGAATCTTTGAGCAAATACTCGTAGTAGCGTGGGAGGATGAACTATGTGGAAGCTATGTCCGCCCACTGAAACCTCCTCAAGTTACATATACATACATATAGTTATTTTTAACACTCGCGATTTATACTCATTTTATTTACTATGTGAGACCGGGTAATCACGATAAATTAATAAAGATATCTGATTACTTTTATTTTGCCCGACGTGCGGATGTGTCTTCGGATAGTATGTCGTGCTATGAATTAACAAAAATTCCAATTGTGAGGGTAGACAGACATTAGTTGAGACGCCAGTCTTCCCGCGACCACGGCCTATGCAACTGGGTCGAAACGTCGGGCAAAATAAAGGTAATCAGATATCTTTATTAATTTATCGTGATATGACCCGGTCTCACATAGTAAATAAAAAACATACATATACTTGAGTACAATACAAGTACAAGTTACATGTAGGTACATTTACGTCCTTTAATCCTTTTTGGGGTGGATAGTACCTGAGAGTTATATTGTCTCCTAGGTCAGTTCTTAGCATGAATTGGGTTGCGATGTCACATGAAACATTGGTGATAGGTTGCTAAATGGGCTACACGTTCCTTCTACTTTGATTCTATAAATTCCTTATATTATGATGCTGAGATATTTATGCTGAAAATGACCGGAATGTTACCAAGGACACCAATATATGTGGTTAAGTATATATCAACAATTCTAGCAGTTAAGCGCTGAAAAGAGCACATTAAGTTGGAAAACTTTCCCCATAGTTACTCCGCAGCGTGGGCGGTTGAACTTACGAAGGGGAGTTTTATTGAATCAGGGTAATCCACAAACAACTTCGCAGACAAGGAGCTGCTATTTTTAGCCATGTTAGCGTTTATCAGATCAATAGCCATGGTTTTTGCCTCTATTTTTAACCCCCACGCAAAATGTAGGCCGATGTAAGTTAACTCGGGCTGGTTGGGGATTTCAATGGAGTAAGCAGCTGGTATGTAATTACTCTAACGATGTATGTACATATAATTTTTTAAGCATGAATATTGGTGTTGTGATATTATATGAAACATTGGTGACAGGTTGCTAGCCTATCTTCCAACAGATTCCATTTACCCCTAGTCTCTTAGCTTCCTACGACATGCCAGGAAGAACGGCAGCTAGTTAACATTCTTTTAACGTCCCAGCTAGAAATGGACGCTACGCAAAATGTAGACCGCTGTAAGTTTATCTAGGGCTGGCTTAGGACTTTAATAGATTAAGCAGTTGGTATGTAATGACAGTAACGATGTATATACATAGGTAGGTATTCATAATGCTATTTTCTAAGCATTGTATAATTCACAGTAGAAGTATCTGTAATAGACGCTATATTGAAAAAAGGTGACGTTAGGTGTACCTATAACCGCCGAGAGTGTACGAGAAGATGTATGAATGTCAATGAAGCGAAAGTGGTCTGTCAGGATCGGGACAAAATTAAATGGGGATCCGCGATCTCTGCCTACCCCTCTACAAGGAATCAGGCGTGATGTGTATACATGTAAGTATCTGTAACTACCGTGCTTGAGCGATGTATACAATTGTGATCTGCAAAAAAGGGGATCCGTTGTCTGCCTACCCTTATGTAAGGAGGCGTCCGTGATTTGTATGTATGTATATTTTTGTGCCAGCTCATATTTACCACCAAATTTATGAAGTAATTTTTATCTACAATATATGTGACGTGAAATTCTCCGGATACTATTATCGTGTATATGTAAGACGATATGAATCTACGACTATGTATCTATATATAATAATGTAGTAAATGTTTAAGAATTTACAACATAACTTATATGGATTAAGGTTGGAGATAAATGTTTACTACTGTTATTTACTATAAATTACGTAATATATCAGTGGTGTAATATATCAATCCTTATCAGAGGAAACTGTATACTTACGCCCATAACTCTCGAAAGGGTAGTCAATGTGTTACGTTTTATGACCTATGAATCTAAATATCGTTGAGTTAAAGAAAGTCATGCTACCTACACAATTTACTATCTCCAGCTAGTCATAAATTGATTAGAATTTAATTTTCAGTCAATGGAACCGATTTGAATGACTTAATGCTGCTATCAGTCATTTGTGGCTATGCATTATTAATGTTATAACAGCGAAGAGGCATGCTCCAATTAAATCCTACTCAATTATCTATAAGATTGAAATATTATCATAAGGGAACGTGCAAGGAATGTGTAGATAAATTATTGTCGAGAAAATAATACATACATATATTCACATCTTTATGTCCTCAACAGGATAAGCAGAGACTATAGATCGCCACCTGGAACGATCCTGACAAATCTCTTATGCATCACTCACACTCTTTCATTTTACACCTTTTTATTCATGCTTTTTTGTTTTTCACACTACGAACTCCCACCTTGAGAAGAAAATAATAATAATGTAAAATAATATGATATATAATAGACGCATTTATTTACAGCTACAAAAACAATTATATTTTTTAATAAGGTTATAGCTTGTGCATGTTATTGTCGTAAAAAAATCGTAAAATTACTGTAAATGTTAAGTAATTATCTTGTTTAATATTCAGTGTCTATACTCTTAAGATTTTCACTATTTAAACTATCTAGTAGCTTTTCATATGTAATAGTGACATCATGCACTTAAATCTGATGACGTAAGAGACATATTTTATCTTACATACATATAAGTACGATTCTCTCAAGTACGTATTTGTACCTACCTAGTATATAATAATAATATTGTAGGACGTTATTACACCAATTGAACTAGGCCCTTGCTAAGTACATTTAAGACGTGTGTTAAGGGTACTAGTCAACGTATATTTCAGAAATATATACTTATTATACTGATAAATACATATATAGCACATATAATCAACGACCAGACTGGAAAACAGAAGAAAAGCGTAGTTCTTAACTCTGCCTTCACGATTCCCGAATCGAACCCGGAACCTCACGATAAGCGTGCAGGCGTTTAACCGATCGCGCCACGGAGGTCGTCGCTGAGTATATACACGCGTGTACAGTCAATATTTGTGTACATTTGAAAGTACGTATTCGAAACAGTATAATAATGAGCGTCATAATCTACGTCACCTGTTTCGTTATCAATGGTATCTTTATAGGCTGGTTGCACCTATTCCCTAATTACTGGATAATAGGTAAGAGTATTAGGAATGTATGAGCTCAGCGTTAACTAAATTGAGGTAATAAATACCTAGGAAGCGATTCTTAATGTTTTGGTTTATGGTTTTCCCTGTTTGTTATTTTATTGATTGTTTTTTGGAACTGTTAGAATAAATTTAAATATGTGTATTTTTTCGACGTATTTACTTAATTGAATGAAATATGTACTACGTGTTATTTTAGTATAAATATAAAAGCGATTTCAACGGAAAACCTGGTTTTCAGAAGCAGGGTTTTAATGTCTGAGTCTCACGTTATTGTAAATTATATTTAGAACTCATACCTCATATTTACTAGCAAAAATTCAACGTCATATTTTGGCAAGATGTTCATCCTAGTTTGTTGTAAAAAGTAAAAAAGAGTCTTTGGAAACTTTTCTTTCACGACTTCAATAAAAACATTACCTACCTTCAATATTACCTACTGTCCGAAATAAAATAATGTCTGATACTTACATTCAAATAAATTAATCGTTGCACTCTTGTAAAACAATCGTAGAATGTATGTTTTCGCCTAATATGATATGCATCTATGCACCTACGTAGAAAAATGTAAGACCTCCACTATGAATCGTAATTAATACGTTAGAGGCTTTCGGAGAATCATTAAAATAAATTCTTAACGGTCATGCTATGGAATGACAAGTTTACGAGGTTTCAAGAATTTTTCAAATCACGTCTTGCAGGCTACTTATAACTACTTTGCCTTTAACCAGGGGTCAAGTTCACTAATGCTTTATGCAATGTATCTGTTCAATATCACTACAGTAACGTGTGAAGTTGTTCGTAAAATAGCAATAGTGAAAAATTTCGCCATTTTTAAGCCGAAATTTGACGATGTTTTCTGTCAATAATGGTGACAGTAAACAACGTCACTAGTAAGTAATTAATATTTAAGTAACTAACTATACTATTGATATGTACCTGGATGAGTAGAAAAAGCAAACGTAACATATATTAGATGATGTATATCGGAACAGGTTTTTTGTGAAAGAAGGTTTATTATAATATTGTTATATAAGGTTACAATGTTTATAATAATTAAGCTCATTATACATTTAATTACCCTTTCTCTAGGTATATAAAATAACTAATACGTAATACTAATGACAGTAAGGTATGTATTAGATACACGAGTAACCGATGGATCTTATTAAACGCAACCTTATATGTAGTTAGCTAGTTAAAGTATTCGTTTTTAAATAGGATAATTTGCGGGCGATTTTATGGCTACATTAAACGATATAGGTATCGCTCTCCAACTAATAATCATTATTTTATGATTAATTACGTGTTCTACTAGTTTTCTGCTTCTAAGAACCAGCTATTACCTCAAGTTGATCCTAAGTGATCATTAGATAGAAAGGTACGGGCAAGAACGTGGTATTAATTTTCTTCTCTTTGCAATTACCTGTATCAGGTTACATGTTTTCATATGCAACGTGAATGTAAGGTTTTTATAAGTAACTATATGATAAGATCAACTCTGCTCTAGTATATTATCTTAATAGAAAGTTCCCAGTACATTCTTAGCTAGTTATATTATATTTCAGACTAAATATGAGGGTGATTTTAATTAATGTCAAACGATAGGTAAATAGTAGTAAAAGTTACATCTTGAAGGTTCAATTATTAATGTATTAATGACAAATGCTTTCTAGGTAGTCAGAGGTTGTGTATTCTCCATGAACGTTAAGTTTTCACCATGAACTAACTAACTAACTAACGTGATGGTTTTTGGCTGCTCGAAACTCACAACACGACGGTGTATATTCGTAGAAATAGTAATTATTAGAATATGTATCAATATATTACATTATTTTTCCTCCTCTAACACCCTGTGTAACTTAACCTTACGTATTTTGCACAAAACTGACTTGTTGATGGCGCCTGTAAAGATTCAATTTAACTGACGTATTCGTCTTTTAACCCATTTAGACCGGAAACTATTTTTGCGACAGAAATGAGTTTACTTAAGGAAAACGTAATAATTAGAGTTCAAGAGTAATGAAAAAAATATTTAAAAAAATATTCCTTAAATAGGGGGGCTCAGGGGGGGCGTACCATATAGGGTACGGTAGGACTATACGAAAGCAAAACCAAAGATTTCTCACAGGAACTTTTATTCATTTTTTCGTATGAAATTTGATGAAACATTCCACCGACATTGCACTTGACACATCTCGTCGGGCATTGTTTGTGGCATTGTCCACACCTGTTTCTTTTCTCTTGCTTGATCACATAGTGGTCTTTACCATCATATCGAGAATCATTATGTGTTATTGAAGAAGGCCGACTGGGTCCAGTACCAAAGCCTCATCAATGCTGTGATTCTCCTCATGCGGACAATACTGAAGGAACTTAAATACTAAGAGATTTAGCATTGGGCGCACTTTTGCAAATTTATTGGATCCGTCTAAGTTCATATTATCAGCGACATGAATGTTGGAGTAAATGAGTGCAAATCTATGAAACAATCAACTCATTTCTTGAATCTGGCGCATTTTCCCAGTACATTCTTCATCTGTTTACTTGACTGTAGCCGCTGACTAACAAAATTCCAACCAAACATTTCATTTCTTCCATCTTGACATCACCAGGAAGAAGTTCGGAGAGAAAGACGAAGTTCAGAAGAGTTTCGGGTCAAATATCTATTAGTTTCCAGCGTTAGTACCTCAAAAATATCATATATATACAAAGAAAACCATTCCATTGGCGTTCTTTCAAGGGAAACATGATGAACTGGTTGCCATGTGGTTTCTTTAGATTGTAAGTCTTGTTTTTCTCCAGTTATACTTCATAGCACGTTTTTGTAAGGGTTGGTTAGACTCGTCACGGTCTCGGTCTTCATTTTCTGGCTCGTCTGAAGATGCGGATGCTGCAAGCTCCGCTGGGCTGGCCGCTGGCTCGAAGCAAACTCGGAGGCAAGTTATTTATGTTGACTGTATCTTCATCACCTGAGTCTTCGTCAGTCTGATCATCGTTGACGGTGTCAGGAGGTAGTATAAAATTATCAAAATGTTGTCCCTGGCTGCTATTATCATCATCTTCCTCAAGATGTGTTGCAATCTCATAAAGTGTCAATGATCTAAAACAACAAAACACAAGATTTAGACAATAAAAACAACAGTAGTGTTTAGTCACATGTTGCTCGTGCTTAGACCTACCGTACCGTATACGGTACACCTAATTGAGGGCTCAGTATTTCTAGCAAAAATAATGCAGGTATAAATTTCTTCAATTACAACATCAATTTGAATCTTATACTTCATAGAAACACCAACAAATAATACATTACATAACAAATAATGTGAGACTTACCTCTTCGAAGACATGGTCCAATATTTTTATATTTTCTTCCACGAAATATCGGTGATTGCTCAAAATCACTTGCACAGAACGTCTTTGTAACACAACTAATGTTTAACTAACACTTCGGTGCGGTTCTCATAACTGAATAATGCATTCATTGTTTTGTAAGTAAAACAAAATAATTTTACAAAGTTGCTGTACCACATACGGTACACTAGGTCTATATGGGTTAATAGGTTTCCTGGAATTGATGATTTGCCTCGTTTAAAACTCTAAGTACAATAATTATGTCAACAAGCCTTATTACAGTAATGATACCAATCTGAACTTACAATATTGAAGGCATATATACACAAGGTACATTATTATGAATGTTTTTGTTAACACAAATATAATATTATGCGAATTCCCGTCTCTTTTTCCGTTTCTTTTAGCCTAGCTCCTTTGTCACTTTTAGCAATAATCTTGAGTTACTATTCGTTGGATTTTGATTCAGGTTTCAGTTAAATTCTAATGGATTATCAAATTTGCTGTCGAATATTGCCTGCATAGTTTCATCGCATTTCTTCTCTGCAGGTTTTTATTTACGAAAAGCCAATATTTTATTAAGATTTATTTTTTGTCCTTAATAATATATAATTCTAATTTTAATGTAATAATTTTTACTGCCAGGTGGACCGATGACCACAAGAAGGTTGCTGGTAGTGGCTGGATGAGGGCCACGAAAGATCGTCTTTTGTGGCGTACCCTTGGGGAGGCCTACGTCCAGCAGTGGACTGATACAGGCTGATTGATTGATTGATTGAATTTAAATTAAAAATATAAAATAATGTAAATGTAATAATTATTTAAATAAGAAAATTTTTTTTTTTTTTACTTTAAATAAGTAAAAGGTATTTATGATCCTTATATTGAATAAACAGAATTTCATTAAATTTTCATTGTAATAAGTTATTTTTTCAACAGATTCTATAGTTCCCAAAAATTAACAATGTCATCCCAAGTGATCCTCATTGTTTGTTTTTAATGTACTTTCTTTAATATTTTCACGTAACTTTATTCTTTGAGTCTTGTATCTGTTATGATAACTAAAATAATGAAGATTCAATTTGCTATTTTCAACTACGATCTATTATAACATTTTCCAAGAAGGTTAAACCAATATCATTGCGGTTGCCATTCAACATACAATTCAATGAGCAATACATATACGAAGACGGAAGGTAATGTATTAAGCTTCAATAAAATAAGTTTTTATAGATACTGTTTCACGATTTATGTTCCCCGTACAAGATTGAGAATATCGTAAAAATTCTTCAATCAGTTCTCACGTAATAGGTATTCTGATGTTATCTTATAAATATTTGCTCTTAGTTCTAGATCACCGTGACTTCATTTAACTGATATGAATTTCTTAACCATCTCTGTGATTTCCTGTACTATTTAGTTGCTTTACTAAATAGACTTGGTTCGATACGTTTTCCGTAATTTTATGTTATTAGTTTTATTTACGTATTTTTTCTGCTGATCGATATTTTATTCTGAATAGAATATTAAATATCTAAAAAGCTATATCCTAAAAAAAAACACATTAATTTTTGAAATATATTTGAGAAATTTGTCAAGTATCTTATTTTTGAGTTCCTACGTCATATAAAAATTATAAGCGCATAGTGAAAATGTTATATGCTTTAAATATCAATGATATATTCTTTATTTCTATATCAAATGTCCATATATTTCCTCATATCATCAGTCAAAACCGCCATGCCACGTGCGTTAGCCGTAGCGAACATCATCAAATGTCAAACTCATTTTCGCCGATAAAACTCCTTGAGTCCTTGACTAGTCTGCTTGCGTCATAGTCTATGTGATTAGGTGCGACGCGATTGGCTATCCGGTGGCGCCGGGCGCTGTCAATGGCGGTCGCACAAAGGGCCTCACGAGTAATAACTCACAGTTACTGATCACTCGTTAACAACATAACAGCTTATAAATTATTTAATAAGGTATAATTATTCACTGCGTCACCTGTCAATCGGTGTGTGTGTTAACGTGAGAACGGTTTTTAATAAATATTTTTGTACTGATTTCAGTAATTATAACGGCAAAAATACAGACATACATGACACGACGGTATCTTTATGAATACATTACGATTATGATAAGTCATTAATATCCCTACATCTCCGCATACACGCTCGGCTCGAATGCTCCAAATGTCATCTTTTAGTCTTTCAAAGTCCTCAAGTCTTTAAACTGTAGGATATACTTTCTTCATTATTTAAGGAAAATCTATTTAGAGGTAGTAACAGAATTTTCCAAAGTGTTACGGGAAATACGTATTACTTAATGGTATAACGAATAAAGCGATAGACTTCTCATACATATTACGAGAATTTCACTAAAGTAAAGGTAAATATTTACGAGTGCATTTTAATAGATGAATTAATATTTCTCCCCACTACATATTTCTTTTATCTTAGGATAAATTAAAGTGGGTTTTCCCCGATCAATATCTCGGTACATATTACAAGAATGTAATCAAAAAATTCGCTGGTTGATATGTTAGCACGAGTAGAATATAATCTACGTAATCAATTAGTTACAACAATGATTCAATTTAATGATAATAATAATGATCGATTGTAACTCTTGTTTCGTAAGTATCAAGAATACTAGTTCCTTATATAATAAAATGCATGTATAGTATGGTGTGTACTCATGCTTATACCTGTGTCTTAAAATAAATGTACAACCATGTACCAAACTTTAATGTAAATAAAAAATCTCTTATCTACATATGTTGTACTTTTCATAAGTATTTACAAAATAGAGTGTTCCCATAATTTAAAATTAAATTTACATGCTTATTATGTATCTTAAAAGGGTTTAACGATATTATATATTATAGTTAGTATGTGATACAGTTTTTACTCATATCATCTATCAACCCTTTTGTTCTATGTCTCAGCTACGTGCTACAAACACTTTATTCTGATGTTCACCATAGTTAGTTTGTTTGTCCACGAGATATTATTTAATGTTGAGTGTCAAGTTCAAATTTAAACGTCAGCACATCTTCAACTCCAAAAGTCGTAGACGAAAAAATTCCACGTTTTTCCCTTTATTTTCCTGTTCGTGGCTTTTCCAACATAACAATCTCGTAAGATAGAGTTAGAGGTAGTTCTCAAGTTCTATAAATATCATGTTGTTCACCCATTGCTATTTTTGGACGCAGGTTTACTTTTCTCATTGTCGGTTAATAAGGTGTCAATTTTGCTAAGCATCTACTTTTGGCTGCTTCTAATTGATCAGGCATGCCGTGAACATTCTTCATTACTTAATATAGTAACAAATATAGCAATGTTCTTTGTTACCAACTTTTGAACTCTATTATGTAAACGTATGCTTAACTCAACTATGGTAGCCATATAGAAACTCCGGTTATGTTCGATAACCGATATGAAGCGCTTTCTTTGCAACACCGCTTTTCGTTAAATCATCGAAATTAAGCAATTCAGGATATGACTACTATCTGTAAGGGTGCATGTTCAGTAAATACATATTGGTAAGTAAAGCATCCTTAAGAATAATACTTATCCCTATTACTTATCCGTATTATACTATGGTCTAATATTTTCTCGTAGGATTTTCACCATTTTAAGATCAAAAATGGCCATTCAAGCCTCTAACTACCCGAACATTAACGTTCATAAAGCGTATATAGTTGTTATGTAAACTAGAAAAGATTATTACGTACATATTCTTTTTAAATGAATCATGAGACGTGAGCGCAACGGTTCGCCGTCCTTCAGCCAGCGTGGCAACAATTGATGTTGAATTTGGGATTAGGCATTCTAGGTGTTAATGCCTTCTCTACGTCACACGCGAAACCTTCGTTTCCGTCATTATGACGTTGGTCTAAAGAAAACGAAAACGTTTCTTTCGCAATATTTCTCAATTGTGGCGGATTTAAGATAAACGTATGTATGGACAAACTTTTCAATATATTTTTTTCTATTTTCAATTATAAATTAGGTAAAAAATATATGAACAACTGTTTTTCTCTTTATTACATATAAATTTATATTATATATTTATATATGCATTTATTTGAGTACGTTCTGATTTTAGGGAATGTTTTATTGCATAAATTAGGTTAAATTTATGATGATTGGACACATGTTCAAAAAACTAAGAATTTTAGATAAAAATCTAAATTATTTTCCTTTAACTAATATAGGAGATGATCGAATCAAATCTGTGATTTCACCTAATTACGAATAAGTGTGATGACATTGCCTAATATTTTAAAAAGTGATGTAATCTGAGCAATACTTGTGATTTATTTATCTAGTAAATTTCTTACCCATCACTTCTGAATGAACGTTATCAGAAAGCATGTATAGATAAACAAAGTTAGTCACAGCGTCTGTGATTCATCAGCACATTACATGCTACCAAGAAATCGTGGGACGTAATTGTGACTAATTCCATGCGATAGTTTTAAATGTACCTATCACTTAAATAGAATGGGGAAATCATAAATCTTCATGTGACCACAAATTTTGACTAATGTTACCATAGACAATCTAGAAATGAAATGAAATTCTTTTTTTTATTCAACATGAGGGTTATAAAATCACTTGTTAAAAGTAAAAAAAACATTTCCCCATGAAAAATTGACATTAAAATTAGTTAATCTTAAAAAATTAAAATAAATCTAATTAAACTATTTGACTAAACTATTGAGAAGATTTAATGTTATTTAGTGACAATTATCACGTTAAATATTGCTGATATTGCTGACTAGTACTCTCTTAGTTCCGACCGAGTTCTTGAGTGCAAAAAAATCCTACTGCAAAAATATCTTATACATATTTATATGAAAAGGCAGATTGATACATAGTGCATTCAGATAGTCTATCCCGTAGCCATATCAGGTAAAAAAATAAATACTATGCCAGCTGAAAGAAACCCTTAAAAATATTGCAATTGTTTTAATATGTACCACATAATTGTTTTACAAGCATTGTAAACTAGACCTTAAAATTAACAATGGTATTACAATTCTAAAAACAAACCAAAAGCAATAAAAAACATTTATGTATAGTTTTAGAGAACCCTTTTTCTTGGACATTGGACTTATAGTTAAGATTAACAATATACTGGAGTTATTACGTATCGCATACGTAAGTGATTGATGTCATATGTACGTAAATTTGATAAAAGTACAATAACTTCTCTACACATGCTTCAATACTGGTGAAAATATATGTCTTATACATATTCGTATATCTTATATCTCACGCACATGATCTTAAGGGATAGATAAAGTCACTAGGCATTCCCGTTTATTCTTTGTTCCAGGGTACGTATAATTTTATTTTAATATAATAAAATTAAAATGCATTATTATTATATGGTTAAAAAACAACAAAACAAACAAACGCATTCACGACCATTAACCCTTGCGGGGTAGTCAGAGGTTCAGATGTCCATCTCCGCAATTGCGAAGGTAGTTATTCTATGGACACCTCGAACCCACGTGTTAACCAGATAGTCAGTACTCAATGTGACAGGTGGTCAGCCATGTCGCCATTTACAAGCACTAACTATTACCTGTTCGGGGAACAGATAGGTTTCCTCACGATGTTTTCCCTCACCATATAATTCGATGCATTTCGTAAATGTGTTTTTATTACGAAAATGCACATAGAAATTCATTAAAATTCATTTCCATTGGTACATGCTCAAGTGAAATTTGAACCCTGTACCCACTGATACAGAGTCAAGCCCCAAACAACTGAGCTACGTCGAATTAAATTTGTTGCAAGTTCCGAAAAACCTTTGCAACGATCTAGTAACGGTATTGTTAACTAACTGAAAGGGATTATATTCATGATCCTTACGTACTCAATGGTTCATTTCAAGCCTACTTAAATGGTCAGGGTCGGGTCCACAAAGAAATTTGAAGGAACCAATAAACACCATTGTAATTCACACCTCAATACATTTGAGAAGTATACGCCACGGGGAGTAATAGACGAATAGTTGGATACACCTGTAGCGTGAATAGAAAAAGGTCGTACGTTCATTGTTTCTTTATTCTTACTTAACTGTAACAATTTTAAAGACTTGAGCTTTTTCTAGTTGCTTTGATATTTTAGGATCTCCAAAGACTTTAATACGAGCAGAAAATAAGAGTAATGTAATTGCTGAATGTTTCACACTTTATTTTCATAATGAACCGTAGTTTAACCAGGTATTAATATTTTATTTTAATACCATCACAACCCCGATATTTATGCTAAAATTGGTTAAGAAATTTCTCCTCAGAAATTGTGTGCACCCTCATAGTGATTGATAGGGATGTATAAATATTATATGCAATTATCAGAACTGCTGTTTAGATTTAAGGATATGAGCGTTTGTAGTTACGTATGTCACATAGAAGCTAGCTTAAACCCACCCAACAGACTCCGCACCCCGACAGACAAACACGAGTTACATAATGAATAGAGGCGAGTACGCAAAGTGCATCAAGTTCGTTAACATAGAGCGGGGAGGCTGCGTCGTCCAAACAGGTCTGTGCAGCGCATGGTATAGCCGTTCTTTGTATCGGCGGCCAGCCTCGTCACTCACTTGTCGACGCGCCGCCGAGTCGCCGTCTCCGTTGTTACGTTACGCCGCTCGCCGCGAAAATCGGATTGCCTATTGCCTATATAATTGCTTAATAGACTATCTCTTTGATACAGTGTTAAATAAAGCGTCCATAAGGACTATTTAAGACGGATTAAGGCTGAGTGAATTCCAGTGTTTATTGATATATTAAAAGTTGATAGTGCACCGAGTCGCGCTGAAGTTTACGGTGAGTACGAGTAAATAAACATTGCATCGCTAACGACTTTGATGTTTGGATGTCGAATGTTTGTTTATGTTTTGATTTTAGAAAGTTAAGCTGTAGGTTGGGAGCCTTGTGTGATGTTTCGAATTGCTAAAGTTGAAGGTAGAAAAAAATAGTTCTTTACAAGCCTACGATCAATTTTCTAAATTATTTATCATTTGTAAAAAAAAAATGATATTAAAAGCTTTGGCACGTTTTCTTAATAATTTTATAACCTATCAAATACCTATATCCATCTACCGTTTGACACTATTACGACTTACGAGTGGTAGTAACTATTTAACAACCTGTGCCTTAGCAGCATGTCGAAAATAAATTGTAAATAAACCAGTTGGTGTGGTAACACTCGATATTCGCTCGGATCGTATATATTATAGTAGCAGCATCAAAAGAATTTACGTTTGCCTACTTAGTAAACTAGTTGCTTAAATTAATTGGAAAGTTTCATAGTAACTGTTGCTAAGGAGAAGCTGGTAGCGAAGTTGATTCTGATTGCTTATTTATGTGCTTCTAACTTGAATGTTATCAAAAACGCAGCTCGTGGTAATCCTATTAAGTATTAATATATATTTTAAAATAAATCTGAGTAGTATCTAAAATATTTCGAATGAGTATTTAAAAGAATCACTATATAAAGCTTGTAAGCTATATATCATTTAAAATATACATTCCTTTGTATCCTTTAGTAAAAACGTTTAATATAATAAATTATTTGAAATGTATAATAATGCTACGATGTAGTTACATATTTATTAAATATATTGAGATAAATTTTAACCACATTTTTTATTGGATTTGTACATATATTATCGTACGAACTAGAATAAATATATATTTAAAACTCTTCTTATTGTAATAAATTATTATAAAGAACTTTTATTAATTACTTTTATGAAATAACAATGAAACAATTGTTTATTTTATTGAAGTTACGATATCTGGTTTAATCTAAGTTAAACTTGTTCAATTATCTTATTTATAATTATGTTACTTGACTAGATTATTAACCGGATGATTACTTTTCCATTTAACCATTAACAATGATTTCATTTCTATATATTAAACAAACATGCTATATTTTAAAATATTAAGATTATTTATTTATATATTTATTAAATTATTATTTATAGAACACATTACATATTATAAACGTGTCTCCACAACGTTTCACTTCTTATTACTGATTTATAGCATCTATGAATAAATTTAACTGGCATGAATATTAATTTAATATTTACTAAATATTACTAAACGAAACAACTTTATACTGAGGGAGTCCCTATAGCTTTATTAACGCTTGCAGAGGATAATTATTTTGAATAAAACCATAGTTTATATGTGGGTCTATTTATTCCTTTCAAGGTGGACAGAATATCAGATACACTATACCATTGTCATCTTCAACACAACCTTTAATTTCATTGACTTATTTTCTTCTGTTTATCCTTTGTACAATAATAAACTTAGAGTACGAACGTACGTAATTTTGTTTCTTAAAGAATAGTTCAATTAATATAAATAGTAATAAATATTCAATATAATATAAATATAGTAGTATATAATAAGAATAGTAATATATGGTATGAGGATTTTTCTTCAGAGCTTAAGTACATCTAGTTATCGTTAACATCTAGATCGTTAGAAAACTGAAGTGGTCCATAAAAATTCAGCTTAAACGATATTGGTGTTTAGAATTGAATCTCAATTGAGAGTTAAGATTACCTTTCTATTCTTAGAATTTGTAGTCTTGTACAATTGCCAAAATAATACAATTATGGCTTAACATCATATATTTATTAATTAAAAAAAATATTTGTTACCTGTTTTTTCTATTGCTCTATTAATTTCACACACTTCCGTACGCGAAGTTTGCAGGAATGTCTTATGTCACCCTTTATTTCTTCACTACATATGTGTTTCGTCTATCTACTACCATTCATCCGTATAAAACAACATAGCCGTGAAAAATGCCTTTTAAAAAAGCTCTTTATAATCGTTGTCCATTGCCTCCTATGCCATAACGCAACTTTATTTAATAATACTTCTATTAAATTCCCTGCTCTTTATAAATTCCTATATACATATACATGCATTTCTTTTAATCCCTTTCAGGGTGGACAGAACCTTCTCCAAGTTTTTGCCTCCACATGAAAACATCTTTTTGGACATTTATTCGCATGGATATTGGGGTTTTAATGTCACGTGGAACATTGGTGACAGGTTGCTAGCCTATCGCTCAATATTCCATATATCTCTAGTCCCTTAGCCGCCTCCTGTGACATGCCAGGAACGGCAGCTAGTAAGCACTATTTTTGCGAGCCAGCTAGCACGGGAATATAATTTCATTTATACAAAATCCCAGTTTTTCCTCTTCCTTCCAAGATGTATCCATTCGTTGGTAAAAATATCTGTCTTTGTTGAGTCCACAGCTAATGGACCGTCCGAACGCATTAGTCAGTGGAATGATAAAGATATCTTGTTCATTCAAGGAAAGGCTATTGATAAACAATGATTCAATGGATTGTATAGAGTAGAATGACCGAATGATGTGTGAGTCAGCACATCTTTTACTGTTAATACGGCAGTAGAAATATATGGTATATTCGTGTATAGAAGATAGTTTAGCGTAGGATTAGTTTAGGGAGTGAGTGAAGGGATTCGATAACCAAAGGGAGTTATTCCCAGACCAAAAGATTTTAAAAATAATATTTTTGTTAGGTAGTATGTAAAGGACTATCTAAGAGTACAAAAGTGCATATCAATAATACTGCATTGTACACCAAAATGATACAGTCCCAACCCAAACCTAACCTTTAGTGTACGTTTAGGCATATTTTGGTGTACATTACAGTATTATTGATCAGCTTTCACTTATTTTCCAATTTTTTGACGGATAGTTTTGTAATTTGTAAAACGTATGAATTTTAAAATGAAGGAAAATATGTAAATAAAAATGCCTATTCTTTGTAGTGCGTTATAATATCAGACCCATATTGGCAGCCATATTGGAATATGTAATACAAGTTCAGTTTGGCTATGAATGATTTATTCTAACATTTGACACACGTATCTCAGTTCATTTTTTTCAATTAATTATTAAGAGTCGCCAGCAATCTCAATTCCATTTTCTCACACAGAATTTTCAATAAACTTAGCTGCAGTAACTCAACTGGACATATTATCCATTGACTCGTCACATTGCAACGAACTTATTAAGGGGTATTATCGTTTGTTCTCATAAGGATGACGAATGTGTTGTGTCATGCTTTTCCCAGAAATCTTATGACGCGGAGATAACTAGGACGGAAAGCACGGTGGGCGATATTTAATATGCTGAAGGGAATTTCGTCTAGGATTGTACTTTGGAATACTTCGGTCTCATTGACTTTCTTAAAAATCTGCTAATATGTACGTAAAATTCTGAAGAAGTTCTTCATTATTACAAATAGTTGTTTATTTTCTTCAATAAACCTGAACTTACGCGCTATCTTGCACATACAGACGTAAACATCACGCCCGTTTCTCTGTAGAGAAATGTGGACACATATAAAAGATCTCCTGTCTCGATCCTGACAAATCAGATTCGCTTCATTGACACTCATACATCTGCATACTGGAAGGACGGCATCTAGTTATCATTCTTTTTCATCCCAGACTAGCACAGGACTATGCAATTAATGAAAGTAGGATAAATTTATTATATCTATGCCAACCGAGTCAAATTACTTTTTTATATGTGCTGACGTCACATTGTCTATGATAAGACAGAATAACTGTCATTTTCGTACGCATTTGTATCTCGATTCGAACAAACGCAAATCATTCTGACGTAGTCACAATTTCCTATCTAACATGTCTGCATAAGTGTTGAGCAGGAATACGTCATATTTCACATGACTTCCTGTTGAGGGGTAGGTAGAGATCATGGTACACATCTGTCCTGATCTTGACGAACCACTTTCGCCTCATTGACAATTAACACCTTCTCATACACACTTGAGGTTATATACAATATTGATGTCTATATAAAAATTCATTTGTGAAATTCACTGCCTTTTACGGTGACGGAAAACCTACCTACCTATCTAACCTATCTATTCCTCAGAACAAGCAATAGTTAGTGACTGAAAATGACTCTACGGCTAACCTAACCTAACCTAACCTGGCCATATAATAAGTATCTCCCCAACTGCAATATACACACGAACCTCTGTCTACTTCGCAAGGGTGTGGTCGTGAAAGTGATTTACTACCTTCACTACTTATCCATTGCTGTTGTCTGAAGGATTAACACCTCTAGTGTTTAGTTTTCTCGCCTCCTTATTGTCTTAAGGCAAAGAAGATAAACTTTAAGCCGAGATAGTAGGCGACTGATTTCTCTGAAAGCTTCCCACGGACCTGCTTGAAAGACGCTAATTAAACTTGTGAAGCTTGAGGATTTTTCCTCTTTGATTACTCGAAGTTTTGTTTGAAATAAAATTACTTATATGAAATTAATTAAGAGGGTATTTTTTAAATATTATAACACTGTAATGAATTATAATATAGGTTAGTGCATACAATAGCAAGTGTAAGAAGTGTGAGGAACAGAAGAGCATGTATGAGAAGGTTGATGGGTATGAGTGAAGCAATAGAGATTTGTAAGGATTATTCCAGGTAGCGATCGATAGTTTTTGCCTATTCCCTAAGGCACGTAGCGGCGTGTGTATGTATGAAATATCTCATTAATGTGTGAAGAAGTCATTGATTAGACATAATATACATTTTCTGTTATACTTATATTTTTTTGCATACACTTCACTTACCGTAATTATATTCCTTTCTGTATAAATACTTTTGATGACAAATGATCCGTGATAAAAATAATATTATTGGCGGTAAAAGGTTAGAAATTAATCTTTAACAGATAATGTGATAAAGTGCTGCTAATCCGAAAAAAATGTTCCGGATTATTACTTTGTAATTTTATGTGTAGTTACTGAGTCATTACATTGTTATTTATTGATAATATTGCCCTATAAACTTTTCTTAGATAATAATTGCGAAATCCTGTTGTATTTTATAAAGTAATTTGATGTAAATACAATATACTAATTTATGACGTTTTTATTGTTAAGCAAATCAACAAAACAACTGATAAAATAATTTATTACAACCGAAGTCTCTTAAGTTAAGACGTTATGTTTAAAAGTGAAAATATACAACTTAGCACATATTTATATATACAAAAAGCACTTCCCGTAGATTATAGAACTATAATCATAATCATACATCTCGAACTTTTGTTACTCATAGGATGGATAAAGCAAGTAAATATAAGATATGAAATAACCTAACCTTACAATCGATACAGGTAATAGCCAGTGCTTTTATTTTACACTGCATACCACCTATCACTGTTCGTACTGACTATTTGTTTAACATATAGGTTCGAGGTGGGCATGGTCTAACTACCTTTGTAATAGCAGAGTATACGCGTAACTCTGGCTACTACTATATAACAACTGTAAGAATACTTTAATAACATACATACATAAGCTTCACGACTCCTTTTTTTATTGTGGCCGGGTAATCAGAGGCTTGAGTTGAGCCGAAATTTCGAAGCCCCCATTTCACAAGATCGACAGCACCCAACGTGATAGGTTGTGCACCATATCACCGTAAACTGTAATAAGTGTAAAATAAACTAACAATTCCTATAACTTCAGAAGTGGGTTCAACGAGAACGAACCTTAAACCCAGCCCTTATGTCTCTCGTAATTAGTAGCTACTAATTTATATTTACGACCCTTGCAACGTGAATGCACTGAGCCAGCCGCTGTAAAGTCGAGGTTTTAATGTCCCTACTGTTCATGACTGACCATGTTTAAAGGCCTTTGTCAGATAAAATGCTCTCCAGTATGTGATGGATGTCGGAGTACATAAAGAGAGAAATTTAAGGGATATTCTAATCGTGCTTGGTAATACAAGTAGAATTAAAGATAATTTAGCTTTTGGACAGGTTTAGGAGTTTTATGTTAGTTGTTTTAACTAAATGCAATCGATCTATGAAATCTTAAGAGACAATTGCAGGATATATAGATAATGTAATTAGACTAATTAACATAACAAAACAAAATGCAATTATGGCCATAATATGAAGGATAACTTAAGCGATAATGCTTTTTTTCGGAAGGGTTTGTTTGCCGAATAGATCACTGTTCTTACTATATAATTGAAAAGTGTTAAAGCCTTTAAAGATTTTCGATATCACTATTTCTCTAGCAATGTTTCAAATACAAACCACTAAGCCAAAGGGTGATTTGTCCACGTTACAACACAATGTTTTTATATTGACATAGACAAACAAATAAAACCTTGATAATTATTTATTATGTTTTTACAAAGCCTGACAGGTCAATAAACGAACTAATCATTGGTCTGTTGATTGTCTACGCGAACTTGGTGATAAGGCACTACAGGTTCTTCAGTGATGATGATTTCTGACTGTTTAGAGCTTAGCCTTTAAAGTACCTATAACTTATGTTTAAAACCTTTTCATATTCTGGCGTTAACGAATAACTTATTAAGTGAGACGGTATCTCGTGTAATGTGTTAAGGATATTATTCCTGAGTGTATATGAGGAGGTATATGGATTTTACTAAAACGAACGTGGTTATTCAACATTGGGACAAATAAGTATCCGTGATCTCCACCTATCCCTCTGTAGAGAAACAGTGTGTGTATATATATATGTCTATATTTATAATTCAATCATTCTAAAACTACTTTAACATACATATATCAACATACATTTATGCTTTGGACGGATAATAAGGTTATTTTGTATCAATATTATAACTCAATAAATTTCATTTTTGCTGCATTTTCATTCGCCGATTGGATGCAGTATGATGGCAACAATCAAAGGAATGCCTTATCGATAACTATTGTTATCAGTCGGGGAACTTGTTATGAATCGTGACGTAGGAGATAAGCCCTATCGAAAGCCTAATTCAGGAATTTTAAATATTCGTTTCCTTGAATTCTGCGATTGCTTTTGTTAATGTGTTGATGGATGGATTTTTTAACATATGTATACGATTCTTGTCATTAACGCTTGCGGGGTAGTCCGATTATTTATGGCAACAATGTACACATGTTTCATCAAATAATCAGCGCCCAATGTAACAAATGCGGTTTTAAGAAAATAAGGAAGAAATATATACCTTTTATTATAATATCGGTATTATTTTTTTGTTCTTCGTGAGAATAACAATTTAATAAAACTAGGCAAACAACAGACATAATTCCAAGGTTTTAAACGCGGAAACATATTCTAAAAGTTAAATTCATTTATATAACTAAAGTTATTACCATTTTCTCGCTAATAAAACTGAGTAGATATAACTTGTATTAAAATTTGTTTCGTAATAGAAATTAGATACAGAGGCGTTTAATTGTTTTAAGTTTTATTCATTTCCGCTAGTCTATAAGATATCTTAAGTATTTTGCCTTATCTCTGACGTGCTATAGACAACGTGCGAATGTGTATGGTGACTAAATTGCATCATAGTACGAGTGATTGAACAACAAATATCTTACGTACAGCAGTTCCTCTCTTACTAATAAATAAGTTGGGGCTTAAATAACTATATGTCTTTATTATCTTCTGTAACACTTTTGTATTACGAATGGTTACGCAGGTACCTTAAGAAAACACCAAGTTCCTTATTCCTGTAACGATATGGAAAAAGGGACATAGAAATATTATCATCCACTTAAGATTTAAATAAATAAAAGGGAAAATATTGTGAGAAAACCTGGCTATCCTCACCTCGGAATAGGTAATAGCCAGTGTCTGTAAACGGTGACACTGTTTACTACCTATCACGTTAGGTACTTTCTATCTAGTGAACCTGCGTTTCACACTTTGAGTGACTTATAATTTGATGGGCATCCACGTTATAGCTACCACGCCACAATAAAAAATGTGTGTGTATACTTAGGTCGTGAAGCGTAAGTTGTATATAAGGTTTAAATAGTCTACAATTGGCTACGTATTAAGCGCAGTATGCAGATGCATTTACACCGTACAAGTGGGGCATTAAAAGTTAACAACGTTAAGTAATCAAGCACTAAGTGCCCTTGCCGCACTCGAGAGGCATTTGAACCATTTCCGGTGCACTGAGCATTATCTTAACCTCTTAATAACAATGAGTTGCATTTTGATCGTATTTTTAGTGGCTGCGAATAAATTCGTAATTTGCATGAGCGTATACAGGTTTTAAAAGCTTGTACTTGAGAATAAAATATAGATTGTAGATGGCGCTTTTTGGTTTGTTGTGAGAGAAGATGTAGGTTACTGAGAAAAGTGCTAGGGTTCCTCCCTATAATTGATATAAAAATCTACCTTAATGCTAATTCATTAGATTATGTTTGGGTGTACATAAAAAACATTATGTGTAGTCAACATGACTATTGATTTAAGGAAGACTTTAAAATAACAATAAGCTTTGATAGAATATAAGTAAATGATATTGATGAAAGCTCTGCGACCAATGTTTTTATTTTTCGTTGTTCCATAATACGACTTGTTTAGTTAAAGACACCTGGATACGTAATTCCCAAGTCAACGAAGCTTTCGTTTTAAAACGAAGCCATAAACAGTACAACTCTTCCATTACAATCGATATCTATGTAATTAAGTCCTTTATGTGACTTTAATCAACAATGAATCTGACACTAGTTTGTATTCACGACGCGATAAGAGGAGGTCAAATGCACACGGGATGCTGCCTGCCATAGCCGTAAATAATAATCTTAATTGCACATACTTGTACAGACAAAGCCTGTACACAACATTTCACTATCTTTCGCAGAAATGGGCCACCCAAGTGTGTGCGTTAAGGAAAGGCGAATCGAGTGATTGCATACTTGCGTTATAATATCATTAGACTTACATACCTATCTTAGGCACTTAGACTTCATTCATGTAATACTTGAATGGTATGTAACCATCTATGTAGCATGTAGTGAGAGACACCTAATCACATAAAGGTTGTATTAAGTTTTGAACAAAAATATTCCTATATATAAATGTTTTTTTTATTCCGAAATCAGTAAAATGCGGCAAAAGTTTTATTGCAAGTTCTTGTCTGTCTATCTTCTCGTATCTTCTTGTGTACTCTTAGGTATTTAAATCAATAATATTAGGAAGTCGTTCTTATGAAACAATCGTTACATTTTCCTGTAATACAGGATAAATATGTGATAAAATTACCAACAATGATTATGACCTAACCTCGAGACTGGTCTTCTAAAATCCATTTTATTTCGGTTGACAAATGTCTGGGAGATTGCGAGGCGTTTTTGTTCTACGCCTTTCGCAACACTTAAGATGGAGTGCTCAGGCGATCTATTAATCACCCGTTGTATAATGCAATTAAGTGAATCAGATATGACACTCATTGTTTGGAGACAAGTGTCTGTATTGCGTCAATTAATCTAGAAAGCTTCTTTGTTCGTGGTTACGTTGTAAAGTAGAAAGTAGGTTTATTAAATAAGGGAATACACGTGCAATATTATTATTAGAGTTACAACAAAAATAAAAAAGCTGGAAGTATATTTTAGATTAAAAATGTACGAAAATATATGATTATAAAACTCATAGTTTTTAACAATATTAGAGAAATAACCCGCCCCATGTTAACCTAGGAGTCTCATTCTATCCTGGGATGCAAAATAATTCAAACTATCTGCCGTTCTTCTCTGCATGTCGTAAGAGGCGACTAAGGGTCAGTGTTCTATATACAATCACATCCCCAATATTAATGCTAACCAGTTACCTTGGAGATATTATCGTCTCAAAGATTCTGTCCACCTCGAAAGGGATTAGAGGACGTGAATGTATATGTAGAGAAATATCTTCTTAATTTTCCATTGCAATTAAAATGCACATATTACGTTATTAACCCATAACATGCGTCATCGTATTTATTATTGCTCTTTCATATTTGTTTGAACATGTTCTTCAATGAGTTCCCTTATGCGTTATCTCCGACACTACTATCGCAAAATGACGTGGAAAAATGCGACTTTATTATCATACTATTATCATAACAATATGTATATATCTTTGTGAATTAACCATACAAGGGCTTACTGTTATATACTGTTAATCTTTTGATTTTTATAACTTAAAAATATGTTTATGTAATTCGTCTATTTATCTATAAGTTCCAAGTAATTGTATATAAGTATTGAACTGCAGTAAAATAAAGATTTAGGGCAAAGTTTCTATTGCATAATTAGTTGAAAGTCAGTTTGGGTGCTTGTAGGATAATTGAGTATTGATATTAATAAGCGAACACTTGGCGACAGTCAGGCTAAGTTGATCGCCTATCGGTGCGAGGTCATTCAGTTAACCCCACTATCAGCTTCTCTGTTCTCGTTGACCGAGTACTTATCTTTGTATTCTTTGGTAAATCAAGCGGAATAATTGACCGTTTGATTCATGCACAATCCCTTTGTGTCGCAATTCTGTTTGATGTTATTGCGAAGTTCCCTATTTAATCTTGCGATGGTATGTTAATTCAAAGATGGCTGTCTTTCTTCGTAGATTATACGAAAGCAATAAGAGACTAGGGTCAAACAAGATTATTTGGCAGCGGTTAAATAGTTATCCATATTTTTATATTAATGCCACCAGAACCACGATTAGATGTCGTGTTCTACGATTCGTGCACTTAGAACTTTCTTCTATGTTTATATACTTAAAGCTTTAAAAATGTATGAATAGCACAAAAATGTCATCTTCAAACTCGCAACCAAAAAAGACAAGAGAACCGTATTTGCACTAGTCATAGGAATGAACACAGATTGTTCAAGTCGATTAATATTCGCTGCTCAAATAATCGCTCAAACATATAGTTAATAGACACGTTATTTATATTAACAACGGTACGTAGCCAGGTAAATAGGTACACGTTTTCTTCAGCCTAATCTAGTCATTTGTCTCAACTGTCGGCTTATAATGACAGAGACTGTGTAAATATTTATGCAGCATTTGCATAAACACTCAACTGTTTTAACGAGATAATATTTGAGTTTGAACAGATTACTGTGATCGGTATTGCTCGGTTTTGGGCAATAATATTTGTATATAGTATGAATGGGTAAAATAGAATGAAGTATTGGGAAAGACGCTTTAATTTATGTGTTTAAATAGCCGAAAATAGAATAGATATATTTTTCTTTGCTTATCAAGTATGCAACTTACTTAAGAATTTTTGTTTACTCTAGTATGTAGTAAATCCCAAATGAAAAACAATGTTTCGTTTATCTATATGAATAGAAAATGTGGCGTTCTAATTACTCATAATATTGTTGCGATTAAGCCTTTCATTTTTACTGTATATGCATACATACGCTTCACGAATCTTATTAAAAATATTGACCTTTTCTCAAAAATGTGTAGTTTGCATGTCCATATCAACCATATTGTTAATGTATGGTATACTTGGCTGTCAAGTATGGTCACGTTCACCAGATAGTATTTGTTAATTACGTTATTTAATAATACAATCTCAATACCCGGCGTTTTGACCTTAAGCAAAATATTATAAGATTACACTCATACATATTTATTTTTATGATACCTGTCTATAAATAGACGCATACATAACTTGAGAAGAATTTAGACAATCCAAACAGATAAGTATAGAAAAATAAATTTGTATTTACCATCTACATTAATATGATGCTTATGTATGATGATAAACTTAATACATACATAAGTAAATTCTATGTTCCATTTTGGAAGGGTTTCATCCTTAGAAACGAAGTCACCTTTAATATTATTATCAGGCTATGTTAACGTTATATACCATATTATACAAGTAAGTCAAATATATACTATTGACTTCCCTTAGTCTTCTCATATGACAAGTAGAAACGTGGGAAATTTATATAAACAATAAAAATATAAATACAGGAACATGAATCTTTGCGGGGTACATGGAGGTTCACGTCTCCGCAATTCTATGGCCACCTTGAAGCCCTGAGTTACAGATAATCAGTACCCAATGTACTGGTAAACCACGCTGCCATTTACAAGTCTAAGTACATTTAGTACTACTATCTATCTAGTAGCTAGTACTTATAAACTAAGTTTGTTCTATTAAACCGCACTCGACAGAACAAGTAAATTTTCACCTTGACAGCCGACTCAATTTCGTTACGCAACAACCGATACGGTGCATTGATTCAGCAAATAAATTAGCCAAGAACAGGTAGGCGGTGAACACTAGGCGTGGTCTATCCCCACTTGTCACCTTTACTTCCCCACCTAGTAAACTCAGGTGCGGCCCAGACCTAAACTGCTATAGGCTGTCATGTTATGTAAATACGAAAGCCTAGGCGATTTCTATCGGCGAGACTTGTTTCATGAATTTCAATTGTACTATGATAAACTTTGTGTATTATTTACGTATACATACTGATATAATGCCTGATTCACTGTAAAGGGTAGGCAGAGATCAAGGATCCACATGTGTCCCGATCCCGACAAACCCATTTCGCTACACTCATACATCTTCTCATACACACTTGGCGGTTATGAATACTTTTATTATTTGTATAGACATGTATATTGCTGACGTTTTGTTATAGAGGGGCATAGATCACGGATTAGATTTTCACTGATTGTGATCAATTACCTTCGCTTCGTTAACATAGCTCAAATAAAGTCTGCGTTTGTAGATAGACATTTAAATAGTTTTAACAGAATAGTTTTTATCGTATATTATTAGTGACAGATTAAAGTCCTAGTGACGTAGACGCTTCCCAAGACATGCCTTGAAGAAAACAGCAAGTTACCTAGTTTCTATACTATCAAAGTATGGACACTTGAACGGGACCAATATATTTTTAAGCAGAGTTTCTCTTGACAGTAAAATACAAGTTAAGTCCTCAAAGTATAGAATCAGTGCAATTCAAATTCAGTAGCGCAGCATATCAGACGTAACTATGTGGGCAAGTACATCGAACAACAATCTTGTCTGTGTGGGTGTCTTAATATATCTTGAATCAATATTGATGTTGAATTCGCGATTATGCTCCGACAACAAAGATACGTTTGTGCTGCTAACACAGACATTACGCCACCGATTCGTTACGTGTGTACAGGCGGTTTAATCCCGACTTTTGTCTGGGCCTGTTTGAGGAGTTGTCGTACATGCATATACATCGTCCTATCCCTTTTGCGGTGGACAGAACCTCGGAGACATGGAAACATCTCTTTGGTCACTTATTAACAAGAATATTGGGATTACGAGTATATATGCCATTGGTGACAGCTGCTAACTCATCGTCCAATAGATTCCATTCATCTCAGTCCATTAGTCGCCTTTTACTGCAGCTAGTTTGCTTTCTTTTTATGTCGCAGGAGTTGCAGTATATAATATATAATAAATATTAAGTGTATCATACATATACTAAATGTACGCTGAGTGTGTAATTATAAACAATATTTGTATGTTCATATTTACGGTATGCTTATTCTGTGTGACAAGCAAGTGGATATCAATAAAGCGAGAGTAGTTAACTAGTTAGTCAGGATAGGGTTTAATGGGAATCCGTGATCCATGCCTATCCTGTATAGATATATAGGCGTGAATTTTGTGCGTATGCACACATGTCCACCAATCGAAAATTGTTACAACTTAACAACCGCATTTATTATTGACATGGTATATTAGTGAGAGATAGCTAGTTGATAGTTCCATATTTTCCAACATCTTTTAGTATATAGTCGGACACTACGACTCGCTGTTAAGAAACATTCATATACATACATAAACATTCACGTCCTTTATTTCCTTTTAGGGTGGATAGAACCTCGGAGATAAAACATCTTCCAGGTCACTTTTTAACATAAAATATTGGCGTTGGGTCTTTTCAAAAATTCAATCAATTAACATCCTATAAACATTCCACGGGACACTATTAACAAATTAGTCTCTAAAACTATACAAAATCGTGTAAGGATTTCTTTGTTCGACGACCGACCGCCTGTTGATTGACATAAAGACGTCTAGCAAAGAATAATTGGATTAGCAGCTACGTCGAGACGCGAGGAGTCTGAGTTAATACTAAGGGACTCTGTTCTACTTAATCATATTGGCTTGAAGAATTTCGTCTGGGTTTGTAGTTGTCGCATGCATTTTGTTTTTCATTGACGTGAACTAAAGCTCGGGAAATTTAAAATGAGATTTTTACCGAATTTAATTATTATTGTGCTTAGCTTATTATCCAACAGATAGTTCTATAGTTTCTTGGTCACTTCTTATATATACATATACATTCACGTCCTTTAATTCCTTTCGGAGTGGACAGAATATCAGAGATATAATATCTTTTAGGTCACTTTTAGTATGTTTATTGGGGGTTGCGATGTTATATTGGCACATTGGTGACAGGTTTCTAGCCAATCGTCCAATAGATTCAATTCACCCCTAGTCCCTTAGTCGCCTCTTGCAATATTAGATAGGATTTGGTCACTTATTAGCATAGTATTTTAATATTACTGTATAGCATGCGAAACTAACTTAGTACTGTTTACTTTTTATCTTTAGCTATCTTTTTGAATATGATATCTCTCAGAATCGAACGTGGTAACTGCAAAAGATATCTAGTTTCCACTTGCATGCCTGCACTACATTAGTTGATCTACATTAAGTAATTCGAACTACGATACTAGTTGCTTGCCTACGCGTAAACTATTCTGATATGCCTTTTCAAATACCTTAATTAATTTCTTTAGTTGGTCTTGAAGCTCAATGGAAGTAATTATGTCTTAATATCTTAATACCTCGGAATGCCCCGAGTCAGTCTTACATAGTTCGATTAGACAATCCCTTTACCTAAAAATATACTATGTATGAACCCAACACAAGAAGAAGAACAACTGTATAGATTCACCGTTAGGCTATTTCGTGATTGGTATAATGATTAAAACTGCGCTTATATGACGTCTTTATATTTGTGTAGTTATTAATACGAAAAGAGTTATTATTGATAAAATATATATACTAATTATGGTTGTAATATATATTTACAATTACTCGTATATTTTAACAAATCAACTCACACTTTCTCAACCACCATACCTAGCATTAACATCAGTTTACGTGTCCATCTCCATAAACGTGACCCTATGGTTCATCCATAAATAAACCTCTAACTTTTATCAAAAAGACACCCAATACCAGCGTCACTAATCACATTCTATGCCAGCATATATTTACGAGCATCTTTATCAGAGGTATGCGAGGCGGGTGTGAGTTTCGGCGAGTGGTTAGCCTCTCGACGACCTTGCCGCAGCCTTCCCGAGCCGCCGCGAGAAAGTGGGTGACGTGAAGACTGCATGCCAACATGGCTGCTATTCTCGGTAACGTTGTGAACTTATACTCAGCGAGTGTAACGCTAATGGAACAATGGAAGTTTTAGCAAGGCTTCTACTTCGCTATTGCGTTTATACTCATAAGTTTTAGCGTTATACATTTATATATTTACGCCTACGCACAGCGGGATAGAAAGAGACTATCGATCGTCACCTGGAACGAACCTGAAAAATCTTTCTTGCTTCACTCTCACCCATTATCCTTTTCATACATGCTCTTCTGTTCTTCATACTACGTACGCCCGCCTTAAGAAGACTGTCTCCAATTTAATCTGTATAAGTTTTTAGTTTTGTTTGTTTTTTTTTGTCTTTTTAGTGTTAAACTGGTGTTGGTATGGTGTGCCTTAATAAGGTTTGGTAAAAGGGTCTATGGTTTTTTGGAATGTAGGATGCTAAATTGATACTAATATGGTGTGTCGTTGAATTTGAAGGGACTTCTAGACTAAAGGAACTTTTAGGGTCTGTCTAGAGAGTTGGGACAATGTAACTCTATGGCTTCTTCCGAGCATTTCATAATAGGTGACCAGGGACTATTTGTTTTCTTGGGCGTTCAGTTAATCATAAAATTTCATATACTCTTCTTGTATTCGATATTCTTGGGAGCTTTTTGTTCTGTCCACCGCTTTAAGGATGTATAAGTTTATATAAAAAAGTTACGGTTCGATAACATTAATTGATATTTTACGTCCATATACTTTTCTTAGTTTTTTAAAGTTAAGCGCCTTTAATTAAACTTGTATTAAAATGTTGGAATGTTGAAATTCGGTTGAAAAAATGTTGTCAATTCTATGTCGAAGATCAAGTTTGGTTTTCCTGTTTCGAAAAATGCAAATGTTACATAATTTTTGAATATTTAGCACAGAATGCCAGATAAAATTTATGGGTATCTAAATGTAAGCATACATGTTTAAATGGGTGTATTATGTGATAAAAATCACGGAGTAGTTGATGTATGGTGAAGTTTGAAAGTTATTGTATGTCTCATTTCAAAATAATTTATTTTCTGATTATTTCAATACATGAATCATAATTTATTTAAAAATTGAATAATGGTTTTATATTCTGCGAATCAATGTACCTTCAAAACTCGATACTATAGAATATAAAACTCGTGTTGCCAAGCGAAGTTTTAATACAAACAAAATATGCCAGACACTCGTCTACCGCGCTCTATAGACTAAACTAAGTCGAGGTAAACCCAAACATTGCATTTAGTGCCAAACATTGAAACGTAATTCGCTTATGGGTGTTATTGAAGTCAAATATATCAAGTGGCAATTACTACATGTGTACAGTGAATAGGAAAACGTAGAAGCTTTTTTGTTCTTCGTCTACATACTCATAGGTACCTAAGGAAATATGACGATAATGTTCAATTAACAACATAATATACCTACAGTGTGATTGTGCTGTCAGTTAGGTATTTTTTGTCAATTCCATTGTCTGCTGGTAATTCCCCATTTGATAAGTGACCATGTATTTGATTTGCAAATTCAATATACCAAGTTGCTACCTGATTCCTAATTAAGAAGAACAGATGAACGAAAAAACTCCGTCCCTCGTGCACGAATATTGGTTAAAAGTACACCATACGTTATGTTGTTAGTGGACAAGTTTATTGATAACAACGGCTGGTTTTTTCTCTTTTATGAGTGAGCGAGCGACCTCATTTCGCCAGGCAAAAAGTGAGATGTAATAGCTTTTTTACTTTTATCTAATTTGCTACGCCAATTTAAGCATGCCGCGGACTAAGCACGAACAGGATCTAAAGCCGGAACTGGCTAACCAGTGTTCTTGATGTCGTTACGGTAATTGGCAGTGGACAATGCCCAGTGATGGACGCCAATCAGCGCGTATCACGGAGGCTTGGACGGCTCCGCCCGTGATAAAAGCTCTTAATATGTACCACTTTTTGCTGCCATTTCCATCATTATGAAACGGATAAATGACCAATAAATCCAGGTGCGGAGGTCGATGCTCGTGTGTGGAATGCCGCAAAAAATGAGCGAAAGACGTGACTTGATACCATACGATCAAATACTATGGCGATAGTATTAATATCCTGATTGACTCTGTATAGTTAATTTGCTCATCGATGAGTTGTGGTTAACGTAAACAAAGATATTAGCTTATGCAAAGTTTTGATTATAATGGTCATTAGTCACATAAATGAGTCGTCTCAAGCTATCAAAGTAGGAAAATAATCGATAACAATCTAATAATTAGAATGGCATGTGAGGAATTTGAAACATTTATTGGCTTTTCAGTTTGATTTATGGGCCAATTTAGAGAGCTACACTATTTTCGGATATATAACATATTAATTAATTTGCTCTATTATTTTTTATGATCCGTGTATTTTTAGATTTGAATATTGATCCGAATAACGAATACCTACTTCCTATCTGTTCCGCGATCAGTTAATAGTTAGTGGTTGTAAATTGCGACATGGCTTCTACCTGTCACATTGAGTACTGACTATCTGTTCAAAGTTCAAGGTAGGTATAGAATTACTACCTCTGCAATTGCTGGGATGGACACCCGAACCTTTCCATGCCCCGTAAGGATAGAAAGAAAAACATATATTCACCACTGATTATATACATATTGACAAACACTATTATATACACACTTTGACACAACAACGATACATATAAGGAGTAGGCACTTGATTCAGTGAAAAAAGTACAGGATCGTGAAAGCGTTTGTCTTTTTTGATCCGAATAAATTGTTTAAGGTAAATAATAATGCTTTTAAACGATGAGGCATTATATCGTGCAATGTACATAAATATATCATACCTATAGATAAGCATATTGCATTGAACCGAATCGAAGTTCAGTGACTCCTTTTACGGTTCGTGCTAAAGCTGTCATCGAAAGGACACTGATTTAAATCCGGCGATATATAAAGCTAACTTTGCGAAATCAGTGAGTGAACTTTTGCTATACGAGATAAGTGATGCATTATTAATTTTAAAAATATACATCCACTACCATCGCCAATATGTTTGGTGATATTTATAAACAATTTCATGTACGAGTATAAAGTTCTAACTCTATTCAATTACACTATTACACGTGAATTACATATATATGACGGCCCTTTGACCAAACGTAACCTATTCTAACCAGATACCAACGTCAATACTGTTTTACAAACCCAAAGGACCAGCAACTCCTTTTATCAGTCACACACTTTCACGTACGTCCATATATGTCATCGCCCAATAGCTTCCATTGACTACTAATCCCTTAGGCGCCTTACAAGACAACACGGGATATAACTATAGTACATTCGCATTAAGAAAATAGTGATGTCATCATGTCCCGACGATTTGACCAATGAGACGTGACAACTGTCGTCTGCAATTGGTCGATGTGAATTGTTTTCTCATTTACTAACGTCTCATTGGTCAGTTTAACGTCTATATTTCATGACGTCACTATTTACTTAACGCGAATAGACTATAGCAACGCTAACTTCTATGTTGTTTCCAGGCGCAGGTAGCGGAGGTAGTGGCTCGCGGTGATGCAGGGCGGGCGGGCGTTTGGGGCCCTGTGAGCGCGACCATGGTGCGGCCGGGCGGCCCCGCCCTCGCTGCTTACGTGCTCGCCGCCGCCCTTCTAGCCTCCGTCTCCGCGGCCGAGACCCTTAGTAAGTTATACAAAAAACAAACAAACGCATTCACGACCATTAACCCTTGCGGGGTAGTCAGAGGTTCAGGTTTCCATCTCCACAATTGCGAAGGTAGTAATTCTATGGACACCTTGAACCCACGTGTTAACCAGATAGTCAGTACTCAATGTGACAGGTGGTCAGCCATGTCGCAATTTACAAGCACTAACTATTACCTGTTCGACGAACAGGTAGGTTTCCTCACGATGTTACTGAAGTTATTTGTTATTGTTATTGAAGTTATACTCATTTTATTAATTATGTGAGACCGGGTCATATCACGATTTTATAAAGATATGTGTTTACCTTTATTTTGCCCGACGTTTCGATCCAGTTGCATAGGCCGTGGTCGCGGGAAGACTAGCTAGCTAGCTAAACTAGCGGGAAATCCGTCTCAGCAAATGTCTGTCTACCCTCACATTTTTTTGTTAATTCATAACACGACACACTACACTCACACTATCCATCTATAAGTTATACTCTTGTTTAAGTACACGTAAGGTCCCAAAAGAGCTGGGATGAAAGTTGACTGCTCTCTTAGTAAGCGATAGTCTTGATTATTTAGAAAAAGATGCGAGTATTATGGTCCCGTCTATTGTAAAATTGATAGTAATAATAATATTTGGACATTATTACACCAATTGAACTAGCCCCTTGGTAACTACATTTAATACTTGTGTTAAGGGTACTAGTCAACGTATATTTAAGAGATATATACTAACTATACATAGATAAATACATATATAATCAACGACCACACTGAAAAGCAGTAGAAAAGCGTAATTCTTAACTGTGCCTCCACCGGGAATCGAACCCGGACCTCACGATTAGCGTTCAGGCGGCCTACCAATCGCGCCACGGAGGTCGTCAAGTACACGTAAGGTCCCAAAAGAGCTGGGATGCAAGGAGAATGCTCTCTTAGTTAGTGGTAGTCTTGATTATTTTAGAAAAAGATGCAAGTATTACGGTCCCGTCTATTGTAAAATTGATAACTAGCAGCATTTTAATTTTAAATGTCGTAACAGGCGCTTTGGCACTGACAAAAGTGATGAAGAAGATGTTGTGACTATGAAGAATTGACGTGATTTAAAGATGTGAATATAACTAGGTACGATTATTCAGAAGTGGTTTAAAACTTTTTACACTGTCCATTCCTTTATATATTGGCAATAAACTCTAAATTCATTATATGCTACTCATTCCCACATTTCCTTTTAACCGATCATCACAAATTCAAAAATTTTCCACATCAGAAATTCATGCTAAACACGACCAAACCCAAAAATCAATGCTCTGTCCACCCCAAAACACACTTAAATCTTGCACACACGAGCACATGGCATACGGTACTTTCGTTTCGCTCCCGAGGTGGTTTCGCAAGGTGCACAATCACTCAACGAACGGGTATCTCACTGGCAAAAAGCAAACGCAGCCTTATTCCTGTGAAACGGTGCGACTGGAGATTGTTCTTAGTCTTGTTGGATTAAGTATGGATATAGAAAACATCCATAAGGGGCTTTTAAAAGTAAGGTGTCAGTGTTAAAAAATAATGGTAGTACAATGGCCTAAATTACAGTCTGGACAAATAATGAAAGTGCAATGGAAAGATTGATGTAATTGTTTTTTTATGAAAAATAAACAAATACATAGTTAATATATGTATTGAATGTGCAGAAAATAATAAGAACTAATATATAGTTATGTAGGAACGCATAACAAAATTTAGGATAGGTTGGGATTATCATAATACGGAGTATCATTAGAGGTTGCTCGCCAATGCCAGTAGGTTCTATTTAAGCTAGTCCTTAGTCGCTATTTACTAAATAAGATTGATACTAGTTCTTAAACGTTTACCGAGAGATTAAAGTTTCACCAAGTACAATATCATGAGCGTTTAGACAGGTAATGATTGTAATTTCCTGAGATACTAGAACAAACTTTGGATCCTCAGGCAATGCACCGATCATGTGAAATATAGGAGCTTTCTAAAAATTGCTGTTATCAGATAGTTGAGCATTTTGCTATAATTGCGTGTAAACGGGGTAGCGTTTCTAATAATTAGTAATTATATTAAATGGAAAATAATTGATTTCACATCGAAAAGCCTGAAATGTAACACAAAAATATAGCTAAACGTACAGCAAAGGTTTGTTTTTGAACTTCGTGAAATTTTTGGTGTGTACTTCGTAAGGTTTTTTAAATACTTGCCTTCTTGAAGTTAGTAATAAATCGGTTGCGTAAACTTTGAAGATAAGTTAAGAATTACACCTTTTATCATCATAGTAAAGCAGTGGCTAATAAAATTTAAAGCTACTAAGATATCTCCTTAAGAGAGCTAAATCCATAAGTCAAGATTAATAGAATTTGGGTGACTTGTAATTCAATAGGCAGTTTCTAAATTATTGATGATTCTGAAAATGTTTGTAAATATAGATACTTGATTCTTCAAATCACCAAACATCCCAGGTGATCAAAGTTTAACTGTAACAGGATTCATAATTAAATTACTAATTCATCTTGATATAAACATAAAGTTCTTTGATATATTTGAAATAAAGTTGAATTATATACAATTTCCAAATACAAGTGTATAGATTACATAATTTCCGAAAATATTCTTACGCATTACATAATGCGTTGGAGTCTAATCCCGTACGAGTAGTAGGTCATTATCTTATATTTTTATTTGCTATGCATAATCAGGCAACATAAAATCGCTCATGATATCAGTAGTAGCCAGTCCAGCGGTATCTAATAATTTTTTATTCCATGAAATTATTTATTCGTTCGTTTGCCTTGAAAATATGTTAAAAACCGCTTGTTGCTATGAGATTATAGGTTACTCGTGCGCGCTCTGGTATAGTTTAGATGTTCTATTTATAAGTTCATCTCAATCAATAACACTCAGCCTAGGTAAAGAACCAGATTATAAGGAATACTAATGTTGAAGTAGATAAAGACGAATAAAAATTGAACGGAAAGGATCGCAGGATGAAGAAAACATCGTTAGGAAAACTTACTAAGCTACAGTACAAATAATAACCATTCCTATATATCAATGCGATCATATTTGATACCATAAATGCTTACTATCTAATTAATTGATACTTTAAGTAAGTTCAGACTTGTAATAGAAGCAATCGTCCACAATCGCAGAAATGGACATGCAACTATGACTTATACAAATACAACGCTCAACTTGTATCTCTTACACCATAATATGGTGTAAGAGATACATATTATGTATGTAGATTATTATGTTCTTATATATGTATATATTTTCATACATACACATGAACGTATGTATGAAAACGCTAGCATAAAGCGTTTGTATGCCAGTCGACAATCCGAGAAAATAACAACAATGTGGGGCAAGACAAAAAAGAAACGAGCGTCGGAGGCTGCGTCTCGCTGCTGAAGAATGCGGATCTCATGTGAAGTGGTCTTATGTTGCACTACGGTACTCCGCAATCACTCATGACTCGTTGACCCGATAGGTAACTCGGCCGATTCCAACGTAACAAGGTGCATTCTAATTTACGACTGGCCATTAGAGCTTCAAATGAAATAATGATTAAAGTTATGATAAGACAATTTATGGCTTTTCAACAGATTGGATACCTACTGGTTTTATTGGAGGTAATTATACGCAAGCTGGGCTTAGCTAACGTTCAAAGTCATCTATATTCGTATTGCGAGCTATAACTAAAGGCTTTAATGTATTTATTGATCTGTAAAGGTTTACAGTTTCGAATTAAAGGGAGCTGTTAAGATAAGTTTAGATTACTGCTTTTAATACAGTCTATTTGCATTTATATTTTACAGTTATTTGTAATAATTATATTAGTCTTAGTAGAAAACTATTCGGATTTAATGTTCTGTTATATAAAGATAGGAATAAAATTTAAGTTGTTTGTTTGGGAAAATCGTAGTTTTTATGGTATATCATATTCTAGACACTCATTGAAACAAAAATATAATAAAGATTTCTCTAGCTACCAAACTTAGCAATCAAAAGTTCGACTTGCGATCGTTTCCATAAATATATACTTCCTGTGACCTCCTTGCTTCGCACAATGGGAAAAAGTGCAAACGCGCCAAGTCAATACAATTTAATGGAAACTAGGAAACAAAAGAACTGCCAAAGAGCATGCCAAACTTACTTACTTGCGTCAACATAAAAAGAAAACAATTATAGGGATACATATCGATGACCGTGCTAAGTTGGGACGTAAGATGAATGGTAACTAGCTACCTTTCAGCCCGGTTCGTCACATGAAACGATTAAGGACTAAATCAATAGAATTTATCGGGCGATACGTTAGCAACCTGTCCCAATTGTTCCATAATATGCCATCACAATTACACACAAGTCATCAGGAAGATTTTTTGTCATCAAAGCTCTGTTAACCCCGAAATGAATTTTAATAATAATATTTGGATATTATTACACCAATTGAACTAGCCCCTTGCTAAGTACATTTGAGACTTGTGCTAAGGGTACTAGTCAATGTAAATTTAAGAAACATATGGACATTATATATAGATAATTACATATATAGCATATATAATGAACAACCAGACTGGAAAGCAGAAGAACAATGTAGTTCTTAACTCTGCCTCCACCGGGAATCGACCCCGGGACCTTTCGATTAGCGTTCAGGAGTTTAATCAACCGCGCCACGGAGCTCGTGAAATAAACGACATGACGAAGAAACATGTATTAACGGCTTTATATTTTAGCCTTCCACACAAGTATTAGGGTGGTAATTATATTTTTTTAAACGTTATTCCTTAGGTTATCTAAAAAAATAATATAATAGTAGCATTCTATATGTACATAACTCATACTCACATTCCATATTATGACAAATATAAGTGTCAATGCCTTAAAATAAACGTGACGTTATATTGACAGTTGATTATATTTTTATTTTTTTTTTGCAGAAAGTGAGCCAATCCGATGCTTCAACGAAGGGGAGCCGGTACCTTTGGGGGAAGACCTGAAAAGCTGTTTCCATTGCATTTGTAAGGTACGTCAACAATATTTATTTTTATTATAGTGTGGTTAAGGAGGTTTATGTCTTTGAGGTTGTATACGCGTATAAAGGAATTAAAGGACATGAATGTGTATGCATGCACATATGTATGAATATTATAAATAGTGTATGGAAGGGTGATTGAAAGGCGAGGGGTACATCATATAGAGAATTTTATGAATACCATAGCAAAAGAGATATTATACTATCCTAGACTTTAGTGCTTATATATCATATTATTATCAATGTCTTCATAAACTGATATATATATATATATATATATATATATATATGGCCGAAGAATCTTAGATGGTTCTGTCCGCGATGTAAGTATATGCATGGATTTAGATCATCTTTGTCTCTAATATTGTATTAAATAGGCCTTTTTATAAAGATACGTTTTAATAGAAGAACAACTAAACCGTCGATTAAATTTAGTGGTATATATTATCAAGTTAATATTATTTGTCAAATATTCATACATACATAAAATCACACTGGTTGTATACTATTAATATCTGTATATATCTTTTTATGTTGCTTGTTATTACATATTTATTTTTGTTATTACATTTGTACATATTTTCAAGTGTATTTAGATATTTGGAAAACCCTTATTGTTTACGTAAACGTAATACATTTAATGCTACGTTATACAATATCAGCGTAACTACGTAGGCCTCAAATTACATAACATACGTAAATAAAAATATTAGTCAAATGTGATATTTTGTTTCTTTTATATTTATTAAATTCATAAGCTTTTAAAAGGCTCTCGTTCTATGTGAAAAGAAAGACTGAATAGTACTACAGTCACTATTAATCCAAACCGCAATTTGCTTTATGAATTTGTTGGCAAGTTACCATCAATAAACTTAAGTATTTTTTTTATGTACGGCAAATACTACCATGTCGTTTGCAATTACTACCAAGTTGTACGCAAAGATCTGTAATGTAAAATGTGTCCATAGTGGAATATATTAAAACATTGAATCGCTTAATTATCCATATTCACCCTAGAGATCGGTAATCAACCTATTTTCAAAACAGCATATTCAGTGTTATTAAGCCCACTTTTTATGGCCTTAATATAATTAATTCATTTATTAAATTTACGTAGCCATAAAAGTTTTATGTTCAAATAATGTCACAACATTCATTTTTACGAACTTGTTGCTTGGAATTTGACTATTCGTTAGTTGAGGGAATTTCACACTTCGATTGTTTATACTGGAAACGTCAGAGATAGAGAATCTAATAATAAATCGCGTTTTTTATGCCTAAGCGACAATAAGCATCCATTATACGAATGCGTTAACGTGATGGTATTCAGTAAAGGTTACTCCGACCAATTTGGGGTATGATGCGCACTTGAACTGTGGGAAATAAAATGGATGACGCAAGCTACTCGTAATTCTACGAAAATTCAATGTAAATTGTTTAATAATATATGAATAAACTAGTATACGCTTTAATCAATAACTGGAGATTAGACAAGCTGAATAAACCACAAATTTAGTATTTAATAAAAACAAAAAAACTTTAATAGTTTAAGTAATCATTGAAAATAAACCTTAACGAGCGTGTTAATGTAAAACGATTGCGGTATATTTTATTCAGATGCTGTTCGCTTTGAATACGATTATAATCTGACACTTGAGAGTGATGTGGCAAAAAATGGCATAATCTAGAAGGCTTGCCACGCGCGCGGACTATGACAATATCGGCGCCAAGATACGAGGCAAAAAGAGGCTCTCCCGCACTCGATCAATGCGGAACACCGGCGTCGGAATTCCACCGTTCAGCCGCCGCCTGCAACTATTTCTAAGCAACTGTTTAATAATTAAGATTCCACTTAATGTCCAGTGTTTCACAAAAACGCCTTGACGACACAACGGTACCGGAGGCGAGAATTGATCGCCACCCCGGTTTCATTTACATATTATGAGAGTAGGTACGTACCAGTACGTGCAGGTTACGCAGCCGACGGATTTCCCAAGCCATAGGAACCCGTCGGGTCACTTGTGCGGAATTCGAAAGCCCATCGCGAGATTTATTGCCCATAGTCTATTTAAAACGTAAATATTTGCTAATGCGACTCTTTGTCACGTGCCACAGACATGCTTTGATACGAAACCTATGGAGACTAGTTTTAGTGGAATTTTTATGATTTATCATTTCGGTGGTGGCAAAATTAAATATGGTCTCGGGTTTGAATTTATTCAATCGAGTGCTTGACGCCAACGAGCATACAAAGTAAGTGAACGGTGTCTCTCGGGCAGCCCGGTAGCCAGGCGATAAGATCTCGCGGCTACCGAGCACGCGCATCGCTCTTTTTAATGAGTCCTTTTACTTATGCATACATTGGCTCATTCTTTATGACTTTTGCACCGCGTCTACTCATACTGTCGACCATTAAGCCGTGCCCATCTGGCATTCGCCGTCGGACATTTACATGCCACGATAAACTTGCTCAATTAACAATAAAGGCGCTGAGGAATTTATCGGCAAGGGCGTCCCGGCGAATGATCGAAGCTTTTACGGCTCGAATTTGACCAGTTGGTATTTCTCTAATGGGTTTCATTATCGAGGCTGCCGCGCCGGTTATTATTTTTGCCATGACGCCGCAATTGCAATCTATTATTAACGCGTAAATTGCACTTTATAGTTACAGCTAAATTGCCGCGGTGGTTAGCGCTTGTTTATAGGTCTGAGGGAGAAATCTGAGCTGCCCTGGAGGCTGCTGCTTCGAATGTGAAAGTGGGTGATGCAGGTGTTACAAGGCCTTGCCCGAGTGCGTTCTGGTATGCGGTCGCACCGGTTCTTCTAGCAAAAGCGTATTTTTTTACAGCAGACACATAATCTACAATGTTTTTGTTTTGCTTTGAACATATATACTCGTAAAATGCACCATTCCGCTTTTTCTGACGATTAGCTTCTCTGAAACCTGTGCAGGATTGGCGAATGTAAACAAATAAGATATTCTTAGAATAGTAAATGTCATCAGTATTAAAAATACTCGTACATCATTTAATAGCATACTAGTTATTTCCCATATCAGGAATGATTCAAACCGAAGAAAAGCGCTGCCCAGTTCTAAAGCTAATTCTTTGTACATGGAACCTTACATTCATAGTTACGCAATATCGGCGTTTACTTCTTGACAGCGTCGTCAGAGAAATCCCCCATCACTCTCCAATATTGAGCACCGTTAAAAACTTGATACATACTTTATCATATCAATATAAAATGCTGACCTTATCAATTACGAGACGAAATCCTACCAGATTGTATAAAAAATCGTATTAAATAGATTAGGTACACGTAAAGCGAGTCGGCGCCAGTGCATTCCGCAAACGACCTTGCTTAGTTGGCGCCTCAGGATCGTTTACTGCTAGATACAATTACTGGCGGTGTGCTATTAAACATAGATAATTATCACACTACAGTTTTTTAACCAGAGATAAACTAGAACAAGATACAAGCGAGTTAATGTACCTTTTTATCCTTCTATACTGTGGAATAGCGAAGTTGTTTTTGTATTGTTTTTTATGTGGTTGATATCGATATTGAATCGATTTTAGGTGTAGAGATCCCGCCACATAAGGTGGCAGTTGGAGGCGTCGCCACAGTCGCGTAATTCAGTGTTACCAGTAAACACGCCAAAACTAGCACTCACTGTGCCATACGGCTCGATACATTATAGGTTTCATTTGTAACGGTCTTTGGTTGCAGAGCTATAAACTCAAATAAAACAAATTAATATATCAAAGACAAAATATGTTTATTAAACTATTTCAAACATGATTAATAATTAACGGGACTTATCCTTCTTATTATATATTACATATATTATGTGTTCCTTCACTCTGTCCGCAATAGACCGTTTAGTGTGTTCGACGTAGGATTTCCCACAGCTGCAATCAATCTTATACACACCCTTATATCTTATATCATGAGTATAAATCGCGAATCTCTTAAAACTATTATTTCAAACATGGCACTGAGCATTGTCTTTACATATTTTTTACCGAGGTTAGATCAGCGGAGACCCTAGCTTGGAGAAGAACTAACAAGAAACTCCGGAAATCAATTTATTATAATCACCCTTAACAAACATAAAAATTACAAAGAGTGGGCAAAAAACACAACGCTGGTAATACTAAATTTACCTTTCATACAAAATAACACGCAATGGCGGAAATGTCAAATTTAGTTCCAAGTTTGGCTACTGCCACCTTATGTGGCGGGTACTCTAGTTCATGTTCTTATAGTTTTCTTAACATTTTAAATTAAATGTAGAATGTCATTTATCTAATTCGAATAAAGAGGTTCTTCCTTACTGAATACTTACTTACTGAATTACTTACTGAATATGTCTGAAATTCTTTAAGTATGTTTTTCAAGATTATCTGAAGTGTATTTACTCACTCTGTATATTTTAAAACATCCCTCCGTCCTTCATCTTAATACATCATCTTCGCACAGTAAGTGTGGTTATAATACCAAAATCTATGTACTTATGGAATATAACCCTGAAAACTTTAACACGATAAAGAATAAAAAAAATATTATTAGGTTTAGAGTTGAATGCGAATAATTGAGCTTCATACATACTTAAGGATGTTATAGATTCTACCGAAATTGTATGTTAATATAAGTAAAACCTCTTTATAATGAGTCATACCACTTGTACACTAAAAGTAGACTTCTAATACATACACGTAGTCATACTACGTACCTAACTTTATCTAGACTCCAACGTACCGTTGAACAAACAATGACTTGCAACTCTAGGCAACAGAAAAAGCTCGTCTAGTCTTTTGCTCCAGTTACCCACATTGAATAATATCAATAACAGTATATGTATTTCACAAAACGTAAACAAAATTAGATAAACAAATACAAGGCCACTCAATATCGCGGAGTAGGTGCAACTCGTTCAAAGTGGATTCGGACTCAACAATAACTATTGCCTTTTGAAGTGTTGTATCGTAATAATAACATTGAATTATCGTAGCTACCTTTTTAAAGTATTTTGAACTATAAAGGCTTAGATACAGATATAGGAAAACATTTAGGAATTGTGAGTAAATAATTGGTAGATATTTTAATTAGGTTTTAGTTGGTTGTGTAGATTTCAATGGAACTAAATATCTATAATTAATTATGTATCATGTCCGTCACCAGTTTTAAAAATAAAGGATTATAATCTTTAATACATTTGTTCCGTGATAGCTGGGACGTAAAAAGAATGCTAACTAGCTGTCATTCTTCCCGCATGTCGTAGGAGGCGACTAAGGGACTAAGGCTAAATGGAATCTATTGGACGATGGGCTAGCGACCTGTCAAGAATACATATGACATTACAACCCTAATATTTTATAAAGTAGCGTAGGTGATATTATCGTGTATCTGTGGTGCAGAAATCCCTGAAACGGATTAAATGACGTGAAGGTATATGTATTATTACAATCGATATTTTATACATATATGAGGAAAATGAAGTTTGAAAGTTTGTTTCTAATCAAGTTTTTGAATTCTGTAACTTTAGTGGTGTCTCTTATTATCACATATGTATTAAATACTTATATAAATATACCGTCATTGACAGATAATAAGGCTATGCGAATTCTTCTTGGAACTACCGTCTCTAAATACGATTAAGTGACATCACTTTAATGGAATTAAAAAAGAGATGACTAACAGATGCACGGGTAATTTTGGATCCTATTTGACAGGACGTAGACGTAGTAATGTAACTATAAGAAACATAATAGGTATTTTAATATTTACAATACGTAACAAAAATAATTTACTCAACTATTACATTTATATTAACATTTATATTTATGCAAAAGCCAGCTTAGTCCTCAAGGTTCTTTTCATATTGAAAGGGATTAAGAGATGTGAATATGTGTTTTCATGTCAAGAAAAACTAAAGAATTTAACTGTCCTAAAGATCAACCCCTTCCTATAAATATTTTTACAAGATACACTCATACTCTTCATACCTTCGACGACCTCCGTGGCGTGATCGGTTAGCAGCCGGAACGCTAATCGTGAGGTCCCGGGTTCGATTCCCGGTGGAGGCAGAGTTAAGAACTACGCTTTTCTACTGTTTTCCAGTCTGGTCGTTGATTATATATGCTATATATGTATTTATCTATATATATAATATGTATACATTTCTTAAATATACGTAGACTAGTATCCTTAACACAAGTCTTAAATGTACTTACCAAGGGGCTAGTTCAATTGGTATAATAATGTCCAAATATTATTATACATTCATACTCTTACATTATAAGAAAGTGACGAATAGGCTTTGAGATCTCTCTTTAAGCTACTAATACCTATAGGTAGTTAGGCCGTAGCGACATTATCAAAGAAACCGGAAGAAGCTATTCTGATACGCCGGTCGCCATTACGTTATCATATCCGGTCTGAAACAATAATCGCGATAGAAGTCTGTTTCATGAAATAACTGATGTCTAGAATTGTTTGATTCCATGTAATAATTAATAACAAAATAATAATTCATATCATATTATATACGCTAAATTTATAACACAATCGAGTACTAATTATAACCATCTTTTTTTAAGAATAAAAATACGTTTAAAGGTGTGAGTAAACCTCTTAGTATTTAAAAGAAAAAAAAAGACAAATATAAATAAAAGTGCTTTATATTTTATAGCAATCCTTCATCAAACCCTAACCCGCACTAAAAGCTTCAATTAACGCATATTCAAGCCAAAGATAAAAAGTGACTTCTTTGGACGATAAACGTTTCAGTCAGCCCAAACCAGCGTATATGCTTTTATTCACGAGAGCTACTTATAAAAATTAATGGGCAGAAGACAGAATTACTGCTCTTTTTAACAGACTACCTAATGTAAATATTGGTAGCAACTCAAAGCGCCGCAGTCTATAATCTGGTGAGCCACTGAGTAACAATAAACAAAAGTGGAGTAAAGGTGACCTTGCATTAACTATACTTGTACATTAAAGATTAAGAATAAAACATTTACAGAACGAAATCAAAGAGGAAAAGGTAGTGTTAGACGATGGACGCCACATTGCTCTTTATATCCATTTGGATCGTGTATTAGTTATAAATGGGCTTTCTCTGTAGGTCATGTATACTTTTAGTTCATAATATCATTACAGATTTGTTGATGTTTCCTAGCTGTTGCTTTTCCTGATATGTTTGTCGTTTGACCTTAGGGACGGTGAATATCGTAAACTGTCTGAAAATAATGCTTAAAGTGCCAAAAAGAGATGTCTCCATACTAAACGGAGAGCAAAATATGTATATAATATGTTTGTAACCTACCTAAGTATTTAAAACTATTCATTAATAAAATTAAAGTCTTTTACAATATAAATTCAATTACGAGAAAAAATCTATTAATTAAATCTATAGATAGTTATCTAACGCCAAAGTTATCTCACTGTATTTTGATCATAAACATTACATAAAGCATTTTCATAATAGTACCCTAAAAATATCTAGACTATATCTAACACTGCGTCATATTTAAACCCATGCATGTTTAGTTTGCATAAATTGAAATGTATTACCTCGTCTTACCGCACTAATCGGATCTTGAAAATCGAATAAGTTAACCGCCTATTGTTTGGTGCTAAAATATTCAAGAGCCGTTTGTGAGATTACTAATATGTGCTCGTCAAATATAGATCCAGTCAATATTAACTCTTGGTGTTTATTCTACGTCTGGGTTTTACTGCTTTTTTATAAGATTCATTTTATTTATCACATTTTGGACTAGACTCATAACCACTGGCTGAATTGCCAGTCTAACATCGATATTTCATGTGAATTTTACGATTCTCATGGATTTGGAAGATTGTTCAGTGTAATAACGATAAATGGGGATAAGCTTCAGCTTAACTTCTAAATGGATTTTGGGTGGATACTGTTATAATTTTAGATCTTAAAAAGACTTATTACATTAGTTGTGTAGAAGCTGTACAATACGTAATAAACGAAAACCTAGATACTTAGTTTGTGAACACTTTTCATTATTCATAATTAATTTATTAACTAAATCAAGTCCATTTCAAATTCCTGACCTTAATGTGTTAAATTTTTACGATGAAAAAAAATTATTAAAATTAACTATTCAACCAGTGCTCGTTTATAACAATATAATAATAATTAATTAATAACTCTTTCGACAAGCCGCATAAAAAAGGTTGCATTAGTCTGCTTAAGACTTAAAGATCTAACACTTTCTATTGGCAACACTACTATACCTTTCATAGATGAAATATCACGTCGCTCGCCCGCTCAGGCTGTGGGTAGGCGTAATACGATTGTTGGGCCATTACCTTAACGTGTTGCTTAAACGACTCTTTGTCTTAAGTCATCGCATTTGCATTGGCACGTGCCTGGCGGAAACCTCTCTCGAAGGCTTTGATTTAATTGAGTCTAGTCCATTGATGAATGTGTCTCTGGTTCTCTTCTGGATTTGTTTGCGTATTATCTATGTACATATATATGTTGAATGTAATGACGAATGTTGGGGTGGCAGGTAGAAGATGTACTATTTATCCATTAAAAGGACATTGTTAAATGCTATGTTTTTTCAATTACTGTAAGATATTTAATATCACCATACGCATCGAATACAGGAACATAAACAGTCACCTTCAGTATTTTCTGAGGTCTAGACAATAACTTTATATTAACTTTTCGCCCATTAAAAGTCTACATTAAATCTCCAAGGGACGGTGAATACTCTAACTCCAACTGGGACCCAAGACTACTAATGCTTTTTGCTAAATATCAATTCAGTAACAGTGAGAAGATTTCAGTGGTATAGAAAATTTTCTGAGATCAATGGTGAAATTTGTCATTTTCGCTAATCCACTACCAACTTCTTTCTATTACTGAAGTAATGTTGAACTACCATCATGCTAAAACGCATTAATAAACATGGACCCTTGGTCGGTTAGATAACACATTGATTTTCGTGACTCTAGTACATTAAAAAAAAAGTACAAGATAACTAAAGACAACTTACACCTCATCCTACCTTTTCCAGGACGGCTTCGTAAAGTGCCACATGGACGAGAAGTGCGGCTCAATGGAAGAGTGCGCAGTGGTCATGGCCCAAGAAGGCGGCGGTCTAAGGAGGGCCAAATGCAAAGGCTGCTGGTACAACGGCACGGAGTATTCCTCTCACACGGAATGGGGTGATAGTGATGGGAAACTGCTGAGGTGTGAAGCTGGTGTAGTCACGATATCGAGGCCTGAATGCTACGCGCCGTGCGACCATCCGAAACATCAGCGACATTTGCACACTTGTCCCGTTTGTGATCGTGAGTATGAATCGATATTTAGATTTTTTTATTTAGTTTTGCTCTTTTTTTATAATTTTGTTGGTGTAAAATTAGGCGATATGTGTATGTCAAAATATTGACCAATATTTGACAGTAATGGCCTGAAATTAAGATAATGATTAAGGGTCATCTATATAACCTAATCTCATCAGACTGATTTTGCTTAATCAGTTAACAGATCAGTTGCAAATTAAATGAGGCTCATTTTAGATCAAGCCATTTACCATCTGGCTACATTTATTACTCCAATAAAAATATTTACAGACTTATATATTACAGTCAGTGTTCCCAAAACACAGGTGTTAAGAGCACATATTCAAGTGACAGGGTTGGTTAACCGAGGATAACTTCTATTTGTATTGTGAAGCCTCTCGGAATGTAAAAGTGCTCTCGTGGTATTTGTTAAACAACACAAGTGTAATTAAACTGAGGAACGCAGTAGGCTTTGCTGTTAATTTAGTATGTTAACAAATAGATTATCTTTCACATAATGTTTTGATGTTTAACATTCCCAAGCCCGAGGCGTTAAGGCTTCTCCGTGCGGTCGCAGGTGGCGCGGCCCACCCAGCGATCGGCCCTTTCCCATGTCGTGATTCCACAAAACAAATACGGACTCTCTTAAGATTCCAATAAAACGACCTCTCCCAGCAATTTCCCCTCGCTCCTCGAAACACTAACGAGTTTATTAATTCCTCACCAAATAATAGTAATTTACAATATGACTATAAAATCATCTTTTGAACGGCGCATTCCAGTGTTGTTTTTATTTAAGTTTCATCAGTTACTGCGTAGATACTGATAATGATTTTATAAGCTGTAAATCCAAACTTGTTCGGCCTAATGCCACAAGGTGTTGTAAGGTTGTCCAAGTATCGTATTCTGTGCGGTATCACATGACAAATGGGTGTGTGTATGATAATGATGGAAATGAAGTCTGTCGCGTTGGGAGGTGGTGCGCCCACGGACCACCGACCGCCATTGACAATGGAATAGCAGAGCAATGTAATCATATCGGTGTCGTTGCGTTAGAGACAAGACAAACATGTTGCGCAGTAGCGACCCTTCAAACAATGTGCTCCATTAACAATAGACCTCCAACGCTAACAATTCACAAATGGGCAGTGGTAACCATATTTTTCTTTGACTACATCGTAAACCTAAGGACTTATGAGCTTATAATTGTATATACATTACAAAAGAAAGCAATTTTTTAAATATAGCTTCTATTAAATATAAGTTTTGGGGGTACCTACCTTACCTTACAAGCAGAGGGCCACCCAAGCGGCTCCGTTGAAAAAAGGTCCGGCCTCCTCGCAAAGTCTCCGCATTACGACTTCGCAGGAGTTGGTTCACGTTGAATTATTATGTTCGGAGAGCAGTCGAAAAGTCTCCCACGGCGTTGCGTCTCTATTATTGGGCATAAATCAAAACGTTAACAACCTGCTTAAAAGGCCGGCCGGAGTGGGTTTTTGTGGCTCTCAAAGCGGCCGCCGACGACGGACCGAGTGCAGGCCGGTGCCGCGTGCGCCGCGCTTTGTTTGTTTTAGGATCCTGCGCGTGCATTATGCTTCTTTTTTATTTGTTCTGCTTATTATTTCTTCACGAATTACCCGCTTGTCTTATCGGTTCTGAATTAGAGGTTCTTTTTTGGATGATTATGTTTCGCCGCTTGCCAGATTTAAAGTGGAAACATGACTAATCAAGAAAACGACAGTGGAATTTAAATTTGTTTGAAGAAACGAGCCGATGGTGTGCGTGTGTCCATTTTGAGTGTGTTTTGCAAATTATGGTTCAGTCAGAGGGCCTGAGAGCTCAGGCTGGTTTATCAATGATTCTCTCGGCGTAGGGTGCGAGTACGACGATGACCCGAGAAATTGAAATAATTAAGAAGGTGATGAATGTGAGGCACGCGATATGAATTGCGTCGAGAGAACACTTGGACACAAGCGCGCACGATTGTCACTTGCACTTCATATGAATTCAAATGACTAGATTACACTTTATGTTATTTGACGGTAATAATACTTAGGGATTTGCTTTGAATAACAATTTTCTTTGAAGTCAAAGCGGTTTAAGCTTGTCTAGTCTGAGTGTGAGATTTGAATAATATTACGTTAGACCGATGGGATTGTTAGATAAACAAGCGTAGATATTCAAAGGGTTTTAAGACGCATTGAACATTGTTTCAACTTTCAGAATATAGCAAATTATTTCAAATAGTTTCTTTATCACTTATTCAAAGATAGCAAGAGAAAGACAGAAAATTGTTTAACTGGCAGCAAATGAACTGATGAAATTTTCACCTAAGACTTAGCTTATAGCTTAGACCTGACAATGACGTTTAAAATCAAATATGTTTCAGTTCTTCCTCCCATTATGGGCATGACAGCTCATGGCTTATTCAAACAAGCACACGGATTGAATTTGAATAGTTAATTGCTTCTCTACAAAATACTGAGAGCCTACTTTGTAATGTCAGAATGTCTGTTGTAAGTTTAACTTGGAGTATGAAGCATAGGAGAATGGGTTACTTGGGAAGCGGAATTTAAATGTTGCGTTATAAAATAGTATTTCAGTGGTAGGAAAAGATTTATAATTATACGGTAGTATTATATCAGTACATGTTTAATTGATCCATAATGCGAGTACAAGTTCATAATTGCTCTTTTAAGTGATAGTGTGCTTGAAATTAATTATTCAGTTGTGATGGTTGTTAGAAATAAAATATTTACCTGCTCAATAAAAGCAGTTGAACTGAGCAAGTCAATCGATGAAGTCATTTGCGAGTAGCATGTACGTTTTTCAATTATTACTTCAAAGGTAATAACAGGGCACTGCTTAAAGTGAAAATTATATGCTTTTTATGGAAAAAACGCGTTAATAACCTTAAGCCACCCCTTCATACCCACTTTAAATTTGATTAACAAACTTAACTACAAATTTCCGTGCTTGATCTGGACTTTGACAGAATGTAACCACCTGCCTTCGATGTTGTAAAAAGCAACTACAGTACCCGTTATATGAGTTTTCAATAGAATTTGTCCAGTCCCCAAATTATTTATAAATATCTTACACCTTAGTCCCCAACCAAAGTCTAATTGAACCGTAAGGTTTTAAGGCAGATTTGCTTATGACCATTCGTTTGTACATTATATAAAAGTGTATCAATCATCTCATAGACTGTATCTATCAGTTACATAATAAATTAGTAGTTTTAGCCATTATGTAATTTCCTATAAATACATACATAAGTAAATTTTAAACAAGTAACTCTTACTTACCTACAACCCGCGTTTCCATAAGTTCATGCTTGTTTCGTTAAGCACCAGTCAGTGTCAAATGGGCCAGACGAGTAACTCGTGTTGTCATAATTGTTCAAAGTAGACTCCGTTAGCATTCAAAACAAAGGTTGCACTGACAGACTTGAAGTCGACGAATATGAGTCCCATTAGTAAATGCTAACTAGCTGTCTTTCTGCCCCGTATGACGTTGGAGGTGACTAAGACAATGGGGGTTAATGGAAACATTTCTCCAATTTATACTTCAAGAACATCGTAAATTATTAGGTAGGTAATCTAATAATTAGTAAGAAGATGAGGTTCTGTGACTGTTTGGTCACTTCTTTAAGGATTATATGCGCTATGGACGTAATTGTACGTGTATTTACATTTAATAAGTAGTGCTGTCAAAGTAGTACTCTAGTTGAGATTAATTAATTTATGAAAGACCTTATAAGTGCGTTTACTATTTAATCCTTTATGAAATAATGTTGATTTTCTGTACTGAACATTCTACAGTATAGCCTGTTTGAAATTAAGAAATAAAGTAAAAAGATTCATAGCTCATAATGGATTAAATTCCCTTTTGTCTGAAATGTATCGAACTGTATCGAATCTAAATACTTACAATTAGTACTAGTTTTTGCGTGAACCAGGTACGAGCATTATGTTTAGCGGAAATTGAGCTGTCAGCTTAATAGCAGGGCAAGGTACAGTACTAACAGAAAAATCGGTAAACCATTATTAAAATTCAATTTACCTGTCATGCCGAGACTTTGGTAGCTACAGAGTAGGTTACCTTTAATAGATGTGATAATATTAAGTATGATTTACGCATAGTAAAGTAAAACTGAGGTAGGCTTCTAGTTTTAAAGTATTATTATTGTAAAAGGATATTATTAGTAGCAATATTAAAAATAAATTTTAATTTGTTTTTATCTTCATTAATTTATGATGTTTAAATTTAGGATGTTTTGTCAAAACATATGAATCATTGTCGTTATCCATTGCGGAAATGGTATTTGGCCATATAGAGTCCACTATGTGCCAGATAATTAACTTCGAATATGCTAAGCGGTGTTCCATGTTAGCGTAAACAGACACGGATTTTAATTATTTTTTTAATTACGTAAAATAATAATATTGTTTAATGAACGTCAATAATTACTATATTTTATTATTTTGTTACAGTTTTATAGCTTCACATTTTTTACACACTTATACGAGTAATTCACAGCCACGAACTTTATTATTTTTTTATGTTGATTTAATAATTGTTTAATGATATTAAATTTTTTGTTTTGTTAACTATTTAATTTTTTTATATGTATATTACTCAACTTTTTTTCTATATTTATAATTCAAATGTAAACTTTGACATTGACATAACTTTTAAACTTTGTCGAGTCACAGAACTGACTACCACACACCAATAGCTCTTGAATAATACACATCTACACTACCCCACTGCTCCCCCTTAGCCTAGTCTATTTGGGCAAAGCTCTCCACCCCTGGGTATCTACAGGTGGTCGGCAATGCAGGTGGGCTTGTGCGGGCAATCTCCGTCATTAGGCCTTGATTGATTCATCGTTCAGCCGCACTAATTTATGAGATTTGCGCTTTGTCCCACCCCGCCTGGCATTCCGAGAAAAGCAAACAATGGCGGCGGTTTTTTTGTTTAAGTTCTTTTTCTCAATGTGAAAGCTTGATTGGAACATTGCGCCATTGAGCTTTGAATTAAGGTTTAGTATGAGGGCTTGGGAGTGGTTTTTATATGGGTAATGGGCGTTATAATTTTGTATTTATATTTATGTATTGTGCTGATTATATTGTCATTTAATTACTATATGAGAATTAATATATTATTATAAAAAAGATTTATACTTACGAATTTGTAGATAAGATATGCATATCATTTCTGAACCAGTATGAGTTATATATCACTTCGGTAAGCCCTTTCAGAATAGTCAGAGGATACGTGACAAAGGTCACGATATCGTCTTGGTCTTTAATCACTGAAGGCTCACTTACTTTCATCATTTCTAACTCACTTTTTACTAGACAGATAGTATCCAATATTAGATATCTTGTTCAGACACTGTTTATTACATATTTTAAGAAATAGACGAGTTTGAACGGTTTTTTTTCACATAAAAGTTTATGAATTGATCAATTATAGTACTTTATTAACTATAAGGGAATGCAGATTTCCTCCCTAAACTTTATGTCCGTCACCTGAAACTTATGCATATTATATAATAATTCTGTACCTTATACTAAATTCACAACTTATACAACTCGGAACTATTATGGACATCACAAAAAAAAAATCTTTTTTTTATTAATTTCAGAATGCATAATCAACGGGCAGCGTGTAGGCGAGAACAGAGACGTGAGGATCCCCGAGGAACCCTGCCTGTCCTGCCGGTGTATCCGAGGGTCCCTAACCTGTACTAAGCGGGCCTGTCCAGTGCTGCCATGTTCGAAGATTCAGCAGCACACACCACCTGGAGATTGCTGCCCTAGATGTTCACGGCCTACTGCTGATAAAATGTTACCAGGTATACACATATACATATATTTACGTGTTTATATATTTATTATATACAATACAACAAGGAATTAAAACTATAAACCTAAAGTAGAAATAAAAAATTTACGTGTTTTAGTTCCTTTCGGGAGAGACATGGAGACATTAATAAATGTTCTTGGTCACATAGTAGCATGTATGTTTGGGTTTTGATGTCATATAGAATATTGGTGACAGGTTGCTAGCCTATCGCCCAATAGTTCTCATACAAACCTAGGCTCCTAGTCGCCTCCTACGACATGCGAGAAGAACGGCAGCTAGTAAGTATTCCCGTCCCAGTTAGTACGGGATAACTACCTGCACTATAAAGCTATGAGAAAATATTCATAATAAAACAAACTTACCTATGTAGCTTAAAGATAAAACTTTAAATCCCTTTTCGGGGCGAAGACAACCCCGAAGATCATAATACTAATAATAATATAATGATAAGGTAATGATAATAATATAATATAATGATAATATAATGTCTTATACCATACAGAAAACATTTAGAAAGTCCAAGTAAAAAGCTGTGCGTCGCAATAATGGGTGATATACTAATACCAACGTGTAACACTTAAAGTTGCATGTAACCTTCCCCTTCTAAAGGGAAGCGGACATTATGTAAATTTATGTATGAATAATTTTAATCTCGCGTTAAATTGACGACACTTTGCTTCATATATTTAGACAGAAATATATTTAAATTTTATTTGTTTATATTTTCATGTTAACGAAAGTACATATCATATATGGATATCTGGATTTATGTTCCGTGCAAGGCTGTGACGTAAATACAATCCTAATTCGTAGGATGGGTTAACAATAGCTAATCTGTCGTCCTAGAAAGAAAATAAGGCACTATCCTTTGACGATGGGCAGGCAACTTTTCGCCAATATTTTATTTCAATGTCATCACACACTCGATAGGTATTATAAAATGCTCAAGAGGGTTATATACTGAGATCCCTAAATGTATATCTATAGTCATATCTTACTTTATACACTTTAAATTTCCAGGTCACATCCAAAAGAAGCCGTGTATCCTAGGTCAAGAATTCCGTGCCCATCTCAGCTCGTTCAGGGTAGACCCATGTACCGACTGTACCTGTGTAAACGGTACCGCAGTATGTACGAGACACACTTGTCCGGTACTGACTTGTGGTAAACGCGCCTTGCCCCCCGCCCCTGGAAAATGCTGCCCCGAGTGTCCTCAGATTGAAGAGGCTAAAGCCGCTTGTACTATTGGCAGGAAGACTTATCAGGTAATTATTGATGTATATTCATGAAATGTAAATATAATGTTAATAGGCTTTATTTAATTTATACATACGTACTCGTACAATGACGAGTGATAGATGGAAAGTACAAAGGATGATATCAACTCAATTGAGTTTGAGTTGACAAACTCGACTTAAACTCAAGAAGCGAATTCATATTTTATGGTTTAAATCGCTATCAATTTAACTTAGCGTATAAGCATATGAATTGATTAATCGTTATTGTCAGATACTGAATGAGAATATTCTGTCATTATGATGTAGTCAATATAGCTTTTAATAGAGTGCTCTTTACATGGTTTTATCTAGTAGAACTCTTTCAACCTCTGTCACGTTTTTATGTCTAACATTACTAAGTCCTTTAATTATTATTATTATCAATGAAATACCAAAATAAAAACGAACTTATTAAATGAGAGTCATTAACATTAAAATCAATTCGTTCCAGGACGGCGAGACATGGCAACTTGATGAATGCAAGTCGTGCGAATGTCACGGCGGAGAGCCTCGGTGCGCGATGGAGAGATGCCCCACACTCATGTGTCCTCCCGATCAAACCCTTAGGAAGTTACCCGGCCAATGCTGCTCCAAATGCGTGGACCTAGATGGAATTTGTACGGTCTTCGGGGACCCTCACTACAAAACATTTGACGGAAAGTTCTACAGTTTCCAAGGCTCGTGCAAATATCAACTAGTGTCAGACTGCAGCAACCATTCTTTTTCAATACGAATATCGAACGACGCTAGAAACACTACCCATTCATCTTGGACACGTACGGCTACACTCCGAATTGGTTCGTCCAAAATAAACCTCGGAAGGAAAATGAGAGTTAAGATCAACGGACAAAGAGTGAATTTGCCCTACCAGTTGAATAAAGTGGCGCTCGTCTCTCGAAGCAACGGTAGTGTGCTGGTGAAAGCCGACATCGGGGTCCAGTTACTGTGGGACGGGGAAGGATTTGTCGAGGTCACTGTGTCAAGCAGGTACAAGGGAAAACTCTGCGGGCTATGCGGGAACTTCAACTCCGTAGCGAGAGACGACATGACAATGAGAGATGGCACCACAGTCAACGACCCTTGGAAATTCGGCACTTCCTGGCGAGTAGGCGGACGAAGAGCTTGTTCCAGACAACAGGAGAGACCTAGTAACACTAAATGTCGCAGATCCAAGTCCCGTAAAGCCAGGCGTCTGTGTGATGAGTTTGAAACGAATGAAGCCTTCACTAATTGCCGGTCGCACGTGAGTCCACAGCACTACAGAGAAGCGTGTTTCAAGGACACTTGCGGATGTACAGGGAGTAAATGTCATTGCGCCGCGTACAGGGCTTATACCCGCGAATGCCAAAGACTGGGTTCCAGGGTTCAGGACTGGTCTAAGGCTGTGTGGTGTGAAGGAAACCCTCCGTCTTGGCTTGCGCGTAATGGTAAGGGCCAGCCTAAGAACAATAGGCTGAGAGAGCACGAGCTACTGGCTGTAGGCACGATACCGAAGCCTCCGAATAGTGGGCGCTCTAGACCTCCGCCGCCTCTTCACTGAACTTGATGGGGTACTTAGAAATTACTAGTCAAGCTGCCATGCCATATTCAAGGTAAATTTTACTATTTCGTTTGTATTCTATGAGTGTTGCCATCCTAGTCGATCAATAGTCAATCGAGGTCCTTAATTGTAGTCGATGGACAATTCAGGTGAAGTAGAAACTTCTACATGAGTATTCGCCTGTCCCGGGACAATTTGGGAAGTATATAGAGTAATAAACTGCTTCACGGCATTTCAATGGACTGGATTATGGGATTAGAGATTAGGGGTAGGATAGGGTATTATCAATGTTCCATATTAACGCTTTTACAATAAACCAATCTTTTCCTTACCGACAAGTTCTCATTAACCATATAAGAATTAAAAACTTCAATGTTTATTACATTTGTGCTAATTTATATTACTAGTAAAGTAACAACATCTCCATTCAACTCATACATAATTTATTTTGTTTTAGAATATGCCGACCAGAACAAAGGACTACTAACATGGACACACTCGATCTGCAACCGATAGTGGAAGAAAGATCTTTTTGAACAGTATTCGTTAAATCTACTTAATATTATAAGACTATTCATAATGTATTAATATAAGTTAACTGATACAATACAACATGAAACCTTCAGGTTACCTCGCATTGATCAGTTTATAGAACGAACGAAAGCACTTGTATAATATACGAACAAACTGCTTGATAATATAGGTTTAAAGGTATAGTTATACCAAATGTAACGAATGCAGTGATCGCTATTAAGAAATGTTAGCTTCGACAGGAACCTACAAAGTTAGCCTTGATGCTAAATCTAGGATTGTGATATTTTGCTTTCTTAACTTGGATGGAAGTTTAGTGTCCTTATAATAAAATGTAATAATAGTTCAATAATTGAGATCTCACTATATTTTACGGAAGTTAGTTAAATGTAGCTGAAGCAAAGAAGCTAGTGTCTGCCGTTTGATTAGTATACGTACGTACATTTAAGTATTTTATCGTGACCGTTGTTTTAGTTTAGTTGTTAAGAAACGTTACCAATGAATTTTAATTTTGACATCTATCTCGTGAATAGAAAGCAGATGCTTGTAGTATGAATGTCACCGTATCCTTGTTTTCTGTTAAATTTACTCGTTTTATCCTGTTATTGTTTTGTAAAAAGTGTAATTAACAGAATGCTTTCCCATTTCAAGTCTCTCTATCTACATACTTCGTACGCTGCGTTCAGTTCCCGACGTAGACTTTTATGACTTAAACTATTTGCACCGGGAAGGGTTTTGGAAATCTCTCTAAGCCATTTCATATATATTAAGTAGCAACGTTGTTGTATAATGTATGACTAGTTAATATCGATTTGTATTATACGAGTAACGTAATGTAAATGCAAGTATATGCCTATTAAGTTATTATTACATGGTTGAAGATTGATTTTATATTTGTTTTACGATGATTCGTGACAATTTGGTAAATATAAAGTGCCACTAGTAACATACGAAATGCGTTTGGCTTTATAATGTGTTTTCTGCTATTTCCAAATGGTATTTCAAACTCCAGGATAAGCTATGAAGACGACGATAATAAACATTATTAAAGTTTCATTTTTGTTATTATTTACCCTAACATACATACGTACATGGTTTAAGATCACACTCGTATTTTCAATGATATATGGGGTAATTGGAACCGGAATTAAAAAGACAAACTAAAAGAGATAAATTATACGTCTAACTTGATGCAATCAATTTTTAACTGAGTAAAACTGATTACAATTAAAATTGACATATTAAAAAAGTACATTAATTCTGTTGAGTGGAGTGGAAAATAATTGACATAATATATTATACATTAAGACATTTACGCATACAAGCTTGTTGAATATAGAATAGTATCCAGAGTAGATACCAGTACATTATATTACTATTTATATACATTTATATCTACTTTAATAGTACTCTTCATACTTGTAAGGTTTACTATTCAGTGACCCAACGTGACCTTTGTAAACAAATTATTTTAAGCAAAAAGTCACGCAGAGAATACACAAATATTTTCTCCGTCAGCCATTTTAATAAGAAATAAAAATTCATGTTTTGATCCAAACAAGTGGGTGTGAGACAGACATTCTTACATCGTGATAAGAGATTGCAAATCTCATGATTAGTTGGAGCATCTTTCACTCGATTGAAGCTGGCAGACATCCAAATACTTCTTCTGATGCGTTCTGATTTATCTAGGACAATATGGTGTCTGTATAGGATTACACAATTATTTTTATACCACGCTTGGATTCAGAAAAGATTCGTTGCATAAAAAAGTTCAGGCTTAATAGAATAAAGGATTTATTAATACAAACAGTACACAATCATACACATCAAATAAACAAAAGTGAATTAAATAATACAAAACATACGTGTAGTAAATAATACCTGGTTAAATGACGAGAAATTGGTATTCATTTGCAAGGATATGTAGTGCTTTATACAATTACCGGAAGTTTGGGTACGTATAAAAATGCAAACGCAATTAAAAGTATTAAAGAAATGAATATTGAAGGTGGAAGCGGTTATTCTCCGGTCATCATTTCCATGAATTCTGAAATGAAAAAAGGAGAGATTAGTTATGATGTAGGTTTACTTCTTACATTATCTGTATTCTAAAGGTGTAAGGTATTCTAATTGTTCTACGTAATTAATTGCGTGGAATATGAATTGAATCTATGTATCTATTGTTTATGATACTTAAAATCTGTAAATTGTTTGGATACTACCAATGGGACTATAACTTATGAGAGTACATTATTATCCGCATTTAAATTTATATATTGCTTCAGTTAATATAGTCAAATAAAAATTATAATAATAATAAAATAATAAAAAAAAAAAAGTTATTGTCTAAATTAACTTTATGAACTTCATGAAATATGGCATAAACCACGTTAATTACTACCACGTTAACTACTAAATATTAATTACTACCACTATTATGAAACCTAAAAACTCTGGTTTAAATTTGTCTCAAGGTCACAAATACTAATATTCAGTAAACAAACAATTTCACCCAATATACATGGGTATATTCAAAACAGGGTAGTGGGTTATTTCATTTTGTTACTAATGGAAATCAAATGCATTCAGGCGTATGAAGCGGTGAAAATGTTTTTTGATAAAGCGTGCCTTTGGAATACACTATTTGAGCCCATAAGATGTAAAATAGGAAAAATGATTCCCAACAGCGTGATTTGTTACTGTAAGATTCGAAACTAAAACTGGCTTTCCGTTATGCAAGTACTTCCCTGCTAATATAACAAAGTGTATAAAGTACGCAAATGCACTTGCGTACAATTTGCATTGGAACTTGCAGGCAATCCCTTGCATAATATTAACGCTTCTTGAGAAGCGGGTCCAAAATTATTATGACTGTCCGACACTCGACAAAAATATAAAGGCTGTCCCTTACTAGCTGGGACGTAAAAATAATGCTAACTAGCTGCTATCCTTGTAGGAGGCGACTAAGGGGCTATGTGTAAATGGGATCTATTGGGCCATTGGCTAACAATCTGTCATTAAATGTTCCATATGACACCACAACCCCAACAAACTAAAAAGTGACCTAGGAGGTACTTCTCCAAGGTTCTATCTCCATGAAAAGGAAGGAATATGTATGTAGAGAGCATATGACATCACAACCCTAATATTTATGCTAAAATTGACCTAAGAGGTACTTCTCGAGGTTCTATCTCCCCGAAAGGGATGGGATGTGTATGTAGATCTCACCATCGAAGTCCACGGTGCCGCTGCCGTCAGTGTCGATCTCCTGGATGAGGCCGTCCAGCTCCTCGTCTGTGAGCTGTTCGTCCAACTCCCGCAGGATCTCGCGAAGACTTGACGTGGGAATGTAACCGTTTCCTGGAATAGGAAAACGAAACGAGTTATTTGCGAGTTCTACGCATTTGAGATGGACGTGTGATGATCTGACTATACTACGTTTTGGCTCTTGTGGGGATATGTGAAACTATGACTATCCTAGTATAAATGAGGATCGTTCAGCGTAATTAAGTAATCTATAAGCCTTAGTATACCTAATAAATAAACACAATTTGCTACTATATGATCGAGAATTATTACGCGCGTTATAAATATCATCTTCAAATGCAGCGGGATAGTGGTTGGTTTGAATCACTGCACAGTTAAATGACTAATAAAAGTAGTTATTGTATTGGCTACCTACGTCTAGGATTGAACTATTAATGACTATATAAACACTTGTGTAATTTCACTTTGAGGCTATGAAAAAACTATTAAATGTATGACGGTTGATATCGTACAAGATAAATTATATTTTATTACAGCCATTAAAATGAAATGCTCTGAAATTGCGCTATGGGCGCTTTGATTTATTGCTAGATTATGGAGAATCAAGTGAATAATCTTATAGTAAAATTAGCCGTAATAGAAAAAAATAGTATCAAACTTTTTTTAGACGTACTCGTATTTTAATTTTAAATATATTAGAAACCAAATTATTTTGGCTGCTTAAATGCAAGAATATCAAAATTTCCTTTAGCAAATGAAGTCCAAAATCTATCAGAAATAAAAAAAATACCTTCTTTGTCGTATAATCTAAATGCTTCTCTTAACTCCTTCTGCATGGCTTCGGCGTCTTCTTCAACGATGAACTTAGCTGCCAGGGTGACGAATTCAGGGAACTCTAGTCTGCCAGATTCTGCAACACGGGAAAATTAATTTAATCCTTTTTATAAATAATAATAAATAGCCGTTATTTAGAAGGTACGTACTGTCCGCGTCAACTTCCTCAATAAGCTCTTCCAGGATTTTCTTGTTGAACGGCTGTCCCATCATCCGCAGAATATCTGCGACGAAGTCACAGGGGATACTGCCAGATCGGTTGTGGTCGAAACCATCGAACGCTTTCCGGAGAACTGCAAGTTAGAGACAAAACTCGTTTAAATATAAACACTCAAAATTTCGGCTTTAAACCCTACGAGGCACCGGTTTTTCCGAATTTTGGCGATTTCACGTACCGGCTTCTAATCCAGGATCTACCATTTTCGACACTAATACAAAATGGGTCGGGTTTCGCGGCAGTGCTCCCTTACTGCGGCGAACGAAAGAGACGCAGTCGGGTTGGATCCAGGGATTAGGACAGGGGTTCAATGCTCTGAGATGTTGCAAATAAGTTGTGCAATGTATCTATTTTGGTGCATCTCGGTGCATTCGGCGACATTCATTGCCCAGTGGCGACATATTAGTGAAGGCCGCGACTGCAACTTACACGAAAATGAGTGCAACCCATTATAAATGACTCTATAACTAGTGCAAGTTTCTATAACTATTTTCCGGTATTACCTATTACTGGGTCAGGTCATCGTTTGTTAGATTATTTCGTGTAGTCGATGCATCTTTGTTGTACTGAGTGCATTTTAAATGAATAGCTCATAAAACTTCAAAAGCTGGAATGATATTGTTGTAACGGACTTGTTATTTATTGCTACCATATTTTTCAGTGTAAATTTCGATAGTTTCTCGTATGTCAAATATTAACATTGTAATATTTGTTGTGTTCCAAACCTCGTTAAATAATTTCCTAATTATATTTCGAACATACGAAGCACTGAACCCTAAATCTAATCTCGCAAATACTATCAACAGAAGTACTACAACACAATAGTTATCTGAACGTACATGGGCGAGACTAAGAATAACTATTTGAAAGCGAATCAGCTATAATGTTCTAGTGGTTCAACTTTATATCGCTCATCCGCTCCCATTATGGGTAATGAAAAGTCAATTCTTTGAACTGCCCGCTATTCTTGGATCTCATGCGTCATGAACAAGCCTGTAAGATAAAGTTATCATAGTCCCGCGTGACGTCAAAAACTGAAATAAAATATTTCATAAAAACCGACAATAAATCTATCGGCTTTGACATTTTGAACGGAAAAATGTTATTTAGAAAATTTCAGTTGTATAAAATTTATTTTGATATGATGTGTTAATATTATTGAAAAAAATATCATAATAACTAGAGTTTTTTGTCTTATTCCAATGTCATAAAACATAAACTCAAAAATATATTGTTTTATCTAACGCCATTGTTTTAAAAAATCCAACAATAATCTAAAAATAAACAGACGTATTTGTGATACTTAACAATTCGTAGCTATGAGTTAACTGACTTTTAAACGACATAAAACAGTCACGTAGTTATTAATTCATCAAAAAGTTTTGTTACTGTTTTATATTTTTACGGCTTCCTACCTGTCACAGTGCTGACAGATAGATTTACTCGTAACACGTGGATTTAATACAACTACAACAACAGAGCTACTTTACCGACCGTAGTTACCATTTGTAATATTTGAGCCAAATTGTATCGATTCTTTTTCAAAGACCATAAATACATTTACATCCATTAATCCTTTTGGGGGTGACGAGAAAGTCAGATCTCCTCAGTTATTATTAACATATCTATCGCGGTCATGATAGCACACATATAAACATACACATCACGGCCGTTTCCCTGTAGATGGGACGACAGATCTCACGAATGCCCATTTTCAAACGTTATCCTATTACAATATGGTGTCTATCTGAGTATCATATGTCTTTTAATGTGATGTGTATGTATGAACCGGCCCCTACGTAACCACCCATCCAGTTCTTTCACATATATTCCTTTTGTCAATCTACTATAATTAATCCTCATGTAGCATTGATATATAATATTGTTGACATCTTTCTAATACAAGAGTTTATAGTGACCGCTAGTTCTTTAGTTGCCTTTACGACATGCAAATATTGCAGCTAGTTAATAATATAATAATAATATTGTAGTTCATCAATACACCAATTAAACAAGCCCCTTGCTAAGTACATTTAAGACTTGTGTTAACGGTACTAGTGAACGTAAATTTAAGAAATATATACTTATTATACATAGATAAATATATATATAGCATATATGATCAACGACCAGACTGGAAAGCAGAAGAAAAGCGTAGATCTTAACCCTGCCTCCACCGGGAATCGAATCCGAGACCTCACGATTAGCGTTCAGGCGACTAACCGATCGCGCCACGGAGGTCGTCGAAGTAGCTAGTTAGCATTCTATTTACGTCCCAGACTACAAGACTACTAAGATCATAATGTTTAAATTACCAACATCAAAACAACAGGATGTTTGTTCCAAGCAGATACTTTCGGCACAGAATATTATCAATCATAAAACTCGTACACTGTTTATTTCATAACTAATGCTTCTCCCAATTTTAGTACTGACGTGTCTAGCCATAAACCTAAACTAATCTTTGAAAAGCTTCATTAACGTAGCACGCTCTGCAAGTGGGTATTGCTAGTGTTTTAATGTGTAAACACTGTAAACTACTGTGGTTGATTGTAGCTGGTTTTAGCGTTACATTATAGCAACAGTGTTAAGTCTTTAATTTTGTATCGGTATAAAACCTTAACCTGCCACCTCTACATTCAAAATGAAATAAAACTAATCTGATGCGATTGTTATTTTGTATCTCAAATTTGTGTTTATTTATTTATAGTCCTATAACTGATGTTAGCCTCAAATATTTTTTATTTTGTTAAATTAAACCCAATTTTGTTGTATAGACGTAAATACATACCTTTTTTTTACAAATGTTACCAAATTGCTGTATGGTAAACCTTATATACAAAAAATAGACTTTTCAAAATCTTTATTTAAGGCAATGCACGATAAAAACTAAGTTGACTACGAAAATAATTTATTTTTCCTTGAAAATTACTAGTTTGCAGAGGTTCAATTAATAAAAGTCACGTTATAGTTCTATATATTTTGCATAGAAACATATAATCTAAATGACAAAAACAAAACTGTTTATCTTAGAGAATTTTAAATGGTTTTTCGTAATGATTCTCATATATTGTTGGCGGCGGCGTAGCAAAGTTTTGCAGCTGTTTTACAATAATTTCGTAGAAATCGTATTTATATTTAATCGTCTCGATCTCTTGGCTATCGCTTCTAATCTCAACGATTTAGTGAATCGTTTTCACGGTTGCAAATATTTTAATTATTCGTTCTTACTGTTTTGTTTTTTAATTTGGATACTAATAGTGTAATTGGGAAAATAACAATGTTTTTATCAAGTGCTCTTAGATTTGTTTGTTTTCGTACCTATAGAATCAATAATTACATAAAGTAGTAAGGTGCATTGACATAAACAGTGAACTAACATAGGGTTATTGATAATAATATTTGCATGAAGTTAAAATATACAGCTTTCAAATAGAACAAATCCTTTCTACAATCGTATCGTTTCTGGCATTATATCAAGACCCGAACGACAAAATGGGAAGTTGTTAAATCCACAGTTCCAATTCCCAATAGCTTTTAACAACAAATGGTTTGAAATCAAACAGTTTCAATAACAGGGTTCGGATTCAGTTTAGTTTTGCAGTCTAAACATTAATTTCTATTTACCTCCTGAAACAACGGATTGGCAACCTCCCAACTGTGTGACCAACTCAGCAAGACGTTTTGTTATAATAACACAAACATGTCACTACATCAAACATTAACCATGTACACTTGACACATATCCTTGGTATAAAACATAAGGAATGTTTGATCGACAGAGATCATAATATTTTGGACATGTACACCCCATGGATTTCACGACAGCCTAACGTCTTCATCTATTTGGCTTTCATATCAAAAAGATATTTTATTGGCGATTAGTATAATGCATATTATTTATTACGAACTGACTGTATATTTTACTGGTTTGACATGATTTATTTTATTGCTGGAATCTTGTGAGATGACACAAATTATATTTGTTGTTTATTGGCTTGATTAGTTGTTATAAATAGCTTAAGATATACTGAAAAACGCCTACGATATTTATAAGTTTACTACGAATCATTACTACCAATAACATAATATCTTTTATCCTGGCGTACTTGAATAGACTAATGGTTGATCGGTCGCTTTAAGAAGACGTAGAGCTCGATAATTTATAAAAGGTTGAAAACAGAGGAATATAGACTATCTTACGTACTTCATCACATGGCCGTGATTCATAGTGTCTCTACAATCCTCTTTAAGGTTAGGTAGATTTACGATTCAATGGATAACATATTATGAATGTCAGCAGCAGGTTAGTGAATTGTAATTTATTGAGCATCATTTCAGAGTTAGAACCAAGAATATAATTCAGAACTAATCCTAACGTTAAATATATATCAAACTCAAATTGAAGCATGCTTAAGGGCGTTCAACATCCCAGAATGATACAAAACCAAATCTTTAGGAAAGCCTTTCATATTATTAAGTGGGGAAAAAGATGACACACATTTAGTATTATTGATGATGTATATACATACAAAATCCTTATATACATAACCTAGTTATCCTACCAGGAAAAAATGTAATTGGTTACATAAATATATGTTTGTTTTAATTTTAACTACGCATCCGTTAGAGTGTATGACGTGATTTTTCATGCCTAGCAACCTTCAGAAGCTACTCTATGGTATCTATGCAATATTTTCCGTTGCTTCACTCATTATTTACAGAAAAGAACGTTCACCAGTTCAAGACGTGTATATATTTCAATCGCAACGCGAGGCGAGGCAAAAACTGATTTGTTAAATTAAACATGACATGCCGAGTGAAACAACTTTTTTATTATTTCGGTATAGGCAATTTACGCCCACGTGAGATTTTTTCGGGGAACAAATATATAAATTTCATACGCTTGGCCCACACCTGCTGAGTTTACATAAAATGAACTTTTATTGGCCAGCAGCCAGCGAGTGTAGTTGCTTATGTTTTACTTCTTTAGCGAGTGATGAAAATATATCCAGACTAAATCATTCATGAAGGTTAAAATCCTCACTCAATTAAACTGCAGACAGATTGGAGGAAACTTACGGATTACGGTTCAAGATACGCTTTTGTAATGAATTTGTTTTGCGGTTTCAGTTAAAATGACAGGCAGTCGTTTAAATGATTTATCCACTTTGAATGGTTATAAAAGGATGTTTATGGAGTAGCTATTTTAAAGCTAGTTTTATTTTATCGTTGTTGTTAAAAATAAAAAGGACTTCCTCAATACCGTTCTAATTAACTTAACATGGATTATACATGAAAAAGTTATAAATATGATATATTTATATGTATGCAAAAGCTATGACATAAGTATATATACTATCTACTTTTAATTATTGTAGTCGGGTTAACATCTCCTCATTCTACAGAGTTAAGATTCATGGCATAAGTCAAGTTTGTTTCTAAAGTATAATTATGTTAATATAGATATGCTAAAATTGGTATGATATCTGCAAGTTTTGTACAGGATTAAAGGATGTCAATGTATATTATGTTAATACGTTTATAAGGTGTAAATTAAACTTACCAGCAATTTGTTCTGGGGGGAGCTCATCAGCCTGAAAGAAAAACATTTATTTATGATTACTTTTTCATACCAATAGGTGTCGCTCTAAAAAGACATATGAGGATCAAATGTGTGACATTATATGTATATGTTAAGTTAGGTTAGGACATTGGTTGCTTAGGCTTGTGTTAAATGGGGAAATGTGATCTCTGCCTACTCCTATGTAGGGAAACGGGAGTGATGTGATTAGTATGTAGTTGCTTTCGTCACAACTGGTATAAATTTTATTAAGTTTCAGAACATTAATCTATTTCCTATCGTAAACAAGAATAAAAGGGTTTCTAGGGTATAACCCATTTAAATCTATGGTACAGTCAAAACTAATTTGTCAGGTTCCTTCTTGGTGAAATCGATCATTCTTTTCCAGTGGGTAGTAGAGGCGTGAATGTAACCCATTTATTATATGGAGGCGTATCTAACCTATTTCTTTTACCAAAGCAAATAAAAAACATGTTTATTTGTATTAAATTTGTTTAAATTTTATTGGCTCATGACCCCAAAAACATTTGTATACAACATGGCGAAATTTTTTTCAAGATAAAAACAGTTTCATTAAAATTTCCAGTTGTTTGGTCAACTTTTATAGTGTACAACCGTTATTTATTGAATATAAATAAGCAAATCCTACGACTAGACCAAGAAATTAAGGTGTAATTTTAGTCATTGTTATCTGCATACAAAAATGAATACTAATAATGCTTGTAACATTATTGGAAAAATAAATTCGTTGACAACCATTTGAGTTAAGAAAGAGAAACATATTTTAAACTTCATATGCTTTTAGCCTTATTAAAACAACCGATTATTCAATGTTTTTTATTATTATCAGAGTGCTGTTTATGAATACTATTTCAAGAGGCTTAGTAATTTTCGGGACCATTATCTTAAGTTAGGCATAAATTTTTGTTGACAAAATCTTGATTGACAGCCATAGACATTTAAAAGGTGTTTTGATACTTAAAGTCATCTCAATAACAGCAATAATATTAAAGAATGATCTTGCAGGAATCTAAATGCACATGCAATTTCGTTCACGTTCTATTATAAGCATGGCGAGGAAACATAAATACAAGATTTCATCACGCTTTCTTGTGTTCGCTTCCAAAATATTTAAATAAACGCATGCAACAGATGGTGTAAATCTTACAACATGGCATTAATCGGAGCACAAACAGTGTAAACACGTTTCATTGGTTGGAACCGAAATAACCCGATGTTTAGCTATAATGCAATCGATTTTCAATGTTTGCGCTATTGTGTACGGTAAATAGAAATTGAAGCTATTATTGAAACCCATTATTTTAAGTCGGTTGCAAATTCAATACAGTTGAGTTCTTTTCAGTCAGTTGATACTAAATGAATGAGGTAATTCTCAAAGTCAAACTTGAGCTTTTTCACAACATTTTTTTGATCAATCTTTCTATATAAAAGGTTTGCTTATACTACACAGATTTTTTTGTAAATGTAAATAAAATAGGTGCAATTTTATAGTCACGTAATTGTATCGTATTTAATAGATTAATAGTCAAAAGTATTTATATAGTATAGTACAAGTAAATTTATAAAGTTGAAGAAAAGTGAGCGTGTAAAAAAAAAGAATGAATAAAAAAGTAATTGACACAGTCTTTGCGATTATATACAGTGTTAAGTAAATTTCTTGAGGTGTATTAATTTTATTTTAAAGAAAATTAGCTAAAAATGTTCAATTTCTAAATATATTGAAGTAATTCTGTTCATCGTTTATGTATAAGGCTTGTATTTTACACCCATAACCCATGTTTCGTTAAAATTTGTACACATAAATTAATTAAAAAGAAATGAAGAGTAATTTTTGTACATTGATTTTTTATTCTGGTATAGTAAATACTTGATTGGACTATAATATAACATGGGAAAAATGTTGAAGCCACGATTTGTTCTTTTAATATTATCTACTTGTATACGAGATAGTTTTATTAGAAAATAATAATGGTTGTTAATTGATACTCTGTTAAATTAATTCGTATAAAACACATTGCTAATTCCAACACATTGCTTAAAACAAAGTATAATAATATTAATAATTAACAGTGCAATAGGTTTTGTTTCTATTCATTTCTCGTTGGTCACAATGCCTCTATTTATAGATAAATAATAACATAATTAAAACGTATCTCGTTTGAGTCTTTAATTAATTGAAATATTTACTTAACAACCGTTTAGGTTTGTTTCACCTTACTTAATGAAATTAAACAATTAGGTTAAGGCTCTATATATGTCGCATCTTTTTTCTTATTTTAAAAATAAATAATAGACAATGAAGAGTATTAATCATACAATAGTGTTACTTGACACGATCGAAAGGTTTAGTGCTTTAGTTGAAGTGCGTGCGCGCATTGTTAAAAGCCAGCTTAGAAAAGTTCCTGTGTTAGCTATCTGGACATCCAAACAATGCCTACCCAGTCTTCTGTTTCCAGAACCATGTTTACAGTCACTTGCTAACACTGTGAGGCGCACAACACGACTGAGCGCCTGCTCCTGAGTTTCTGGGTTATTTTTTACTTCACGGATATTTGGCGTTTGTTTCTTATAAAACTGGCGTTTCGTGGAGTCCTCACGGCTTTCCACCAATCAGAGCAGGCCCAAGCGACAGGAAGATGACGTGGGCAACGTGGTTAAGAAATGTAAACATGGTGCAGGCTACACGCGAGCCTTGAATAATGTAGTAAAGCCACTGTTGCTGTTTTATTGTGCATTAAAATATAAATTGAAGATTGGCGTAATAATTTGATGTATTTAATCTGGTAGCGTGCTGTAAAATTATTATGAAGTCATCGGTTCTCGTAACGCAAAATTTATAGACTGCCGACGTAAATCTGCATTGTTAAAATTTATGTAGACCCTTATAGTTTCCATCAATATTCAGTGCTTTTTTATGACTTCATTTCTGTCTCCTTAATTATACTTAAAGATCTTGATAATGCCAGAGGCGTAGCCTAACTAACTATGCTAGTAATTATGAATGTGACTTTTGAAAGTACCGAATTATGAAACCGATGATTATAATTACTGACCAACTATCCTCCATATTTAACGTACATAGGAGTGTCAGCGGTAGATTCACTCTTTAATTTGACTTTTCAGAACGATTATACTCGTAGTTGATTAACCATTGATTGTAATACTTATTTAGTTTGCTGACGTAAACATCGTGATGCATTTTTATAATAGAAAAGTTTTTGATTATACACCTATATGAATACCCGCCGGATATATTAAAAGAAAAACACACCTTGAGGAAACAGATAATAAACCGTGAGACAATTAGTCACTGTCTACGAACAACGACTACGAATGGCGCTATTAATATTCAACCCTAAATCATAACAGCTATGGGGCTTAAAAACAGAAAAACACTTCATACATACATATATTCACTCTTTTACGTCCCTAGAGGGATAGGCAGAGACTATATATCGCCATTTGTAACGATTCTGACAAATCTCCCTTGCTTCACTCACACCCATTTGCCGTCTCATACATGCTCTTCTGTTCTTCACATTACGTACACCCGCCTTGAAAAGAATTTTTCCAATTTGATCACCTATCAGTCACCTGTAGGTATTTAGAAAAAAAAACATACATATATTCACGCTTCTAGGTCTTTTTAGGAAAAGGCATATACTTACTATCGATCGCCACCTGTGACGATCCTGATAATTCTCTCTTTCCTCACTCACACCCATCAATCTTCTCATATATACTCTTCTGTTCTTCACCCTACGTATACCCGCCACTAAAACCACTTCAAATACTTGAAATCTAAACTTAGTCGGTATGTGGGTCATAGTTATTATTGTTGCTTATTCACTTACTCACTTTGGTTATTTTGAGCAAGAATAACCAAAGCTATTTTCACAGTGAGTGTTATTACGGTAAATGGTTAACCATTTTATTAGTTGTATGTATAAGTTGATATGTTATGAACGGCAAATAATTTTATACTGTTATTGATATAATGAATAAGCAGAACTAGATGTCTAGATTAAAATAAAGGTATTTATATCTTTATTAATTTATCGTGATACGACCCGGTCTCACGTAGTAAATAAAATGAGTATAAATCGCGAGTGTTTAAAAATAACTATTAAAATAAAGTCATCCTAAATCAGTATAATTCATAAAAACGATTAATTTATTCTTTAGTGCGTCATTAAATTTATGTACCTACATATATTTCAGATCATATAGTTCTAAATTAATATCGTGTTTTCAGTTATTAGACATATTCCGCACAACAAACATCTGATCAAACGTGAGGATCTCTATTTTATATACTACATCAATATTTCAACATCCATTCAATGAAAATCTGTTTTAAATCCATTAGATTTTTATTTTAATATATTAATTAAGTTGACAAGTACTAAATCAAAAGTCGGAGAGTAGAGAAAAGTCGTCTTCAATTTTCAGGTTACACAATATGCGCAGGTTTCATATTTATATTTAAAAGTCGTTGATCTCGATGATTTGTCACATGTGTATTAATAAAAGAGCTTTTGCTTCGATATAAATAAACATAAAGCATGTAGGCGGCATAACAGAGCGTTTCCCTGTACCAATCTGACTTTCATGGGGAAACCATATAAAAATAGACAGTTATCGCGCTGTTAATGAAAACTATTTGGTTCCCGAAGAATTAAAGTGTGTCTAAAAATAAAAAAATAGATAGTTTGTGATATCCAATTTAGCAATAAATTAGAGTTTGTATATTGTTTCTAAACAAAACTACTTGGCGACGCAGTGGTAGGTAGAATTGCTCGAATGTAATTAAAGGAGTTGTTTATTTATTTTTTTTCAAATTCATATTATATTTCGGCCTTAAACCGAAAGATTAAGTCGTCCTTCGTGAGAATTAAAGTGACAGATATATATAATCGGGTGATTAAAAGTGCAATGGCAAAATAGTGTAAAACATGATTACGCTTGAGCTACTTATATATTATATACACAACTATTCTTAAGTGGTTCAACAGTTGGGTTAATTTGATAACTACGTAACGGCCTGATGTCCCAGATGGAAACAGGAAAAATCTCGAGAAAATTGGAATCACAAATGAAGAAGTTTAATAGCGTGTTCGTACATAAAAATATACGATAGCTGTAGTGTATATAGACGAGACACAAACTAAAAGAATTGTTTACCGAACTGTGCTGAAACTTTTATTGCTTTTTCATAGTCATAAAATTTGCGAGTCCATCTCTACTCTCCTCATTTTTCACCACATAGTCAGCATCAATCGAGACAGGTATTCCATAAAGTCGTATTAAGGTGAAATTCCAAATAGACGAAATTGTCTATAACCTCGTATATTACAAATCTCGTATATTACCTACCTTCTCCGAAGAACAAATAGGTTTCCTCACGTAATTTTCCTTGTAAAAGTTTGTTATTTCTGTATTTAGTGTTCTAGTTTACGAAAGGTTTTTGCAAACGTAGTTCTTGTATCGTGCTAATCTGAGACATGAATAGATTGTAACCAGCTGCTTTATTCCCGAACTTTTCGAGGCAGCACTTATTCATACCATCATTTTATCTTATGAATCTTCAGTTTGATCCTTGTCATAAACAACAGAGGCAACGAGTGACATAAAAAGGTCTCGAGGAACATTTTATTCTATCTAGTGCTTCAAGGACTGTGAAATGAGTACTCTGTTAGTATCTGCTAGTAATTACTGTGAAATAAGTACTATGTTAGTATCTACATTGCTGAAAACCTAATAAAATTCATAATGCTTTACAAATAAGCACAAAGTCAATGACACTGTCTTTCAAGAAGATCAACGTATTGTCTTCATCTCAAATCTAACGCGTAGATTATCGTGCATAGATGTACTCGCACATTGAAATAACCTATTTATATTTGCAATCGGCTATAAAGTTTACGCCAAAGACTTCAAACAATAAAACTTTTATGTATACGTTTATTAGGGGCATTACTCTACAGTTGCGTTGTAATGTATGAGATAAATAACAGATTGAGAAGACGAAGGTGTGTAGGTGTTCCTTAAAATTACTTTATTATGGTAGACTGTTTGTCTGTCATACGAGCTGTAATTGACCTCATTGCAAGAGTACGTGACAATAATTGCACGCCATTTAAAAGTATAAATACACTTCGTCTTTGGAACTTAGCCGAGTAAAGTATTTTAAATAATATATTTTGTTTTTACTAATTTAATTGTCGTTACTAATTGCAGTATCCTTTCAGACTTGCATTTAACAATAACACGTTACTCTATATTTGGTGAAGAAAAATCCCTGAAAGTAAAACCATATCATGATATAACTTGAGTCGGTGTTCAAGAATCGATGTCACGCAAGTCAGGATTGATATATAATGCTACCTATTCATCCATGATTTGGCATTTCACTATTAGAGATCCCGCCACATAAGGTGGCAGTTGGAGGCGTCGCCACAGTCGCGTAATTCAGTGTTACCAGTAAACACGCCAAAACTAGCACTCACTGTGCCATACGGCTCGATACATTATAGGTTTCATTTGTAACGGTCCTTGGTTGCAGAGCTATGAACTCAAATAAAACAAATTAATATATCAAAGTCAAAATATGTTTATTAAACTATTTCAAACATGATTAATAATTAACGGGACTTATCCTTCTTATTATATATTACATATATTATGTGTTCCTTCACTCTGTCCGCAATAGACCGTTTAGTGTGTTCGACGTAGGATTTCCCACAGCTGCAATCAATCTTATACACACCCTTATATCTTATATCATGAGTATAAATCGCGAATCTCTTAAAACTATTATTTCAAACATGGCACTGAGCATTGTCTTTACATATTTTTTACCGAGGTTAGATCAGCGGAGACCCTAGCTTGGAGAAGAACTAACAAGAAACTCCGGAAATCAATTTATTATAATCACCCTTAACAAACATAAAAATTACAAAGAGTGGGCAAAAAACACAACGCTGGTAATACTAAATTTACCTTTCATACAAAATAACACGCAATGGCGGTAACGTCAAATTTAGTTCCAAGTTTGGCTACTGCCACCTTATGTGGCGGGATCTCTAATATCCATATTCATTTTTACTCTACGGTAAACGTCAATGCCGAAATATATAATGAATCGATAATTTCTAAAAAAGGTTATTGTTACAGGGTTGATGTTTGTATGTATTTTAAGGTTACATTGAGCCGACTTTACAGCAGATTTACTTCGTTTCAGCATGTTTTATAGGTACTTTTTGTCGAATATTAAAGAATGTATTTCTACTCTCGTCAATAAATTGCCAATTCTGTTCCAATCTCTCTGAGCTGCAAATATGCGTGTTTTATTTTAGTATAGTCGTATAGTTATTTGTTGTGTGTCCCATGCTAGTCCGGGACAAAAAGAATACTAATTAGCTTCCGTTCTTCCCGGTATGTTATAAGAAGCGACCAAGGGACCAGGATATATGGAATTTAATAGGCAAAATGCTAGAAAACTGCCACCAATATTTTATATTACATCAAAACCCTCAATATAGATGCTACTAAGTGACCAAGAAGATTTTTTCATGTCTCCAAGGTACTATCTACCCTGAAAGGGACGTGAATGTATATAATTGTTTCTTAGTCATATATGAGTATGTTGCTTGTAAAATATGTCTCGATGACCAAAATAAATGTTTACTGCCTTAGTATTGTATACTTATTATGTGTAATTATTTAGTTGAGATTGAACTCAAAACGACTGTTTTTAATTATTTTTAATAAATTTTAACTTTGTGCGTGTACATAATTTAAATCAGTATACTAAATTCAATTACAAACTAATATTGTAAAAAACAAGTCTAAAATAATCTAAAATAAATTCACATACATACTTATGCATTCACGTCCTTTAATTCCTTTCGGTGTGGACAAAACTTTGGAGTAGCCCATTACCCAATACTACATGGCATGGCATGGTAAGGCAGCATTTTACAAACCAGACTAGCAAGCTGGCTAGCACGGAAATATTACATGCAACATACCTGTTATAAGTAAAATTGTTTTAGCAACAATTTGAAATTCAATTTATTTTTGTTTTGTTTATTTTATCTGTGGTTGTGGTATTGTCTGTCTACCACTGCCATACTGCCATGCTGTGTTGATATTTACAATAAACATTTAATAATTTTACAACGATATTACTTGTGTTATGATCGTAGATATACTATAAAATTAATTGTAGGTGACGTACCTTACTTAAATGATATCGTTCAAAACAGATTTGGTTCGGTAATCATGCAGGACTATGATATACTTTCGTTCGTCGGTGAAGGCTCTTTTGGTCGAGTTTTCAAAGCCAAACATAAAGAAACCAATGCCGTTGTGGCTCTGAAAGTTATAAGAAAGGTAAGTGTTCGTTTACAGTCAAGGGGATTAAGCCCTCTAATTGAATAATCACTTAACAAATTATATTATGTTGACTAGTAAACTGCTTAGGTTTTAATACCCACATCACATAATTATGCTGAATTTGTATGGTTTCAAACTTATTTATATTTATTGTCCTCAGTTAAAGTAATACTTGAAAATATGTCATAAATTTTGAGTTACAGTACGCTAATAAGAGTAAAACTTTGAAACTTCTGATGTAAGCTTAAATTATTCTTTACAGAAGGGGCGATCAACAAAGGATTTAAAAAGCCTGAAACAAGAATGCGACATACAAAGACAGCTCAATCACCCAAACATCATACGCATGATAGACAGTTTTGACACAGAAACTGAGCTTGTAGTTGTCACTGAATACGCAGAGAAAGAACTGCACAATATTCTAGCAAAAGAAGGGTGTCTGCGTGAAGAACATGTGAGAAGAATCACATGGGATCTTGTATCAGCGCTTTACTATTTACATTCGCACAGAGTTCTGCACAGGTTGGTATTAAAAACTAAAGAATATGTTCATGACCATTACTCCTTATGTGGTAGTCTTAGGTTTTTAGTCCGTCCATGCAATGTCAGTGAAAGTGATTCTATAATTACCACAAACATATGTTGTGAAGCCTTCATAGAATTCCAACATAAGCTCTTGTGATTATATTGGTAACAGTTTATATAGGACTAAGGAAAGCTCACTTATTAGAAAATCAATTATTATTAACTAGTCTATCATATTATAATTTTAAACAACATGCATAATCTAGGTATCAATAATTGCTCTTTACTATTCCAGGGACTTGAAACCTCAAAATGTTCTACTAGACAATACTGGTCGAGCAAAGTTATGTGACTTTGGCTTGGCACGCATCATGACCAATTCTACACATATATTGACTTCCATAAAGGGCACTCCTCTGTACATGGCACCTGAGTTGATTGATGAGAAACCTTATGATCATCAGGTAATATTCTTAATACAATATATGTTAGATGCACCTATAACCACGGAGTGTGTTCGAGAAGGTGTATAATTAGCAATGAAGTTAAAGTGCTCTGTCAGGATCGGGACAAATGGGGCTCCGTGACCTCTGCCTACTTCTCTACAGGAAATCAGGCATGATGTCTAAGTATGTAATATATGTCTGTACATATACAATGTAAACTAACTCGCTAGGTTAATGGTAACTAGCTGTAATTCTTGTCTTGACTGAGTCTACCATCTAGTGTAGCTAAAAATGATAGAATACTGTTGTCCCATCTCTAATATTCTTTTATCATCTGAAGTGGGTGAAAAACAGCTCCATTATAATATATATTAACTATATACAACAATACGGTTCACTACCTATCACATTGTGTGCTGTCTATCTAGTGAAACGCAGGCTTTGAGTTACCCATATCTAAGATGCCGTTGAAATTTCGGAGATGGGTACTCACGCCACAGACTACCCCGCTTCAATTAAAAAGGGAGTGTGTATACACAAGTTGCAAAGCTTGTGTTTATCAACTTTCCTATACATATTGTAATGGCATATCAAGTTCCTTTCTTTTAGATAACATAACTATTTATATTACTATACTATTTATATAATAATTAGTTTTAAATTAAATAACATTTATGAAATACATCGAATTATACGGTGAGGGAAAAATATCGTGAGGAAACCTACCTGTTCGTCGAACAGGTTAATGCTTGTAAATGGCGACATGGCTGACCACCTGTCAGATTGATACTGACAATCTAGTTAACACGTGGGTTCGAGGTGTCCATAGAATTACTACCTTCGCAATTGCGGTGATGGAAACCTGAACCTCTGACTACCCCGCAAGAGTTAATGGTTGTGAATGCGTTTGTTTGTTTTATTTCTTTTAAATACATTTTTTACATTTATAACATTTTCACAGGCCGACCTTTGGTCCCTTGGCTGCATAGTGTATGAGTTGATGGCGGGGCAGCCCCCGTTCTGTACCATGTCCATCTGGCAGCTGGTGAGGATGATCAGGCACAAACCGGTGCAGTGGCCCACGTTTATTACATCAGAAGCAAGACTGTTTTTGCAGGTAAAATGGTTTAAAACTGATACTAAATAAAAAGTAACCGGTTGATGATGGTTTTGTTATAAAATATAGTAATAACGTTTTAAATTCATCAGTTAGGTTACAAAATAATAAAGTTACTTAAACAAACATGACAAACGTACAGTGTATTGCAGTGTAGTGTTGATAGTGAAATTATAACATCCAAATCTGTGTACAATGATATATGTTTGACAAGTAAAATATTATTTAATTATACAGTTCCAACACTAGCATTATGTAGGTCATCATAATCATAAATTGGTTCCAGGGTTTGCTCCACAAAGACCCGCTAAAGAGAATGACATGGCCAGAGATACTAGAGCATCCATTTGTTGCTGGCCACGTACTAATTTTAGAAGAGGACGTTCAAAGCGAGTCTCCTTTCACCAAACCGCTGACGGATAGCCAACAAGAGTTGAAGCAATTGCAGAGGGAACGCATTAATAACTCTACTAGGTAACATTTCTATATACATGCACTAGTGAGCCGCTCTGGTTTTGCACGGGTATAAAATATATAGCCTACTCCACTACTTAATGGATGTTATTATACATATACTTCCTCTTGAATCACTATCTATTAAAAAAAAACGCATCAAAATCCGTTGCGTAGTTTCAAAGATTTAAGCATACAAAGGGACATAGGGACAGAGAAAGCGACTTTGTTTTATACTATGTAGTGATACACATCACGTCCTCATAAGCACTCGGCAGCTATTCGTACTTCTAACGTCACCCTTTTTCAATTTATATTTATTATATTTAGTTCTTCAATTTTAATTTTTTTGTTGTTATTAACTTACGGACAATGCCGTTTAATTGTTCCCTTGTTTTCAAGTTATGGACTGTCTTGTCCCCTTTTTATAAAAATGGTATAGAACTGAAATAAAAACTAACGAGTTTCTTGTTTTCCTCCATATTACTCGTAGATAAAGTAGAGATTTTATAATGTAGATGCAATCATATTTTTAATACTCTTCTAAAAGCAACTTAGCATTTACAATTGCTAACATGCACTGTTTATTTACGTCCGCAAAATAAGACTGACTGTATTTCATTAATTGTTTTAAATTGAATTCAATCGATGTTGCAGAGTAAAGCAAATCGAAGCACAGAAATCTAAGACTCCAGAGCGTCGTGAACATGATCTCCGGAACATAGCATTACACGCGAACGAATGCATTCCCATGTCAGACGATGACAGTGTTAGAGCCACCAGCGCGTTTAGTGTAAGAGACAGCTTAAAAACAGATGACGAAGATATGAACATGCCTATAACAGCGGCGAACGCGAAACTACTAAGACACGAGTACAAAGTAATGACCAATTCAAACTTAGTCGTGTGTAACCTAGAAAACAACATGGCCCAACTCATGCAAAAGAATAAAGATGTCAATAAAATGGACAAGATTGTCGAGGAAAAACATAATGTAGATAAAACTGAAGCAAAGGAAAGTAAAGATGAGAAAGACAAATCGGCGAATAAAGTTAAAACTTGTGACACAGCATCTCAAAGTCTGGAGACTCCGAAATCTAAATCAGGCAGTGATGCTAGTTCGGGCTTAAGTAAGAGCGTTCCGCCATCATACAAGCAGAAGTTGCTACAGTTTTCCAGAGACAAACTCCGATTCGCTAGCGGCGGTAACAAGCTTACAAGGAGCATCAAACGGTCCTTCCATTTTAGCAGGAGTTGGGATAAGAAAAGTGAAGGGAAACGGCGTACTAGTGAACCGGTGGATATCGTTGCGGAGCTAGAAAGGAATTCAAAGGAAGACAAAGACGAAGATGAAGAGAAGAGTGAGATTATAGAGGATGATGATGAAAGATATATTAATAATGATCACGTGTTGCAACCCGAAGCCAAACTTGAAGGTATAGTATTTTTATAATTGTAATGATATGAACAATCATTGATGTAAATCTTAACATTTTATTTACTATGAGAGACCGGGTCATATCACGATGAATTAATAAAGATATCTGATTACCTTTATTTTTGCCCGACGATAAAGGTAACCAGATATCTTTTTTAATTTATCGTGGTATGACCCGGTCTCTCATAGTAAATAAAATGAGTATAAATCGCTTAAAGTGTGTGAGTGTTTAAAAATAACTATATAATTACATGTAAATTAAATTACTATAGGTAGTCACATACTATAGATATATACAAGAATACTTTGAACCTATGAGCTTTACACTTCTCAGTCACTTTAATATATGTAACATAGTTAAATATAGAGTTTTGAATTTTAGTTATAGTTATTACCGTTACTACCAAAATCATTTTTAAGCCTTTGTCAGTGTAGTAATAATATATATGATCCCAATTATTCTTTCAGCTAAAACACCGACTGCCATAGAGCTAGAAGAGTGGGAGGCATTTCTCAATTCTAACATCGCCGAGGTGATGGAGGGTGACTTCGAATCGCTTACTCAACTCAATATGGTAAGTTATATCGAAATATTTTACTCCTGTTTTATCACCTAATATCTTATTATATTGAGATACCATACTATATTGTTTTGTCACGTAGCGAGTTAGAAAATGGCATATTTTTTTTGTTACGTAATTTTTTTGATATGCGCTTATTTGTGTATTTTCACAAGCATTTCTTAGCTTTTATATACATTATAAAAAATAAGAGGTTATTATACACCATTTTATAATATATTTGTTAGATTTCTTTGAAATCATCTAGTTTTATAAATAAGGATCATAAAATTGAATTGAATAATAATTTGTTAAATTTTTCTGTTATTTATAGGTAACCATGGTGATCGGAATAGTGAACGGCGGTCGCGGAGGCGGCAGAGTGTGCGGCGCAGTGGCGGCGCTGTTGTCGCTACCACCAGTGCTGCCATCTCTGCCTAGACACACACTACTCAATATCCAAGACGTAAGTATTAGAGATCCCGCCACATAAATTGGCAGTAGCCAAACTTGGAACTAAATTTGACGTTTCCGCCATTGCGTGTTATTTTGTATGAAAGGTAAATTTAGTATTACCAGCGTTGTGTTTTTTGCCCACTCTTTGTAATTTTTATGTTTGTTAAGGGTGATTATAATAAATTGATTTCCGGAGTTTCTTGTTAGTTCTTCTCCAAGCTAGGGTCTCCGCTGATCTAACCTTGGTAAAAAATATGTAAAGACAATGCTCAGTGCCATGTTTGAAATAGTTTTTTAAATTTATACTTAGATCATAAGATAACTTTCAAAGAGAGTGATGCAAGAGTGGCTAAGAAGCAAAAATCTTTATTTTGAGGATAGCTGGACAAAGCCACTTTTTACCGTTTACCACGTTAGGCGATAGGGATCATAATTATTGTTAAGGAAAAACTGGCACACTGCTCACTTTCCTTGTAATCTTTATGTTTGTTAATTATAAAAATAATAATCTTTATTGTTGTTATATTTAGATCATAAGATAACATTCAAAGAGAGCTTGTGATAGGGCCTATTTTAAATAAACATATTTTGAATTTGATATATTAATTGTTTTATTTGAGTTTATAGCTCTGCAACCAAAGACCGTTACAAATGAAACCTATAATGTATCGAGCCGTATGGCACAGTGAGTGCTAGTTTCGGCGTGTTTACTGGTAACACTGAATTACGCGACTGTGGCGACGCCCCCAACTGCCAATTTATATGGCGGGATCTCTAGTAGTTATTGTTCTGTGATAGGTACAAAATGGCATCAACTGGCTTTTATTTTCGAAATGTCGTAAGGTAGCTAAGGTTAATAGTGTATATTAGATGAAGTATCAACTTGCAACCTGTTATTAGAACTTATAATCGTGTAATGATTATGTGTCAATGTGTTTAATATATCATTGTTTTGTCTATCCTATTTCGGTGTAGTCGAAAGTTATAGACGTTATTTTTATATCTTTCTTGTTTAGAAGTCTTTTTTATTTATATATAATAAGTCATACATGTCTATTCTGTGGTGAAACGTTAGAAATATATGACTTTTAAAATTTCCAGGTTTACCTAGAAGCGAAAGTGGTTTATAACTTCGTATCAGCTATCAACACCTTGATGAAGGAAGCTCGAGAGAAAGACGACGATACTGAAAACAGGTATAGATGGAAAGAATTATAATTACATATATACATTTCATAAACGTCAACCCATAAAAGGGTAGGCAGAGATATGAGATCTATATTGCTTTCAGGATAGGAAATCACACGCTTTTTTGAAAACCATACACTTCATATTCACTAGGCGGTTATAAGTGTATCTAATATTACCCTTTTTCTTTATGTTATCTCTATGTCTATTTGTAATGTGGAGTCCGTCTTGTTAAGGATACAATAACACGCACAAATGAGTAAGGCAACAAGTTTTGCCAGAATTTTTCAAAGAAATAAATACATGAGTATACAGGGTGGCGCATTCAAAACGGTCATAATGGGAAAGTCCGAAACTATAAAACATACGAAGATTTGTTCTTAGGAGCCATGTCACCGATTTTGATAAAAAGAAAAACTGCATTCATAATTTCTTCGAAAAAATAACTGTATCCAGTACGGGAATCGAACCCGCTTGTTTTGAAAAAATAAATTGGCGCTTTTCACTTTTTCTTTTTAAATATCGATTGTGTAGGTCTTAAGCTGTAAATGTCTCTATGAAAAATGGTGTCGAAAATGAATAAAATGCATTGTTTTAGCATACTTTAGTTTATCATAGCAGGTTTTCTAAGGGGTATCATTTAAGCTATCACCAATTTAATTAGTTTTGTGTTTCTTAAATAATAGGGTTTGTCCTCAAAATAGTAGATCTGTCACCAAAATGTAGTCACCAAACAATGCAAAATCAGTTCCACAATAAATTACCTAAAATCCTGAGATATAAGGTCTAGTCCCAAATAAATGTTTTTGTATGTATTATAATAGGTGTGTCCTAATAAGTATTTAAGCAAACTAATTTAAAGAGATCACCAATAAATCATATTATGTTACTAGAAAATTGCATTAAGTGCAAATAAAAACCTAACCTAACCTAACCAGTTAAGTGATTAATAATATATAATCGTAGTATAGAATTAAATAATTATATGTAAGAGTAAGTAGTAATTAAGTATTAATTTGGTAGTATAATAAAACTGGACTATATGAATATTCATATAAAAAAAAAGATGTGAATAAAGATACAAAATAATAAAATTTATAATAATGGTACGGGCGAAATGCCTGTAGTGTGTAGTTTTTCTTAAAAAACAAACCTAACCTAACCCGCCCGCGTCGCGCATCGTGTGATCGAACCTAGTTACCTACTACCCATCGTTGAGGCCGGATTGGTCAATTTTTAAAGCGCGCCAATTTGTCTCCGCCGCTTTGATAATTTTTTCATTAAAATTATAAATTGATGTATTAAATTGGTAACGAATACTATTAATTTAATATCTGATCGAAATAAAATGTTACTACTGTATTGATGACAAAATATCAAATAAAAAGGAGTCACAGTCAGGGATCGATAATAAATTTATTTGGTGACAGATCTACCATTCTGAGCACAGAGCTATTATTTAAGTAACAAAACTGTTATTATAAGAACGAAGTTTATATTCATGTAATGCAATATAATTTTATTGGTTATCGATCTCTTATTTTACACATATATTAACATTAATTTGATAATTCATACCTGGGAACAATTTTTGTTTATCTGAGAACGAAAATATTTCGTGGCGATAGATCTTTTTATTAGGGGATACAACTTGATGACAAATATAAATTTTGGTGATAGAAAATATAGTTCCCTTTTCTAAGTGACCACCGTTGTTTTCAATACAATATCCAACATGTTTAGGTAACGATCTTACTATTGAATTTGTATTTTCATGTGGTGAATTTGCGTTAGAATTGACTTTATTGCTAATTTTGGGTCTTCAATGATGTCATAGCTTGTTTTGTAAAATTCATCCTTAACATAATCCCATAATAAATTTTCTAATATGGTTTAACACATCACTTTAAGTGGAGTTTTCAATAGATTGTTAGTTTTTGATTACTGTAGAAAACAAAACCTCCTTAAAGGATTAATGCAATGCTGATGCCACATGATATGGTGTATGTAACAAGTAGGGAAGTACAAAACTACAAACAGCCATAGAGATAATTTTACATGTCTGTTGAATATTGCTACGGTGTATGTAAACTACTATGATAAACTAAAGTATGCCAAAACAATGCATTTTATTCATTTTCGACACCATGTTTCATACAGATATTTACAGCTTAAGACCTATACAATCGATATTTAAAAAGAAAAAGTGAAAAGGGCCAATTTATTTTTTCAAAGCAACCGGGTTCGATTCCTGTAGTTGTTTTTTCAAAGAAAGTATGAATGCAGTTTTTCTTTTTATCAAAATCGGTGACATGGTTCCTAAGAACAAATCTTCGTATCTCTTATAGTTTCAGACTTTCCCATACTGACCGTTTTGAATGCGCCACCCTGTATACCTACATGTACAGTCAGTCATATAAGTAAACTAACTTCAATATACTTTTAATTCGGAAAATAAACATATGTAAATAAAAAATACTGAAATGTACACAATAAATATAACGAAACGTACAGCAAAGGTTAGGTTTAAGTTCCCTACTGTATCATTTTGGCGTATTAAATATATATATTCACAGTCGTCTATGGTGCGTCAACAAAGTCAGCAGCTCAGTGAAAGTTGAAAATACAAATAAATATTTTCGGCTGAATATTTAGTCAATTGTGATGCCAAACTGGCTAAATATGTTCGCTTTGGGATAAGATTTGGATCCTCAACTGGAACGAACCGAAGAACAAGGAAGAGAGCAAGGAATTTGAGCATCGATTTCGTTTTTCTTCGGTTGTAGCGGCTGGCGGCGTTGGTGTAACCATGGCGACTGAATAACAAGAAGTGCAAACTCCGTGGCATCAGTGTTTGTACTTCAGCCGACATAACCTTAGTGGTGAATGGCTATAGAATTAAATATATATATATATATATATATATATTCATATAAATATTGTTGGCATGAAATTTTGTATGTTTTAATACTAGTCCTTTTCTTTCACTCTTCTCCAGAATAACGGGCGTGAGTCGCATGTTGGAAGTGATCTCGTGGCTCTGTGCGAAGTCCTGTCGAGCCGTGCGCCAGTTCGCCGAAGCGGTGGACGCCCATCGCGCGCACCTCGTCTTCAGGAATCTCTTGCAGCAATGTGAGTCTTATTTGATAATAATAATAATATTTGGACATTATTACACCAATTGAACTAGCCCCTTGGTAAGTACATTTAAGACTTGTGTTAAGGATACTAGTCAACGTATATTTAAGAAATGTATACATATTATACATAGATAAATACATATATAGCATATATATAATCATCAACCAGACTGGAAAAGCAGTAGAAAAGCGTTGTTCTCCAACTCTGCCTCCACCGGGAATCGAACCGGGGACCCCACTTTTTTTTTATGAGATAAGGTTCATTTTATTTATTATTCTCGTTCTATGATATACCACAAATAGGCATTAAAAGGTAACAAGGCTGGCGCTGTTACTTAATTAAACTGGTCATGTCAATTTATATCACCTCCTAATAGCTAATTGTGAGGAAATGTTTAATGGAATCCTTATTCTTTATGCAGTGTATGGCGTGATTCTATCCGTAGAAAATGTGTAATTTATTTAATTGTATTATGTGCTGTCAATGTGGAAAAATATCTCTAATTTATCTTGGCAAAGTATTAGGATATCACGTCAAAAGACTTTTTATTACCAAAGTCTTTTGCACTTACATGTTGCACTCAGACACATGAAGTTAATACTTATTGTATTTATTCCAGACACAAAAACACCGCGCATCGTACTCAACATAGTCGGCATTTTGGTCACAGTTCTCCAAGATTTGCCTGAACACGCCGAAGTGGTGGAAAAGATACTGTTTGACGAGAAGAAATTCAACTTTATATCGCTACTGGAATACCCAAGTGACGCGTTAAGAATGCGCGTGTGTATTCTTATAAGTTTACTATGTACGTTTTCCTGTACGGCTTTCACAATAGCAATGGAGTCGAGGTGTTGTAAGAAAGAAATGGCGTGCTTAGAGAAACTGCATTCTCATTGTAATGTCACCGTAAATAGGGCAGCGAGAATGGCTACTAAGGAACTTAGTAATATGCCTTTTTATACTTGTTAAAAGAAAATAATAAAGTTACGATGAACCGAATTTAATTTTTACCGGCACATGTATCTATTGATGGACCATTTTATTCATCTAAATTAGGATTATGTTCATGTTTGTTATGTAGTTGAAAAATAAATAACTTTAATAAATAAGAGCATTGAAAGTTCTGAAGAATCATGCCTATTATTGATAAAATAGTCAACGCCGTTGCAAAAACCATCTTTTACATTGATTACCCAGTCAATAAACCTCCGTTCAACCATTCGACTACCCTGCAAGGGATAGTGGTCGTTATGTGCCTATCTATGATGAAATTGTAAAGCAATATTAATGTGCCATGGAAATTGAGATTATTTTGTGATTAATTAAGTCTTAAAATTTAGTTTTAGTAGCGATTAAGAATTCAAGTTTATATAGTTAACGAGAAACTTAATGTATTGATAATAAAAGAATACTCATTTTCCTATTTAAAATATTATATATTATTGTAATGAACAGGAATCTTAATTGAAATTATTACAATGAATCTTAAGTATAAAATAGATTTTGTGTATATCATTTGTAGACAATATTTTTAGATAATTATAAATTTTGTTAAATAATTACTTAAGTGTAAATAGCTAGAATTAAGAAATAAAAGACATCGACCTGACTGTCGCCTGAAATGGTCATAGGTACTTTTAACAAGACTGAATAAAGTTGTATTATAAAAATATTCTTAGTTTTACTTTATATCCTCAATACACGGTATAATACAATATTTTTCTCTTTAAATTTAAGATTTCTTGTGTTAATACGAATAATTAAATAGCTGTAACACCTAGTGACACGACGGTTAGTTAAATAAATATTAGGGAATATTTAGTATCATATAAACCAAAAGATGCCAAGAAAGTAAAGAAATGTGATGAGTTTATCTTTTTATAGAGAATTTGACGTGATATGTATGTATATTAGAATATACTTCCTATTTGTATAAAATAAAAACAAATATTTATGCCAGCTTGACGCAATATAATAGGAAATATGGATTCTTTCACATATGTTCAAGAAATGCATTTTAACATCATTGACGCATGGCAAAATGTAAACACGGACATTCTCTTTAAGACAACAATACGTAAATCACTACGGCATTCATACTATCGGCTTTATTACCAAACCATTGTAAACGTAGGCCCGTACATATGTGAGTTAATCATTAAGTAAATACACCGGTAGGGTTATTTACACTATTTCACACAGTTCTTTACGTAACTGGCAATATTTATTCCGCAATATCTTCAAAGCTTTGTCGCCAAAACCTTTGACACTTGGTCAAATAGTCAGAGACGTATGGTATTTGTCAGGGTTGACTGTAGAACAAGTTTCAAAATGTTTAGCAAACGAACCTTGCACTTATTCAAACATGCATACAAATACTAATTTTGCATATGCACATATTTACATCCGCTTATCCTATCCTTAGATAGAGATATTGGAGGTTAAGAAACTGTAACAAGCATATTATAGATGTTCTAAATAAATAATATCTTTCCTTCTTTTCTATTTAAATAATATTACTATATTTAAGGGTTATTTAGAGCAAACATAGATAAAAATACACAAACATACAGTCAACTCGGTGCATAGCATTCACTACTATTGCTATCGATACTTTGTATTTCAATACAGATGACACAATGCAATAATTTTCACGACCATTCACCCTTAAGGGTAAATCAGGGCTTTACGTATCCATCTCCGTAATTGCTCTAACCCACGTGGCAAATAGTCTTAATTAATGTTACATAAAAGTGTATAAACAACTTATTAGTTAATTTATAATATTATTTTTCTTTAATTCTCTCACTTGCAGATTCGAAATGCGCAATAAAGGGCAAAAGTAGGTAGGGCTCGAGTACTTGTGAGTACCGAAAACCGGCTAACACACATAACTTGGTTATTGAAAGTTGCCCAAATGTGAGTGGCATGCACTTGGCGATCTTATCTCAGAGGTCGATGTACTCTATTCCTCGGGGAGAGGTGTGGCCTTATCAATGTAGGTAAATAGGTAAGTAATCGTCTATTTACGAACTTTTTGAACGTACGTATAGAAATTCTTAATTTTCTAGAGACGTTCAAAAATCTATTATTTATTATTCTCATATTTTAATCGCTATATTGTACAGGTATGTATCAAGTGATTGAGGAAATAATACGAATACCGAAGGTTCTTTATTACAACTGCGAAGTATGTAGTTATATTACCCTTTATAATGTATATGGTAACCTGAAGTAGCTAGTAAAACGATCAATCAAATATGCGAGCTAGACCATAAACAACACAAACAATGGAAAAAGACACCCTGACGCTAATAAAGACTTGCACATGACACGCTAATCGCTTGTGATAATCCGATGCACAGAGCGTTTGTTTGTTTGTGTCCAGCGGTCGTTGACTCCGCGTTAGTGTTACATAAGGGCGGGTGATCGACCGGCCTCGACGGCACAACCTTACAAATGCCTACTCGCAACCACTTGACGTGTGACTCCGATTCTACATAGATAAGATACTAGCGCAGCACTATCCGGATTGCGCCGGAACTGCCGAGTGGCTGCGAGATAGTGTAAACTCAGTTTAATTATGCACTTACAGGAATATATGTATTATAATGTTTCTATTTGTTTCAAATGGATAAAAGCAAGAGAACGGATGGAATTATTTATTGGGTCACCAGTACAAATATTAATTCCCATATTTATATATATTATATTACGAGGAGAGGGGGAATATGACATGGGGAATACAATTTATTATGTATTTTATATTTCTAATTGGATGGTATGAAAATTCCAATCGTAGGTTCAGAATATTATTGTATATTATACGTAATAATAAGATAGAATTCAATAACATATTATGCATAAATATATTTATGTATAACCATAACCATGTGCTCAAAAATTATTGTAGTGGATACAAATATTTAGATTGTGTCTCCCCCTTTTAAGAGAACCGATTGATTATATATGTACGTATGTATATCAGATCAAAGTCCGCAAGAATACTATAGTCCAATATAAACATAGGTATAGTATAATATTGACTAGAAAGCAATAATAGTGCTGAGTTTTACTAGCAATATGTTAGCATAGCAATATTAGACAAACGTTTAAACTATGATTGCATATTCTCACGATTTGTAGGTAATTTAAATTTATTTATGCACATTTAGTAACAACCTTGTGTTTTTATCGATCTAATAAAAGAAAATTTTAAATTGATCTAGGTTATGAATATTAGATATATTAAAATAAAATTAGTATAACAAAGTATATGAAATCCTACATATTATAATGTTTATAGTGTAACATATTGTACGATTCATGAAATTAGTTTTAAATTTTAGCTACAGAATATTATAATTTCTGAAAGACGAAGTAACTTTTATCACGTTTGTTCCTTTGTTGTTGATAAAATTTTGACAGTGGAATTGCGATCCAAGTTTTCAAAATAATATCCGGAGTATCACTTCTTATAAGTCAACAAGAAATTCTTTCAGTTGGTTAAATACTATTTATATAAATCACTGAAGAGCAAGACACTGAATACTATACCTAATGTACATGTGATCATAGCCATAAAATGATGAATCATCCCTTTGTTCATACGCAAAGTAATTCGTAATACATGCTCAGAGATATTGATCCATCGCTAAGGGAACATTATCTAGAACACTGGCTCATTATCACCTCTTTGCTAAGCATTGGATGTCTAAGGTTCTATTCTCTTAACTTGAACGGTTACGATTCAAGGATTATGGAGATCTTAATGACAACAATTAAATTTTGCATACATACATACAGACGCCTGATTCCCTGTAGTGGGGTAAGCAGAGATCACGGATCCCCATTTGTCCCGATCCTGACAGACCACTTTTGCTTCATTGACACTCATACGTCTTCTCATACACACTCGGCGGTTATAGGTACTCCTAACGTCTCCCTTTTTCAATATAGCATCTATCTGACTGTCATATGTCTTATTGGGTGATATTATTAAATTTTGTTCTGCGTATAACGTACTAGGTAAAGGCAATGAAAAAAATTGTTTTTGTATGTTGACATGATGAAGGAACAAGAAAATTAATGAGTCAAAATGAAACTATTGTGTTAAAACATGCTTAGGTACGTTGATATCAGTGTGATGATGACTCAAGGATTTGATTTTTTGCATTACATTTAAAATCTCTACTTCCCTCTCTATATTACTGGTAGTACGGGTGTGATATACCTGCATTGTCGTATTACTATCCCAAATTCTATACTAAACTCCTTTATATCTAAAAGGGTTCATTTACTTTTTAATTGATAACGTATTTGTTATAAAAATATTCGATCATGGTAAAGATAATACTCCTATAAAATTGCTGTATCGTTTAAATAAATTGGTTTTAGTTACTGTACATAATTAGAAATTTTATAATCTGTACCTACATAAATTTCTTTAACACTTACACACTCTATGTTAATATACATATAGCGCTGAAACAAGTTCTTTTGAAGCATTTTGGAAATGTATACTGCTGAAACACGCACTTGCACGCAAAGCCTATTGGTATAACTAAAACTTATTTAAGTGACTCTATCATCACATTACAGGTAGGTATCGTAGGGTAGGATCTCGACCCTGGCATATACGTTAAAAATGTGTAAAATTAAAAACTAAAATTCAAAAATGTGTTTTTCATTTACATACCTAAGTTACAGTCGCTAACGTTGAGGAAAAGCATCACGACGAAACCTGCCTATCCCTCAGGATAAGTCATAGGCAATGCCTGTATACGGCGATACCCTTCATTTGCTATCTTGTTGGGTATCTAGTGAAGCCATACCTAAAGTGACTTCGGAGATAGATATTCAAGCCTCTGACTATCACGCCACAATAAAAATGGGAGTGTGTTTACAAATTTCGTAAACCGTATATATGTATGTATCTTCGCCTAATTGAGTTCATTGAATACCTGCAGTTAGTACTTTATTATTAAAAAGATCTGTATTAACCCGTTTCGATTAGGAGAATAAGACCCAGAATAATTTGCAGAGCTATGTTTGTTAAAGCAAAGTGTTAAAGGCACCAACGGGAATACCAATGTGTTTGGTGTCACTCGCATGTGATAAGCAATAATATGTGCATGTATTATGAAGTCGCTTAGCAGGTTAATGATCTCTTAGTGTGATTTTCCTATTAGGAATATCTTAATTGATCGTAGTTGTTGTTAATCTATTCTAGGAATTTATTATTGTAATTATAAGTATCTTGAAATTCTATGGAGAATAAGATTTTATAAACAACGGTGAGGTAAAATATTGAAAACCTTCTTAGCCCTCGCGATAGCTATTTCGGAAATAGCCATTCAAGCCTCTGATTAATCCGCAACATTAGAAAAGGGATTTTGTTTACACAAATCGTGAAGCGTACGTCATGATTCTATACTTATTTAATTAACATGCTATATAATATACATAGAAATATTTTGTGTTGTAGTTTTAAAACTAAAATATAAAGACATCTGAAGGTTGAATTTGTAACTATGTCTAAGCATTTGGACTATTTACATAGCACTTAACTGAATTAAGAATTTATGTGCCATCCTACTCATAAATTTACTATATACACACGCTCATGTCCATATTTCTCGGACAGACGAACAGAATAATAAGTTAAGAAATAATTTCGCTAAACCTATTCGTTTGATGTATGATACAGTCATAAAAGAAGTATCTAAATATTCGTAAAGCTGGCAGTTTACTGTCTAAATAATGACTATTACTAAACAATAAACACTACAAAATGTTAAGATCCCGTAAACATTGTAACTATTTTAAATACAATTGGCTGGAAACTGAACTAAATTCCTAGATTTGCAAATGGAGCCTATTATGAAGTCATGCCAATAAAACAAGCGAACGATTATAATGAATATTATATGTATTTTTGTTTTTGTTTTAATTAGTCGTAATAACACAAAGTGAACGAATAAACTGCTGTGATTAATTTAAAATTATAAGCTGATTAAATCATAAGCTTCAAAGCTTAATCATGATTAAAATAACACTTGTTAGTAGCCAAAACGAATCATCAAAAGAGTCTATTCAAAACATAACCTCACACAACAAGGCCTTACAAAAATAGTCATCACGATAAAAATCCATAATGCAGGTACACAAAAAACTGATGTCGAAACACAAGCTTTATAAATGGCCAACCTCCAGAGTACTTAATGAATAAAGATTTGAGCCAATGTTTACCAACTTGCGCAAAAGAACGCGCATGTTTTATTACACAACGGGGCGATGAACTTCGTCAGTGTACCAATGGGTCACCGAAACATTTCGGAGGTTTAAAATGCAAGAATGATATCTATCTAGAGGTTGTCGAACTCGCCGCTCAACGAAAGCGAAATTTCGTTTGGAGCAGCCAATTCGTTTCAAACGTAAACATTCTCTTTTGCTCAGGCTTTGGTAGAGTTGCAAAGCGCGCTATGGATTTATTTTTAGTATGTACATACATATGTCTCAGACGTTTATTTCATTAGTATGAAAATCCAATTTTCAGTATTTTTATTTATTTTAATATCCCATAGACTTGGCTGTGATGAAATCAAAATTCAATGTATAATATTGGAACGTAGTCTTCTACGTATTTTTGGCAATCGCTGTCGATATTAAAGCTCAACAAAAGACATCAACGCGTCGAGTAGGCTTATGGTAACCACGAAGTACTGTGTAAAAAGTGGTGTGGACGTACATATTTAATTGTAGTAATAAATCATAACTTTTCAAGGTTCCCTTTTACCTATTCAATGATTTGAATACATTATTTATTTATAACCTCCCACATTGAACCATATGCAAACAATGTATCACACTTAAAGACTGTTTGTCAGTTTATATTTCATTAGAGGCTAAGAAAATAATTACTGTGTATTCATTTATTCATATTTATTAATATTTTGAAATGAGTGGAATTTCCATTAAATATTTAATGTTATTATGAATTTGCAATCACTAAATACTTATTTTTAATATCAAAAGTTGGGAACTTCATTACTATTATTAGTGAATCTTAGTTATATTGTACTAATTATTATTAAAATAACGTAGGTTGTTCATTCATACCATACATGTTGTGGATCTATGAAATGTGGATCTATTTATCTTTACATTTTGGACTTATCATATTGTTACCTAAGAAAAGACTTTGATCACCATCTGTAACGTTGATGCCTTGTCAATACTAAGTTAGATGCTGCCTAAAATAGCTTAGTAATTCCATTAAATTGAACATCCAAACATTAAAATACCCTAACAGACATAGAAACAGCTCAGTATAGAATTCCGAAATAGGCTATCCATATATTAGAATACACCAAAAGACATAAAAGTCGTGAAGTAAACGTGTGCGCATCTATAGTACAGTAGTTTTATGGTGAAGTCATTGCCACTATAAATCCTCTTCACAATTACTCGTAAATGAGTAAAACCGTAGCAAGACGCGAGTTACATTGTTGTTATAGTATTTGTCTAACGATAACTAATAACGTAAATGCTCAAACGTCCTTGCGAGAGCGTTCAACCCGGAATGGAATATATCGAGTGGGCGTAAACATATCAAAAAACGTTTGGAAATGACCTATACGTCATATGATTTCGGAAAAAACTGGTAGTATGGTGCCACGCGATGTTATAAAAAACAACCTGAAATCCATACTCGTTCATACGTATTATGTATTAATGTTATATAAAAAACAAGACGTATTTTCGAAAAAAAACATCTATGATCAATCTATGACGATCCTAGAGTACGACATGAAATGAACCGATGATGTTTACCAAATAGTCTTAATGACGTAAACCGTGTTATCTCGCGTCACGTAGTTTTATTTATGAACTCGGTTTGGCAATGTTTACAAACTGATAAATGTGAGCATTATGAGGTTAGATTTGTTACTATCTATAGTATAGTGCACCGGTTCTTGTTACATCACCAAAGACGTTCAGACGTGATTTCGGTGAGGGTAACGTCGTGAGAATTACGTCGTCGAAATAGCTCTCATTTGTTTAAGTAATAGACAGTATCTGTATTTGGATATAGAATCATCACATGTAACATTGGGTAGCCTTATTGTTATCCCCTTATCAACTTTTTCAAAGCTTACGATCGAGGGAATATATCATATATGAATGTAAGCAAATTAGTTCTAAATTGAAATCTTATTAAATAATTATTCGTTAATTAATACGTTAGGTTAATTCGTTCTTTTTAACTAATTTAAGTTTTAAATCAGTATTCTAGTTAGGATACGACTTAAATTATTATTATAATTTTATTTGCAACTACTTACATAGCGTAATCGACAATCAAAGCGACCAAGTCGCAATTCCTTTATCATATACAAACTATTTACTAGGTTAACCTAATTTAATTCCAATAATTTTTAAGCGAGCAGTTGCAAACTTTTGTCTTCGTATTTACGATGATTACATATTGACTTATCTCGGTATAACTACGCTAGTGTAGAACTATGATAGCGCATGCTTACGTTTTCCTATTAATTGTTAGAGGCATGTACTCGAGTGTTATTGCATAGACCAGGGCAATGTACTATTATCTTGATTTGCGTAAGTGGTTTTGTAATAGGTATAACTTGAAATAACGTTTGACCTTCATGGTGAACGACCTCAAACTTTGTTATTTTTTCAATATGTTATAGAATCATATACTAGTTCGTTGTATTTAAATAGATTAAGGTACATTTAGATCTGTTATGTAAATGAGAAATTAGCACAAATTAAACACAATGTTTTAAGATGATTTTACCAGTTTTATCTTCTAATCAGTTTGGCTGATTTTATGTGAGATAATACTAATTTAAATACAATTAGATATGATAAATATACGTATGTACAACATCGTACCATTCAAACACTAAGAGATTCTTATGTATTAATTAGACCAATGTTTTTGTACTTCAATGGAAATTTCGCATAGAATCATATGTATATCAGAATTAGTTTCCAATATCTAATATGACCACCACTTATATGAACGTTATATATGTACATACGAGTGAAGTTACATGGTTTATTTATAAAATAATTTATATAAACGTAGCATTTATGTTAAAAGTTTTCCTTAGCAACTAAGTGACAATAATATTGTCACTTAGTATTATAATATATTGTATTATAACACGTATGTCGTTGAACAGTACACTTAACAAAAGTCTAGAATGGCCTTCCTAAAGGGCAAGTTTAAGGGGTACAATAATAATAAATAAGGGTACAAATAAAAAAATCTTCATTCATTATTTCAACTGATTTAAAAGTAATGGTAACCTTACCAAAATCATTCCATACCCATTGAACGCAAAAAAATTATGAATTGATAGTAAAAATAGTTTTTAAATCGTAACATACTCGTATATTTGGCTTACTACGAGCATAGCTAACTATATAACATCCCAAATATGACATATCAACTATGGTTTAGAAACAGCTTGTGACTAATTAACTTCTTGTTGATTTAACTAATAAATTGACTGTTTTTATTTATGGGTAATACAGATCTTACTGGTCAGAAAAGTTATCATATGAAAACGCTAAGAGAACAGAAGTCAAAATTTGCAATATTCGCTTAGAAAGCTTACGCGAATTCGTAGGTCAATCCCACAGATTTTGATTTCGGTTTTCGTTGCATTTTGACACTGGTGTCAAGGTGTATTCCATGTTTTCATGTATTAAGAAGGGTAATAATTACTAGATTATTAAAACTTGCACTAATATAATAGCTTATTTAATCCATTATATCATATGCGTAATAATAATGACCACAAAATTTGCGATATACTTGGAATAGTGCGGAATAAACTTGTTGTTGCGTAAATATTTTAAGCAAATGTATTAATTAAATATTTAGCACAGTGTATCGGGTGCTTAAACAAAAATATCAGCAACAATTATATACCCTCAATTTCGTTAATAAATTCGCATTCATTCGAACACGCTCTTGAAATGAGCTAGTCAACGATTAGAGATTAAAATTTCTAGTGCATTTAGACAAAGATAAGTTCCATACTTCAGTTGCATCAATTTGCATATAAACAAGGAAAATAGTAGCAGAGCTAGCATTGACCATTTGAGCACCATAGCGCTAACTCAAATGACTAATTATGGCGGAAGGGATTATATTACCATTTTTCATCAACCTGTGCTTTTATATAGGCCATGTAACGAAGGACAATTTCGTTATTTTCCTAACATTCTTTCTCGTCAGTATTTACTTCACAGTAACGTTTTTAGTTAATATCTGGAAACTGCCCCCTGGTGAGTTAATTTTGATTAGTTTTGTGTTGTATTTACTATGCATATTGTTTTAATATTGTCACAGGATTACTAGTATTGATCTTTTGAATCTAAAAAGCGTTGAGTATTATTTTAAATAAGCCAGTAATTACTATGGAGGTAGTTTACCCATGAATGATTTCAATGCCTGTGGAAGTTGTAAGAAAATTTAAGAATAACGATGCAACTACGATTCTTGGTTCTGTTCAATTACTACCGCGTAAATGCTAACTGATAAAAGAAAAATGCGTTTAAATTAATTCATTCGTCTTCTATAACTTAGAGAAAAAGATCTTTTATACAAATAAATAGTATAATTTATATTCATTTTAATAAAAGTTCTGGATACAAACTCATGTTAAGAACCAGGAAAACTTGAAATTGTATATGTGTAGTTACAGTTATATTTAAAACTTTCGTTTACTTTTTTTTAACCTTTTATAACCACAATCTTAACAACATTACGCTTATATACTTATTAAACTAATTTAACCTATTATACTTATTTTTCAGGACCATGGGGTCTCCCAATAGTCGGATATCTCCCATACTTCAGATCAGCTCGTCACCACGTCATCTGCAAGAACCTGGCTGACAAATACGGAGATGTAACATCCCTTAAACTCGGGAGTAGGATTGTAATACTCTTGGGCAGTGGGAAAATCGTGAGAGAACTCTTCAAAAGCGCTGATACTACGGGAAGGCCTGACACTCCCTTGAATAGGTTGCTTGAAGGCAGAGGTACGTAGGATTTGTATTAAGCTAACTAGCTTCTATGGCGCTTGAGATAGTTAAAATAGGCTATGTTTAAATATATTAATATATCAATCAATCAATCAATCAGCCTATGACAGTCCACTGCTGGACGTAGGCCTCCCCAAAGTAACGCCACAAAACACGATCACTCGTGGCCCTCAGCCAACCACTACCAGCGACCTTTTTCAGGTCATCAGTCCATCTGTCATATATATATATATATATATATATATATATATAGGTTAGAAGAAGGTATATCAGTAGAATGTATGAAGAAGATGTATGGATATCGATGAAGCGAAATTGGTTTGCCAGGATTAGAAAATAAAATTGATGGTCTCTTAAGGATAGAATGGAATAATGCAATTCTCAAGGAGAAAAACATATGTATTTACGTATTTTATAAAATAACCACGTACAAAGTTGTATATATTTTAAGGTCTTTGTTCCACGTTTTCGACGTAGCTCAGTTGTTTGGGGCTTGGCTCTGTATCAGTGGGTACAGGGTTGAAATCCCGTTTGAGCATGTACCAATGGAAATGAAGTTTAATGAATTTCTATGTACATTTTCGTAATAAAAACACATTTACGAAATGCGTTGAATTATTATACGGTGAGGGAAAACATCGTGAGGAAACCTACCTGTTCGTCGAACAGGTAATAGTTAGTGCTTGTAAATGGCGACATGGCTGACCACCTGTCACATTGAGTACTGACTATCTGGTTAACACGTGGGTTCGAGGTGTCCATAGAATTACTACCTTCGCAATTGCGGAGATGGACACCTGAACCTCTGACTACCCCGCAAGGGTTAATGGTCGTGAATGCGTTTGTTTTTTTGTTTTGTCATTGTTCCATTAAAAATCTTACTTTCAAAAAATATTCATTTTTTTGTGTGCATAGAATGTACTCAGAAATACCGAAAATGTTAATATCCTATGTTTTTTTGCCTTTCAGGTATTGTACAAAGCGAAGGTGAAATGTGGAAGTCACAGAGGCTGTTTATAGTGAAGCAGCTGCGGTCACTAGGTGTTAACTTCTTCAACAAGAGTAGATTTAATGACATAGTGCATGTGAGTATTTTTCTGTCCCATGTTTAGGCACTGCCAGGAATCCGTGTAGCGTAGTTAGAGGGGTCAATTAATGAAACTGCACTCGACAGATCTTACTTTATGCGAGGAAAGAAAAACATTTGTCTGTTTTATCCCTAACTTATATTAAATTAAAATTTGTGATTAAATATTACGAAAGTATCTTTGATACTAATAATAATTGACCTCTTTAATACCCTAAATACCAAATAGTCAGTATCCAACGTCACAGTTATTGAATCCGTTCGCCGTTCCCAGAATCAAACTTTTACTTATCTCGATACCAAACATACTTTAAACAAAATTATTATCTTGCAGATTGAAGTGAAAGAATTTTTGGAAAAACTAGATTCAATGAAAGGCGCAGCCATAGATCCTAAGCCAGCCTTGTCACGTCATATACACAACGTGATCACTCAAATCATGATGAGCTTTCGATTTGAGGAGGAAGATGCTCAGTTTAAAAGATTCAGTGCTTTGGTATCTGACGGAATGAAATTGTATGGGCAAGTGTATGAAGGAGAGTTCGTGTATTGGTATAAGGTAAGTTATGGCTTTGAATGATATAGGTGTAATAATAATGAGATAAGATATGTATCAACTTAGTTTGGGTGACGAGCGATCAGAGTAATTAACTAACTTAAGTAATTAACAGTGGCTTGCAAATAACCATGTGTCAGTACATAATTCTTTTTTGGTTGATATATTTTAAATGACATGATAAAACTATAACTAATCGCAAATATAATGATTTATAGCATTTAAAAGTATTGCAATGTTGTTAAAAAACTTTTTTTATGGACAAAAGGCAAATATTACGATCTACATATAAGAATAGACTCGATCGGTATTTTTTTTCACCAATTAGTATTTACATACATACATATCACGCCTGATTCCTTGTAGAGGAGTAAGCAGATATCACGGATCCCTATATGTCCCGATCCTGACAGACCACTTTCGCTTCATTGACACTCATATATATTCTCATACACACTCGGCGTATTTCTCCCCTCAAAAAAGAATAATATAACAGCAATGTCTTATTTACAGTTTTTATCCAGTTATTCTGACGTATTGGAACGAATTAAGCAAAATCTTCAAGAAGTACGACAATTTCATTCCGAAATAATAGAAAAACGACGCGAACAGAGGAACATTCGACCCGGAGAGGAAAATTATGAGCCTGCAGATTTGCTGGATTGTTATCTGGATGTCATTGATGATGAATGCCAAGAAACGGCGTTCACATACTTCCCTGGTGCTAAAACTAAAAAAGACTTAGGTATATAATCTTATAAATACTATACTTCAGCAATAACTATACATTCCAAAAAGGATAAAAGAAATATTTGATTTACAGTTTTTATCCAGTTACTCTTAGTATGTTATCCATACTTTGCCGTTGAAACGTTTTCATTAATTTGTACCTTGAGATTGAACAACTACTATAATGTAAGAAAAGCTATTAGGCTATTGTTATTAGGTTTGATTCGGTGACGTTATGGATGAAAAAATTCTTTATTTTTGCTAGTTTGATAAACAAGTACTGAATTACAATATATACAATTTTAGTAATCAATATGTATTACTAAAATAGTATATCGTAAAATATACATTATTCAACATTACTAAAAAAACGAAGATGAATTTATAGCAATTAATTAAAAGGTCTAACATATAAGAATACATAGAAAATCACAAATATATTATGAGTACTTATTTTGTGCGTATTTCAGACGATCAGCTAGTCCAGGTCCTAAACGACCTATTCTCAGCTGGAATGGAGACTTCACGAACCTGTTTGTTGTGGACCCTAATAATGATGGTTCGAGAGCCTGAAGTGGCGAAAAGGGTGCAAGCAGACCTCGCTTCAGTAGTGGGTGTAGGAAACCTTGTGTCTTTGGAACATCGACCGCAGCTGCCGTATATTGAAGCTGTTATTTACGAAACCTTGCGACGGACTGCAGTGGTACCTTTAGGGACGACGCACTCGAACACAAGGTTAGTTAGTATAGAAGTTTAACGTTGGACTTAGATTATTTGGGAACCTGGGAAGGGAATGGTTATGGGCTTGATTGGTTGGTATTTCTAAATTAAGAATGATCGAATCATTAGGAATACATTAGCTATTAAGATAAATTTTTAATACTATACTTTTATAGTTAGGCTAATTATGAAGTATTTCAGAGATTGGCGATAGTCAGGAAACATTTCAGAACAAGTAGAACTTTGTACTGATAACTTTTAATAATATCATATTTTGGCGAGCGAAATTGGTTCCGAATAAAACATTTTTAGCTTCTATTTAAATATTTTTTTATTTATTTTGTTTCAGAGCAATTACGATTGGAAAATATTATATACCAGAGGGTTCATTTTTGATTCCTTTAATAAACCGTATTCACATGGATTCTTCGACTTTTGTTGATCCTGAAAGATTTGATCCTTCACGGTTCATTGCCAACGGCCAACTTCAGACGATGGAAAATTTTATGCCCTACGGCGTTGGCAGACGAGACTGCTTAGGAGAAAAATTGGCTAGAATGGAAATGTTCCTATTCTTTGCTAATGTGATGAATAAATTCAGCGTATCGTTACCGACGGGGCATTCTATGCCAGGTTTAGAAGGAAATTTGTATACGACACACGAACCCCTTCCTTTTCTACTCTGTTTCAATAAAATAAAGGTGGAGGAAACAGATATTACAAAGTCGTCCGATATAACGTCCACTTTTGGAAATAATGGTAATGGAGAAAATCGTTTTAGTCCTCAACAAAACCCTTCAGAAGAAGAACCAAATGGTGTACGGGAACAAGACAATAATGTCGGTACAGATCAAGATATAAATAAAAAAAATGACACTAAAAATGGTTCAAATAACCAAGAACATTCTAATGTTGAAGTTTGTGAAAATGAGAACGAAGTTGTGGATTCATATAATCCTGAAATCAATGAAAACATAATTTTGGGATTACTCTACAGTATTGTAGCAAATCAACCTGAAATTGTACAAGATAATGAAATAAGCAATAGTAATACTGATAACACAAATAAAGACACAATTGAAATGGAACAAGAAACTCATACAGAATATCCTTTTACAACAAGAGAACAAACAGACATCGATGAATCTGAAGTGACAATTACTAAAATTTCTCTGGAAGCAAAAGAACCTGAAATTGTAAGCCAAAACAATGACACAAACATTACAAACACTGACATAAGTAGTGGAAACTTAAATGTCCATGAGAAGGAACAAGTTGACCCAACAGTTGAACCTCTTATAACGGAAGTCCAATCACGTGGCAATGAATGTGAAGTCAATATGGCTGAAGTTTCCCCGGCGGCAGGTAGCGTTGTTCAAAACGAGCCTGAAAATATAGAGTCTGTGCAAAGCATTATGCAGGACAATGAGAACCTTGACCTTACTAATGATTACACAATGGGACATCAAATTAAACAACAAGGCCATAAAGACCAGTCGCTTGAAACTGAACAACAAACAGATGGCAATGAATCTGAAAGGGCTGTTCTTGAAAGTACACTGCCGGGTGAAATTGCGGCAAAACAACCTGAAACTGTACGGAAGGATGAAGTAAGCGATAGGAATACTGATATCAGTAACATGGATAAAAAAGAAATGAGACAAGAGGATAAAGTAGCCCATATAAAAAAACCTATCCACCTTGAACAACAATCAAGTGGTAACGATTCTGATGAAAGAGTTGCTGAAGTTTCAACAGCGGCTGGTGGTATTAGTCAAAGCCATCCTGGAAACGAAGATACTATAAACAGCATTGTCAACAACGATGAGAACCACGTTAAAAGCAACGAAGACACAAATGATAGGAATCTCAAAAATCAGAAACTTAGTCTTGAAAGCGACAATGAAAGTGAAAGGAAAATTGCTGAAGATGCACCAGCGGCTGATGAAATCTCAGGAACAACACCTGCAACTCTACAGAAAGATGATACACCGAACACTGAAAAAACCATTGGAGACCCAAAAAACTATGAAACAATTGAAGTAACTGCTGAAAATGACCTTCTTAATAATGGACAACAAACCCAAAGTAATGAATCTGAAGTGACAATTGTTGAAGTTTTGCAACCGGTTGATACCACAGTACAAAAATCATCTGAACGCGAAGAATCTTCACAAATCAATATCGAATACAATGAGCCATCTGACAAGACCAATGAGGACACGAATAGCCATAAATTGAAACTAGTAGTCCATTTTGATGAAAAGCTGGATGACAAGGATTCGAACGAAACAAATTCACAGAAGGATCAGATTGATAAGGACACCTCGGTGAATACTGAAACCGAAAATCAGTCATCCAATCCAGACAAAACAGAACAATCAAAAAGTGAAAATGGACAAGTTGTAGTATTTGCCCCCATAATAACTTTGGTTTTCGTTGGCAATAACGAGGCAAAAACTGATGAAAAACCTAATGAAGAAAAAATCGATGGTAACAATACTAGCACAACCGTTCAAGAAAATACGGAAACAAGTAGTCCAACAGATGAAACGCAGGTCACGCCTAACGAAGAGGCATCTGTAGCAGATACAAATGTGTCGACCCCAGTAGTGGAAGAAGAATTATCCAGTGCAGAAAACACTAAGAGTTCAGAAGACAAGTCCAGTACGCAGAATAACAAAAAGAAGTCCAAAACAAAAGACAAGTCAAAAAATCTGATTGATATTGAAAGTACCGTTGAATATACAGATCTGGATGTTACTAAAGTGACAGATGAAGAGTATATGCTGAAGTTTTTGGATAATGAAAGAGTTCGCGTCGATAGAATCAATAAAGGTTCAAATATACCAGTTTCTACTGGAGCGTCAAAAAAGTTAGAACAAGTTAAAACCGAAGATATGCACCCTAAAGGAAAAGAGAACAAAAGAGGAAGAAAGAGTGAAGGCAGTATACCAGATGTTCATGATAAAGGTACTGGTAAGTCCTGTCATAATGTGAAAACAAGTGGTTGTTCTATCAAACGCAAAAATGGTGGCCATTTGAGGAAACAGACGAAATGAAAGATATAAATAAATAAAAAATACAGCATCATTTAGGTTAAGCTTTGTATAATTTTATGTTAATTCATTTTATAATATTGACATGTTTGCATTTAATGACAATATTACTGAATTTGATTGATTTGACTATTTGTATTTAAATTTATAAATATTCTATTTGTACGGACCTTCTTAATAATACGTTAATGTATTCGTGATGACTAAGTAAACAATGTTTTTCTTAACTGCATATTCTAAATGGTGATATATAAAGCTTAAGGTGGCAACTGTATTCAATGGTGATCTATGATATAAAAAAAAACTGTACAAATCAAATGCAAGATTAAAACTATATTCTACATTAGTTAGTTAGTTTAGTATATAAGCAATCTTCCATAATCGCGTTTAACACAAGAAGTGTTTACCTTAAGTTTTCTATGTAAATAGTCTTACACAATGACCGAAAATATTGTTTTTCATAGCTTAAAATAGTAAATATGGATTATTATGGATTTAATTGCAAATATGACATGTATTAAAATTTATTATTAGAGTAGCGTAGTTGTATTATTTCTTAAATATATACACAAACCTCACGACCATAAACCTTTGTTAGTCAGAGGTTCAGATGTGCATCTCCGCAATTGTGGAGGCATTAATTCTATGGCCACATCAAACCCACGTGTTGAACATACAGACAATACCTAAAGTATCACGCAGATAGCTATATCAAAATATACAAATACTGACTATTAGTTGTAAGGGAACAAGTAGGTTGCCTCACGATATTATCCCTCACAGTACGCTATGAAGTATATTTTTATTTCAACAATCAGAAAACTTTATTTCCATTGGGACATGTTCGGAGGTTTGATCCCTATGACTACTGATACATACTCCAGCCCTCAAAGACTTGGCTAAGCCAACACAATAAATTGAAATAAAAAATCTTAATTAGAATTCAATTCTTTTGAATAGCTTAAGATTTTGGTAAAGAGCCTGATAAAACATAAATAAATTATTGAATAAGCTCTTCTGCGATTGAGCAAGCCCTTTCAATACTGACCTTCGTATAAAGTTCGTATTTAAATGTGTAACACGAACTCTATATTTGTGTGTATGCTCATTAATTTCGTCTAGTGCGAACTCTAGAGATGGGTTCAAGGCTTAAGGACAAAACTTATGGTTGTACAGCCTCTAAGGTCGATAAAGGTATGTAAGATTGTCTTAGAAACATGTTAATAGGTTATATATAGGTACGTTCATTATGTAAATTAGTTTTATTCAGCAGTTTTGAGGGACAGTGTTGCTCGCGTCCGTAGGATTTACCGTCTATTCGTAGAAGAACCCTACACGTGTCCCTTGGGTGGTGCTAAATGAGTAACAAGGAGCAAAGGCAGGTCCATGGCTGAGGGAGCTGACACCCTGAAAGATGGAAAGCGAGTCTGTGCGCTTGGAAGTAGCAGCCCTACTAACAGACTAGGGCACTATGGGCTAATAACTCGTATGCCTGAATCAAAAAATATTACTGAAACTCAAAGAAGCAAGAACCGGACTGATAACAAACAACTGACCTTTGGCACGAAACAACGGACAATGATTGGCTGCTGGAATGTACGAACAATGCGGGAAGAAAGCCGACTAAATCAAGTCGCAAAACGCTTCACTGAGTACAACCTAGATATACTAGGAATAGCAGAAGCAAGATGGAAGGAATTTGGTGAACATCGAGTGGGGGACCTAACATTGCTGTACTCGGGCAAGGCTGACAAGCATGAATCCGGAGTAGCATTGCTGCTTAGTAAAAAGGCCAGAAGAAGTTTAGTTGACTGGAAACCTGTATCTGACCGCATAATTGTAGCACGTTTCATTTCAAGAGTACGGAAGATTACAGTTGTTCAGTGCTATGCTCCTACCAATTTGGCAGAAATCTCAGTCAAGGATGCCTTTTACGACCAGCTGAATTCTGAGATCCGCAAAATCAAGTCGCAAGACATTGTCATATGCATGGGTGACTTCAATGCTCAAATCGGAAGTGACAATCGTGATATCGAGCCATGGCTGGGCAAACATGCCCTGGGAACGCGGACAGACAATGGTGACCGTCTGGTGGGATTTTGCTGTGAGAACGACTTCGTACTAGGAGGATCCATTTTCCCACACAAGGATTGTCATAAGGTGTCATGGGTCTCGGCGGACCACCGCACGGAGAACCAGATAGATCACATTATGATCAAGAGAATGTGGAGGCACTCACTTTTAGATGTAAGAAACAAACGAGGTGCTGACGTTAACAGTGACCATCACTTAATCGTAGCCAAGATCAGGCTCAAAATAGCAGTCGCTCAAGAGAGATCTAAACCTAGTGTTAAGAAGTTTGACATCAAGAAGCTGGTTGATCCTGATGTGCGAAGGCAGTTTTCGGTAGAACTTCACAACCGATACCATGAACTGCACACTGATGAAGCTGCTTCAGTGGAGGAGCGGTGGAGCGCCACTAAAAACGTTCTGCAAGAGTGCTGCAGGGAAGTCTTAGGCTACAAAGATTACTCTAGGAAAGAGTGGATTTCTGATGAGACCTGGGCCAAAATCCAAATCCGGAAATCCCTCAAGGATAAGCTCAACACCGCACGGGAATACGCCGCCAAAGAGAAAATTGCCTATGAGTACTTCTTGGCTGAAAGTGACGTTAAGCGCAGCGTCAAACGCGATAAACGCAGATGGGCAGACACCGTTGCTGACAAAGCTGAATATGCTGTAAGGATGGGCAATATAAAGGGGCTCTATGAGGCAGGACGGGAGCTGTGCAAAAAAGCCCAATCAGAACGCCCAATTAAAGATCTCAATGGACAAATCTTGGTAACAATAGAGGATCAGCTCAAAAGGTGGCATCAGCACTTTAGTGACATATTCCGAGCTGCAGACTCTGGAGTAGAAGAGGAAAACACACAGCATGCTAATATCTCCCAATGGCAGCTTAGTATAGATGTTCTTCCTCCAAGCAGAGACGAATTAGCAAAAGCCATCAAATCACTGAAGAGCGGAAAAGCCCCTGGAAATGATGGTATTCCTATTGAAGCCCTGAAAGCTAATGCACAGGTAACAGCAGATATACTGTATCCCTTAATAAAGAATATCTGGGAGGACGAAAACGTGCCTGAAGACTGGAAAGAAGGGATTGTAGTGAAACTGCCCAAGAAGGGAGATCGATCAGTATGTTCGAATTGGCGAGGAATCAACCTGTTACCAACATGCTCCAAAGTTATGTGCAGAGTGCTTCTTAATAGGATTGCTCCAGAAGTAGATAAATTCCTAAGGGAAGAGCAAGGAGGCTTCAGACCTTGCCGGTCATGTACCGATCAACTAAGTTTGCTGAGAATAATCTTGGAACAATGCAATGAAATGCAGTATGAGGTGTTTGCACTGTTCGTTGACTTCGAAAAGGCGTTTGATCGAGTGAAATGGAGCAGCATTTGGAAGATTCTGAATGCACGCGGAATTCCCAGCAAAATCATAGGAATTATTAAGGGCCTCTATGAAGGTTCTACTTGCAGAATACTTCACAAGGGTAAGCTCACAGATCCTGTATCTGTCACAGCAGGAGTGAAGCAGGGATGCTTACTTTCTCCTCTTCTTTTCTTGATTGTCTTGGATGATGTGATGACGAGAGTGACCTGCAAGGAATGTAGAGGGTTGCCTTGGATGACAGGGAAACACCTCGAAGACATTGACTTTGCTGATGACCTTTGTTTACTCTCAACCAATCGCGAAGACTTGCAATCAAAGACCAGTGATCTCGTCAAAGAAGCAGCGCTGGAAGGACTACGCATCAACTGTTCCAAAACCAAGGAAATGCGTCTCCATACCGTAGACGCGCAGCCTCTCTTAATCAGTGATGAGCCCATTGAACGGGTCTACAAATTCACTTACCTCGGTGGAGTAGTGAGCCCGGAAGGAGGAGCAGATCTGGACATGGATTCTCGCATTAACAAGGCGAGGTCAGCTTTTGCCCAGCTAACACCTGTGTGGAAGTCCAACATAATAACCCGTCGAACCAAGGTTAGGATTTTTGAATCTAACGTCAAATCAGTCTTGATGTATGGGTGTGAAACGTGGTTTGTCAGAAAGGATTTAACCCAAAGGCTCCAAGTATTTGTCAATAAATGCTTGCGACGAATTCTAGGGATTTTCTGGCCACGCACTATTTCAAATACCGAACTATGGAGATTGACAAGACAAAAAACTATAGAGGAAGAAATCCGGACAAGAAAGTGGAGATGGATTGGACATACACTGCGGAGAGACAATGCATATCCTCCGAAGCAAGCGTTGGATTGGCATCCCACGGGAAAGAGAAGGACAGGGCGTCCTAAGTCCACGTGGCGTCGCTCGGTTCAGAAGGAGGCAAAGTCCATGGGACTGCAGTGGGGGGATCTGCAAGAGATTGCGCAAGATCGCCCACGGTGGAGAAACCTTCTTCGAGCCCTATATCCCTGCTAAGGGATAACAGGAATTAAGTCAAGTAAGTCAAGTTTTATTCTGTAGAAGATATAATATCTCAACATCTCTCATTTTGTCATTTCTTTCAATTTGGGTACTGATCATATGTAATATAGGTCGTTGAATTGAAGAATTCGTTACTCCTTGTTTCTCTCACTTACATGTATGAAAGAAAACCATCAGCATTCTATGTACCTACGTTAAAAGCAGTACTATTATTAGTACCATCCATCATTTTGTTCTATTTGCTACGTGTTAAAAGATCTATGTATAAAGTACTATAAAGTGACTATGCGAGGTTAATGTATGAGGAAAACTAATGAAACACGTGTTCGTCCGACGTTCTATGCACGTTGCATCCCATAAAAAGAGTGCAAGGACCTCATGTTGCCAAGAAATTAAAATCACATGACCCTAGCGATCCACGTGTAAGTTTATTCACTCTTGTACAAGGTTATGGGAGAATAGCAAAACGAGATGGGCTGAATGATTGCTATTCAAAAATGACCCCGATAAACCCTTATTCTTCACAATCGGACCCATGGTGAAAAAATCAAGGCCAAATCTTGATGCCTTTAGAATAGGACTATAATATAAATTCAAATGCTTCGTACATATTCAACGGACAGCTGTTTGGTAAACATCTGTTGCTAACGGTTGGAATCAAAGTTATCTAATGATAAATGAAATGAGCGAAGTTTATAAAAGTTTGTTTTGGTGCATAAGTTAACAAGGGTTTGCCTTATTAATATTAAATTGGAAGACATAATCAAAATAGTGGTGAATACTAAGAATTCTTTTGTATAAATATCCATATCTAAGATTCCTAAAGGGATATAAAAAAAAGAAGTGAGCTTTCAGGCACCGTACAGATTTTGGGAAAATAATAAAATAATTAACCGTACTGTATATACATACTGTCACACATGTAGATGTTAGTAATTAAATAAGTTTTGTTATTATCTCTAACATATACCTTTATCGTTAAACATTTTAAAATAATTTATATTTAAAAAGAATATCCAAGAGTAATGTTTCTAGAGTGTACATAAATAAATGCATTACCATACGACCCTAATAAACGCGAATACAATATGTATCGCCTACAAGGTCCTTAGCAAATACCGAAAACTCGGGTGTCGTAATGTCAAGGAACAGCATATTTAATCTTGTGACGAAATTCGTAACCTTAAGCCCAAACTTTTGCAACAAACAAGTTAAATTAAATTGCACAAGCGCATGAATCTCTCTGCGAAAACTGTTATAGATATTGCTCTTTGTAGCTCAAGAAATTATATTGGAACAAACATAATATAACACATCTTTAAACAGAGTAAACAAAGGCTCAAATTAACTGCCAAACGTAACAAAACTTAGTAATATTACTTCTCATCGATGAAAAGAATAAAAAGTGCCTATGGGATAAAATCCCAGTAAGTTAAGGTAAAAGAATATTAAAGATTGTTGCAGACTGTAGACCATATCCTCAAAAATATCAAATACAAATGAAGTTATAAACTTTATTAGTTTCTTATAGGTTTCCAAGCATTGCTAAAAACTCAATTTGATTGATTGTAGAAAATCACACTTTATTTTTGAAATAGTAATTATTAGGAATACACAAAATATTAATGAGTGTTCACTGTAGGAGTAAACTTAAGCTAATTTTTTATTGAGTTCTTCCAATAAATAATATATACTGAAAAAGTATAGATATAGAAGGCTGTGTTATATATATCAGAGTACATCACTGCTACATTATTCAATGCTATGCGCACGCCCAACACAACTTTGTTGCTACTTACGTAACAATACATGGGTGTAATGAGATATTTTATAAGTACAAGCTTCGAGCGATATTATGTTTTTATTTAATTTACGTTAAAAGTTTTTTTTTATCTAACTTTAAGTGAAAAACCGAAATTGACTTAAGAAACTCGTGTTGAATGATATGTTAACGAAAAAAATCTAATGTTCATATGAATGTATATTTTCCAAATAACAATTAAAGAAACAAAAACAATATTTTTTTTTTAATTTCACAGTGATGATCGTGAGAAATAACACGATCACACTACATTTGGTGCCGACGATTTGGTTAATGTGTGTTAAAGAAGAAAGAGAGATTTATTAGGATCATTGAGGATGGGGATCGGTAGTCTCAGTCTATCCTGTTGGGGAAGATAGGAGTGAATATAAGTATGTATCTAGGGAAAAGTGGGTTCTATGTGATCATTCCTTTGCTACATGTATGCAGATTAGCGATTATAGGGGCATTTAGATGCGCCTTGACTCCCCGATTCAATAGGTATGAATGTAGAATCTTATCTTAAGACACTGTAAGCATTCCTAATGTACGTAATGTTATCTAGGCATAATTATGGATTGCCGCTCAAGTAACGCTCTGAATGATCTATTTATTTGTACCTTCTTGCATTGCTGTGACATTTCCGGTACATTCTTAAAAATGCGAAAGGAATTCGTCTTCTAAAGTACTTATTTACTTACACATCACACCCGTTTACCTGTAGAGGGGTATATAGAGATCCGTCCAGATCCGGATAAATCACTTTTGCTTCATGACACACACCTACATCTTTTCATTTGCTCTCGGCGGTTAAACGTTTTTCTACTAGATCTTAGGTCTAACGTTTTTTTTTTCAATAAGGCGTGTAAGTATTTGACTGTCATATATCTTATTAGGCCGGCAGCTAATTATATATTTTCAGATAATGGACTGACTGTACAGTAATATTCCTGTTTTACTGACGTCACAGTACCGATTAACTAAGTCTGACGCAATAGTTATTTGATCTATTTGTTCCATACATGCCTTATTATAGCACATACATAGTAAATTTATCAATAATATTTAAAATTGAAATGGCTTACAACAACCTGGTAAGAAGGCTAAGATTTATTAAAACCAATACAAGCAAATCCTAAGAACACGTTTCATTTTACACGCAATGCTGAACAACTCGTAAAAAATCATATATCCCCGCTAAACGCTCATAACTAGTTGAATCCTTGTGAGGTCGTGAAATGCAATGAGCTTGCCTACTATGTTGTTCAACGATCAATGTCAATTGAAGCAGCTTTTTGACATTACTAGTAATAGTGTCACGTATGTTGGTATACTCTGGCTATACGCGGCTATAGTTATTTATTAATTTGTATCTTCTTTAATACCAATCATACTTTGAAACCATCTGAGGTTAAAAACTAATATGTATTTATACGTTGACCACTCTTTTAGGTTTTTACACAAGGGTGTTGGATAATTAAGCGGCTATGATGATTTTTGAAATGGCTATCGCTATCGCTGCCCAAATATACGTTAAATTATCAACAAACATTTAAATAAACAAATAAATTCTAACAATATAGGCGTTTTCCCAGGTATACTAGTTATTCAACAGCCTCACAATGAAAGTAAATATATTAATGTTTGAACTCTAGTGACGCACCTATGTAACGAAATCCAACTTTATACTGCGCACGTGACTTAACCCAACAAGACTAGCTATTCCACCGCACATTATGATGTTATCGATAATAAGTCAACTGCGCACACACACAATCGTAAACCGCATTATCTTACTGCACATTACATAATATAATTCAACAAACATTATCTTTTATGACATATTCTACGCAATTGTTACGTTTGCTTCGTACCCACGCATCTGCTACACTCAACTGTGAATTTGATACGAAATAACCCAAATTCGGGCACAAACAACAGGATTGATTGTTCGACGGAAAATTATGCAAAAATCTGCCCCTTATCAGCAATTAAGAATTGTGATTCCAGACTAGCTTGTTTACAATATCTGACCTAAGTATATCTGCTTATAGAAGGTAGTAAACCAATCGTTAATCTCCACACATCAGGCTAGAGGAAAAATCACATATCAAAGTAAGTCAGGGTCTTGGAATAAGCGCAAAGACTAGATCACCTTTCTCTAAAAATAGGAAAAGATGGTATTGGAAACTCACGTGAGGACGCGTCGTTTTCAATAGAATGCAGCCGAGTCGCGTTGTGTCGTAAGGATAATAAAAGTCCGCAATAAATAACGATTGCCTTGACCTTAGTTAGTGTCAAGACTGTCGACTAGCGCATGTCTGGATTGTGTAAGTTCTATTACTTCATACTTATCTCAGGAGCAGAAGGAATCCACTTGAATGAGTTGTTGCTAGACTATTATTTTATCGATCTACATTCTATCAAGTCCAATACTTGTGTGATGAATTCTTTTACAAAATCTCTTATCTATTATTTTTATTTTGTTATTCGCATCTCAGTTCTAAAACTACAGATTTAAAACAAGGCCTCAATACCCTAAAATCTGTTATTTATCTTTACATACAATGGAAAAATATATTCTGGTAGAAGGCAGCTAGCTACGTCGTGTACAAATCCCTAATCAGCTTTATCGGTCCTTGAAATGTCTTTATTTATGTAATAAAATTTACGCATTTTACAACCGGTTTTTAGTAATGCATTCCATGACATTATCAAATATATTTATGAGATCATGCCTGTTTATAGACAAATGATGCTGTTGAATAATAATCGTAATAATATTATGTTAGACCCACGGTAGTTTGAGACGTTAATATAATTCTAACTAGCTGTCATTCCTCTCAGCTTGTCAACGACAATAACTGAATCATGCACCTACAAGCTCCGAGTGTGTATGAGGAGGTGTATGAGTATCAATGAAGCCAAAGTGGTTTGTCAGGATCGGGACAGATAAGGATCTATGATCTCTGCCTACGCCTCTACAGGGAATCAGGCGGGATGGGTATGTATGTATGATCCAACTATATATCTATAACTATTTATCTATTGAGCTATCAAAGCCAGTAAATGGATTCTCCTTAGTGATAGGCTGGCACTTTGTCCCTAATAGACATATTGATATAATTATAGCTTCGGTAACCATGTGGTTTTTAAGGATCTGTGCATCTAGTAAGTATGGATATTTATATACTTATATGAGGGATGAGTTATTAAAGTGATTAAAAGAGTGATCTTTATTCTTTAGTAGACCAGAGTGTAGTGATCATAATAATGGATATACCTGGCTTTTTATTCCCTTGAGATGTAGCTAGACTCAAAGGTATAACTTTTTATTACGACACTTAGCATTGCTGTCTTATAGCAAGTTCCTAGTCTTTCAATTAAACCTTAGTCTTAATCATCTCTTGCGATTAGTCAGAATAAAAAGGCATTTTATTAAATTAAGTTCCATACAGTATGTAACAATGGATCTTTTTTGACACTGTTATTCATACTAAAACAATAACAATCTTGTATTTGTAGTATTATTCAACAAAAAAACAGTATAACCGAGACAAAAACGTGACTTTTCATACCCTGTCATCGAAGCGACACATAAAAACCATTCAACATCATGTTTTTTCTAATCGTTTTTGTTATCGATGTTATAAAAGAATTTTTATTCAGATAATATATTATAAGCAATCTAAGTAGGTCACCTTGATGCAATCATAGGGTGCGACATTGTATCAATTCCGAGATAAATAACGTATATGTCATTGAGTGCCGGCGCATACATTCAGTGTATCATGACCAATGCCATTGCCAATAAAACTAGTAACATTATACGGCGTTTTGTCCCGTACTAGCTGGGACGTAATAGAATGCTAAACATGTGTCGTACTTTCCTTCATGTAGGGATCGACTAAGGGACAAGGGTTTAATGGATCCTATTGGGCGATCGACTAGCAACCTGTCACCATTGTGACAACGAAATCCAAATATTCAGGCTAAAAAGTTACCTAGGAGATGTTATATATCCCAGGTTTTGTCCACCCCTAAAGGCATTAAAGGACGCGAATGAATGTATGTATGTATAATGCGGTATTAATATGTCACCAATGATGATACAATTATTTTAAAATTACACATTGAAGGTTTAAATAGGATGCTGCTCGTAACCTAACTTCCCAGTTTGTGGTATGAGGTGATGTAAAGATTACTATCGGTAAAAGAAATCTATAGCGTGATGGGCTAACAACGTGTTACCAATATTTATAATGAGATAATTTTCTTGAAACCTATATCAAAGATTGCAATAGATAAATGACACCCCTACAGAGGGTAGGCAAAGATCACGGATGCTCATTTATCTCGATCCTGACTAACCACTTTCACTTCATTTGTAACCATACACCTTATATACTATGGAGATTACCAATAAGATGTTATGGTGCTAAAATTATGAGTTCTAGCCAACTCATGTGCTCGTATTTATTTATGTAAACAGTTTGAAATATTGTATTGATGAGGAGGTGTATGTGTGTCAATGACGCGAATCTTTTTTTTCAGGATTGGGACAGGGGAACCATGATCTCTGCGTACCGTTCAACGGGGTAACGGGCGTGATGTGTATGTTAGTATAGTGTACGTATCCTTGAATTAACCATTTAACATTCAAATGTTCAGCTGTATCATGATATTGAAATCTAATCATTTTATCAGGTTTAAAACGTAATGGTGCATATACTGAGGTTATGATAAAATCTTTACTCATACGAGTACTTATTGCAAAGAAACAATAAAATGTATGATATTAAACTTTGTATTAACAAATTAATGTATAATGTAAATTTTTTTAGTTCTTCTGTTAGGTAGAGTTTTTTAGTATACCATTTTAAATCATATTAATACGCATTATAAATACATATAAGTAAACATCTTTATATATCAACTTTATCTTTACATCTTTTTACATACAAGTACTTACTGCCTACTTGTTAAGATTATATACCCTTCATAGTCATTAAAATAGATCTATTTGATGAATCATCAGCAATTAGTGATGATCCAAATCGTCAAAAGTACCTTCAGTACAGCACACACTAATTACAGTAATTTATCATCACTTATATAATTTATGTAAGCGGCTCATCATTCATAGCTTATAATTTCTTTTGTTTATTTGCTTACATAATCGTACTAAAACAAAAGAAGATGCCATTATCTTCTTTTGTACCTACATACTTAATATGACTATTATAAAAATAGAATAATTAGTAGTACGTTTATAATTTCGGGTATAAAGAACTTAAATCGGTGTTTTATTTACATATATAAGTACTCATGGTATCACGTTTTAAGAAGCAAGTAGTTATACCATTTTCAATTCTATGACCTAAACACGTACTATATGGTGTACTTATCATTTAATAGCGCCTAATTTTAAGGTCGTATATCTTACTAGCATAACCACTGCCCTACGTAACCATCTTTCAAACACACCCTTCTACATACACATCACGCCTGATTCCCTGTAGAGGGGTAGGCAGAGATCACGGATCCCCATTTGTCTCGATCCTGACAGACCACTTTCGCTTCATTGATATACATACATCCTCTCATACACTCTCGGCCTCACCTTTCTAACGTCACCTTTTTTCAATATAGCGTCTATCTGACTGTTATATGTCTTATTAGGCCGGCCCCTACGTAACCACCCTTCCACTTCACTCATATATATTCCTTTTGTCAATCTGTTATCATTCATCCGCATAACATGTCCAAACCATCGAAGCATGCTCTTTTCAATCTTAGTCACTACATCTTCTTTCAAACCGCAACCTTCCCTTATCACACTATTTTTAATTCTATCATTCAATGTCACTCCTAACATGCTTCTCAGTGACCGTATTTCGACGGCATTGATTCTACTTTCATGCTTCTTTTGCCATACCCAACTTTCACTACCATAAGTTAATTTTGGAACCAGCACAGCCCTATGAGCTATTTATACGTGCCGATTGAGAAATCAACTGGCTACCCATAACACTATACATAGCCCCATTAATCTTATTACCTGCACACACTCTACGTTCAATATCTCCCTCACATTTTCCGTTATTAGTAAAAAGTGTTCCCAGATACACAAAATCATTCACTTCTTCGACTCTTTCATTATCTATGTCAATCTTGCACTCTGTCTTGCTAAGTCCCTCCATGACCATTACTTTCGTTACCTTATACAATCTTTTTTACTGCTATAATCCATCTGCATAAACTTGAGTATCAATGAAATATTTTTAGTTAATTTTCAAAATAAGAATGATAGTTATTCGCATTCTACAGAATCCCATATCTACACGGGACTCGTTACATAAAAACGGCAAAACAATTAAAAGTTCCACTCTTTAATAAACAACAAAGTACTTTGTCGAGACACGTGAAACATTGAGTGAGGAAGCTTCTTGTTCGTAATTGAAGTATTTATTTCAATTGGACGCGTCCATGACTGACGTTGAGTCCACTCCTATTACCTGCCTAGTAACGTTTTATCGGAACCTTGAAGGTATTCAAACGTAGGCTTTTAGCGGATGCAACGTTTTGCTCTATGTAAGAATTATTGTACCTATTCGATATGATTGCGTGACGTTATAAGTACCTAAAACTGCTGAGTGGATTGTCAGAATAGGGAGAAATAGGTTAAGGGATAGGCCCCGTTAAGTGTTACCAGGTTTTAGTACAGGCCTACTTACAAATGATAGGGCTTTACGGTTTTTTTTACTGACATACAATATAAACCTATGTCGTGTTGTTGTAACTACAGAGTTACATTTCCATAGCAACAACAGTGCTATGGACTTTTTCTGAGATATAGACGTATTTAATATTTATTATCAATATTTTGTTATTTTTACTATAAAAAGTTTAAGTTACCTACAAATAAATAAAGGGATATTATAAATTTTAGACCGAGATTAAAGTTTATCTATGGCTATTGAATGAAACGAAGATGTGGAGGCCATGTTTGGTAGTTGCTCAATCCATTTGCTTCCTAGTTACCGATGCAAGGTCGTCAATCAGGGCATGTTAGAGGATGCATTTATCCCTCTCAACGTAACTGACCAATTGTATTTTTATCTCTTACACGTGCGACGCGTCTGTAAAATTATCTCACTGTAAATTCATTTTAATATTATTAAAACCTGCCTTTCTTATCGATTGTTTTTTAATAAATTACAAAAGACGTAACGTGAGGTTGCTATCTCTTTTCTGTGTGTAGTTTAGTCATTGTATTACCCGGACCTATAACTCCAGTTATATTTCGCCCCAATGACGTACAGATGGAGTAAACAACTGTTTAGAACTCAGCCTTGAGTTGCGTCAAGCTTTGATGATCACTGATTGACTTGTTGAACTTGTCTCTTCTAAGAATCAACTCACGTAGTGGGAATATTTTTTGCTTTCCCACTAGTACAATGTGAGTAATCAACAACCTACAAAAAATTATATAAGCGAAACATTCCGAAGATTATTGCCAAGGACAACTCTCTGACAAACTTGACTTCTTTCATAACAACTATTTTATGATCCGCTAGTCAGTTTTGATTAGACTCTGACAAC